>JASDDO010000014.1:574672552-575006676 GCA_030015575.1 Agapanthus africanus | reverse complement strand
TATTGGGGTCTGACGTTTACCACCCCTAGGCAAGATATGCGACATATCAGACGACGAGACCGGACTGTACGGTAGTGTTACTGGTTGGATTCATTGGAGTGTGAGCGGGCTTGCTCGTCGATCTTCTGATCGCTCAATACCCGGGTGGCCGTTACGTTTAGCAGACCGCTTGCGGCTTGTGGGTGTTTGATATGATCATCATCTGCTGCCGGCGTATTGACGAGTCTTTAGAGTCCTACACAGAGGTTTCCTGGCTCAAGCGAAACGAAATAGGAGCGCATATGAGATATGTGCGGGACCGAGAATAATGCGAGTATGTGATACCGTATTCCATTCTCGCGATAATTGTATCGAATGGTTGTATACGATATAACCTAGTTATCGAATCAAGGATTGATTCGATAAGCCGATACATTGGATATTAGTCGGTTATATGCGATATGACCGGATCATTAAATCAAGTGTTGATTTAATGATTTAATGCATAATTATATATTTGATATATTACTTTGCATTAACTAGTATCGGTTCACTTAAGATGGATTGTCTCACTCGGATGTGCGCATTGTATATGCGATATACTTTTGTGCACTTGAATGTATCATGTTTGATGATACATGCTTTTTGGTTAAGTGTAAAGAATTAAACCTTGGTTAAGTATATGGTTAGGTTTTTATTTATTTATCCATTCATTTATCTATTTATTTTGGATTAATAAAGAGAGAAGAAAACAAAATGGTTGCTTTGTTTCATGAAGTTTCTTGAAGCTTCATACAACTTTGACCATTTTGTCTTCATCTCCTTAACCTAACCATTCACTGACCCTAGTCTATTCTCTACACCTAACTATGGTTGGAATTATATAAGGATTCATTTTTTCTTTTGAATTCTAATTAACTTATCATAATATTTCATCTTCTTCTTCTTCTTCTTCCTCACTTGAAGAAAACCTTTCTTCATCAATGGTGATTGATGAGAATGAGTGAGAAATCCAATTCTAAAGTCTACCCACTTCCCTATTTCTTCATCCTCTACCTCTTGCCAAGTAGTAGAGTGTGTTTTTCTTCACAAGTTTTCATCACTTGGTGAAGTGGGAGCTTGATCTAGTGATGCCTCGACGTAGATCATCTTCGGCACGTCGTCGATGACCTAGCCCGCTCCTTCTCCGATGAAGTTGATGCTAGAGCCCGGGATTGCATTTGGACAGCGGAGAGGACTTCATCACGGAGCCGTGGAGGTGGAGGAACGGATCTACAAAGGTTTGTATTTCCGTACTCTTAGTTAAGATGTTAACTAGCACGTTTTTGTCGCCTAAATTTCTAGCCAACGATCTTGTTTAGGGTTTTCTCGGCACCTTTAATTTTTGAAATTGGCATAGTTGATGCCTTGTGAGACCTCCTTAGGGTGCCCAGGAAACCTTTCACGGGTATCGGGATCCAACTATCTTATAGAAGGTGTGCAATCTCATTGCAAATTTCAACACTTGAAATTCCCGATAATATTTGTCCCTAGTGACTTATAACCTTAACTATGGTCAACAAATCATAAGCACTAGTCAAGATCTACCCTTCATTTCGTGATTAATTAGACCCACCCACATGACCCTTAACTATGGTCAACAAAGTCACATGACAGACCTAATTAATCGCATCATATGTTGTGTAGGAAGACATCACTTAGCTACCGCACACTACGCCTTAACTATGGTCAACAAACGTAGCACGAATACTAAGTACTCTACTTCCTAAAATGACGGAGGGATACGACAGGTTTTAAGAAAACCTTTTGCGTAATGAACTTGATATTTTTTAGTTATATGTATGCCCTAGAGGCCATTACTGTACATAGGATGTATATTGTAGTGGATGCTGGGACATATATAGGGAGGACTTTCTTGCTCGACATGATAGTATGCTATCTGGTTACTCTTTACCTTAACGTGTACACTGATTGTCTCTCTGTTACATGTTGGTAAAGCCCTTAGGATGTGTACTTGACTACCTGGACTATGATGCGGATCATACTAGTGGGGACATGGTACTCCATAAGTACATCCTTGAAAGTCCCTAGTCGTGGGTGTATCGAGATGGGGCATCGATATACCAGAGTAGACTAGCGTGTACCTTCTCGACCCATACAGATGGGCAATGGATGATCCCATATCCATCGATGTTTGACATCAGAGATGATATACGGGTGCTCAGTAGAGACTGGGTACACTGGACGGACTCGCCGAGAACTTCCAGATGGTATTATACCTTACGTCAGATGGCAGTTCTCTGGTGACACTGGTACAGAGTAGTCTGTTGACCCGAGATCGTCATAGATGAAAGGTTCCTAGGCACACTAATGAGGTCTCACAAGGCGTCAACCATACCAATTTCAAATTTTAACGGTGCCGAGAAACCCTAACAAGATCGTTGGCTAGATTTTTAGGCGACTAAACGAGCTAGTTAACATCTTAACTAAAAGTAAACGAACATACAACCTTTGTAGATCCATTTCTCCACCTCCATAGCTCCGCAATGAAGTCTCCTCGCTGTCCATATGGAATCCCGGGCTCTAGCGTCGGCTTCATCGGAGAAATGGGCGGGCAAGGTCGTCGGCTTCGTGCCGAAGATGATCTACGTCGAGGCATCACAAGATCAAGCTCCAACTTCACCAAGTCAAGAAACTTGTGAAGAAAACACACTCTACTACTTGGCAAGAGGTAGAGGATGAAGAAATAGGAAGTGGGTAGACTTTAGAATTGGATTTCTCACTCATTTCATCAAGTCACCATTGATGAAGTCTAGCTTCTTCATCTTGAAGAAGAAGAAGAAGAAGATGATAATGTTATGATAAGTTATCATGAAAAATAAAAGAAAATCAATCTTTATCATAATACTACCATGGTCAAGTGTAGAGAATAAACTAGGGTTAAATGGAGTGGTTAGGGTTAAGCATGAGACAAAATGGTCACTTTGGTCAAAGGTTCAAGAAGCTTCAACTAGAATACAAAATTAGCAACCATTTTCTCTTTATGCTTATCATATTCCAAAATGAATAAATAAATAAGAAAAATGAAAAAGAAAACAAAACCCTAACCATTCATATAACCATGGTTTAGTCTTTACACAAACCCAAGTTAGCATGCATCATCAAACATGATACAAACTTGTGTACAAAAGTATATCACATATACAATGTGCACAATTCAAGTGAGAAAATCCATTTAAAGTGAACCGATACTAGTTAATGCAAAGATATATATAATATATATAATTATACATTAAATCATTAAATCAATACTTGATTTAATGATCCGGTCATATAGCATATAACCGACTAGTATCATTAGTAACAACTTATCGAAACAACACTTGATCCGATAACCCGGCTATATCGCATATAACCGAGCAATGTCACATATCGCGAGAATCAAATACAGTATCACATACTGGTATCATTCTCGGTCCCGCACATATCTCATATGCGCTCCTATTTCGTTTTGCTTGAGCCAGGAAACCTTTGTGTAGGACTCTAAAGACTCGTCAATACGCCAGCAGCAGGTGATGATCATATCAAGCACCCACAAGCCGCAAGCGGTCTGCTAAACGTAACGGCCACCCGGGTATTGAGCGATCAGAAGATCGACGAGCAAGCCAGCTCACACTCTAGTGAATCCAACCAGTAACACTACCGTGCTGTCCGGTCTCGTCGTCTGATATGTCGCATATCTCGCCTAGGGGTGGTAAACGTCAGACCCCAATAGCTCGATAAGTCGTGTCGATATGAGGTCTATAACAATTCGAGAAACTACTGGTAACACTTACCAGTAAATCTCAGCAACCCTGGCCAGGGATTTCCGGTTATAGCCAATCGAACACAGTACAACATCAACTCCCTATACCGGGAGAGACGAATCCCCTCCTATCGCTCATTGCCTCCATGTGACTCGGGACTGTACCCAAAAAACCACCGTTTTGCACGCCCTCTTGGACGTGCTAAGGTGGAAATCAAAGCACAGTGGGAACCACACAAGACTCTATGAAGATCTCGGGTCAACAGACTACTCTGTACCAGTGTCACCAGAGAACTGCCATCTGACGTAAGGTATAATACCATCTGGGAGTTCTCGGTGAGTCCGTCCAGTGTACCCAGTCTCTACTGAGCACCCGTATATCATCTCCGATGTCAAACACCAATGGATTTGGGATCATCCATCGCCCATCTGTATGGGTCGAGAAGGTACACGCTAGTCTACTCTGGTATATCGATGCCCCATCTCGATACACCCACGACTAGGGACTTTCAAGGATGTACTTATGGACTACCATGTCCCCACTAGTATGATCCGCATCATAGTCCAGGTAGTCAAGTACACATCCTAAGGGCTTTACCAACATGTAATAGAGAGTCAATCTGTGTACGCGTTAAGGTAAAGAGCAACCAGATAGCATACTATCATGTCGAGCAAGAAAGTCCTCCCTATATATGTCCCAGCATCCACTACAATATACATCCAATGTACAGTAATGGCCTCTAGGGCATACATATAACTAACAATCTCCCACTTTCACTAGAGCCATCTGTAGCAGTGGTTGCAGTATCACATACTCAACCATCCCCTAAAAGTCTCTCTTTGGGAAAAGGCCTTCGTGAATGGATCCGCCGTGTTGTCCTCTGAGTCTGCTCTCCTAACCTCGATCATCCTGGAGATCAAACATCTCCATGATCAGGTGATACTGCCATAGATTATGTCTGGATCACTGATGGGACCGACGTTCCTTGGCATAAGCCACAACTCCATTGTCTTACAATGGGAGGAACATAGTTCATCTCATGAACCAATATACACCCAAACAGCCTCTTTGGTAGCATCTTAAGTAGCGATGTATCCTGCCTTTATCGTCTAGTATGCCACGGTATCTAGCTTGGAACTCTTCCAACATACCGTCCCTTTACTGAGGGTAAAGACAATGCCTGTGACTGACATTCAGTCGTCTTTATCACCCTGGAACACTTCCAGTGATTCTCCCCAAAATCGTTTGATATCATCTCACTACCACTAGTGAGAATCCTAACATCCAATTAAATCTATCTCATAGGTCCAAAACTAGGATTTAGGAGGTATCATTTTGATCCTACACGGAGAATCTTTGTGATAAACGGAGATTGATCGAGCGTAGCATAAGAAACTCCTTTCTTATAAAGAGTATGTCATCCACGTACTCTACGAGGATCACCACCATACTCCCAACTACCTTTTTGTTTATACAAGGTTCATCTACCATTTTGATGATGTCAAACACTTTGACTAATCCATCAAAACAGATGTTCCAACTCCGCGATGCCTGCTTTAATCCTATAAAGCATCTTGCACACGTTTCCGCTGCTCCCACTGTCTACGAAGCCCTCTGGCTGTGTACTTATAGACGCACTCTTCTAAAACATCATTTAGAAAAGCAGTCATGACACCCAACCACCAGATATCGTAGTCATGGTATGTAGCCGTGACAAGTAGGATCTGGATGGACTTAAGCATAGCTACTTGAAAAGGTTTCATCATTATCCACACCTGGTCAATGATGCAAACTTTTAACAAGTCTAGCTTTGAAAGTCTCAACTTTTCCATCTACACCAAGTAATCTTCTCAAGATATACTTGCTCCTGATGGGGATTTAACCCTTCAGATATAGCAACTAAAGTCCATACTTTGTTGGTGTATAAGGATTCCATCTCAGATCACTAAGCATCCAGCCATTCTTACAGAGTCTCACTCCTGATGGCCAGCTCGAAGCTAGTTGGGTCATCATCTCATAATGCAATCCTCGCTCCCACTGTCATAGAGAAACCGAAGTAACTCTCAGGTGGGTGAGGAACCCTACTAGATCGGCGGAGAGGCTGAGGTTCGTTGGAATCTATTGAATCCTTTGGTTCTATCAAATCATCAGCTGTAGTTTGTATAGCTGGAACCTTTCCAGTTCTACATTACAGACCTTGCCTCGAGCGTGTCCGGATTTTTCTTTCAGACATAGGCCGGTCAACCCCAAATCTTAACTAGCTTAAGACATGGGCTCTTCCCTTTCCATATCACATATGAGATGGTAGGCAACTGATTTGATTGGAACCCTATTCAATAGGTATGCAACTTCATAAGTGCATAACTCCCTAAGGAAAAAGGTAACTCAGTAGTACTCATCATAGAGCACACCATATCAAATAGGGTGTATCTGCTCCGCCCCGACATACCATCGTGCTATGGTGTATTCGGAGGAGTAATGCTGAGAGAGAATCTCATTCTCCTTTAGAATAGTCCAGGAATTCCATGCTCAAGTATTCTCCTCCTTGATCTCATCATAGGACATAATACTTATACCCGTATTTTGGTTTTCTACTTCTAACTTATATTCTGTGAATATCTCAAAAGGTTCGGACTTGTATTTCAACAGGAACATATGTCTGAATCTTAAGAGATTATCAGAGAATGTAATGAAGTACAAAGAACCGGTCTTGGTATGTGTAGACAGGGGACCTTACATACATCAACATGTATCAATCCCAAGAGTTCACTAACTCTTTCTCTGTTTCCAATAAACAGAGCTATGGTCATCTTAACTTTGTGACATGACTGGCGAGTTTCACAAGATGTAAATTCAAACTGCTTTAAATATGCATCTAAATGTAACTTCAGCTAGTCGGGTCGCATTGATATGACCTAGTCTACAATACCTCAAGAAGAATTCATTCATTTCTGAACTCTTCCTCTTGTGTGTGTTCCATATACTAAGAACTGTAGTTTGATTTAGAACATCAACGCTTTTAGATAACGTGCCTGAACCGATCAACTTTTGATATAGGAAATGTTCAAAACATTATCCAACAATACAAAATTTTATCATTTCTTTACTAATAAAGAGAGTGATTTGATTTTGTATATCAGGTTCGGTATCTAATAACATTCGTTCAGAATCATTGTATTGGTAATACAGGGTGACAGTGACCAACAGACTTGGCTGCAACACTTGCCCCGTTTTCTGCCTCATGAAACTTATCACCCGTTCTCAGTTCTCTATCTATCTGTTGCCCTATGTAACAAATTACATATCTGGGATCCTGATCTGGTATCACATACCCAGGACGTAGAGGATACAGAGAAACAGATCTTTGTAATGAACACACCCGAAGATGATGCATCGGCATGCACTCTCTTCGTTTGGGCGGCACGGGAATTCTAGTAATCCCCAATTTCCTGCTCGGTCTTATAACAATTATAAGTTGGAGCGGGACCAACTTTCCCCAGCTCAGTATAACAAGCGGGTTCGGTCAATAATCCGTATTTTTATCTTGATTAAGGCGTGATATGGTCGCTACCTGGAGAGAGAGAGAAGAAAACACTCAGCGTGCGCTCTGTCAAGAAAAGATTGGTTATTATTTTATCTAATTAGGATGGCTCCCACTGCTTTTTATCAAATCTTCCTTTAAACCCTAAAAGGAAAGACTAGCTGGGATTAATTACACACTACAAGTTCGCCAATCTTTCAGCCAGGCCAGTGTCGGTACTTTGAGGGAGGTCCCCCGTGCTTTCGCACAAACCTAATTAATGTAAACCTCGTTTTCCCATAGGCGTAACCTCGTTAACACCTTTCTAGACACCTACTTGATCGGCTAATTGTAATGTGTAAAATTCACCCAGGAGTAACAATTACTCACAGCGGGTATCGGGATCCAACTATCTCATAGAAGGTATGCAATCTCATTGCAAATTTCAACACTTGAAATTCCCGATAATATTTTGCCCCTAGCAGCTATATAACTTTAACATAGTCAACAAATCATAAGTGCTAGTCAAGTTCAACCCGTCATTTCCCGATTGAATTAAACCCACCCGCACGACCCTTAACATAGTCAATAAAGTCGCACGACTACCCTAATCCAATCGCATCATATGCTTATGCAGATAAGCACTAATTAGCTACCGCACACTACGCCTTAACATAGTCAACAAACGTAGCACGAATACTAACTAGTACTTATCTGAAATGACGGAGGGCTACGACAGGTTTTTCTGAAAACCTATTGCATAATGAACTTGATATCGTTGTAGAATCAAATGATTTTAAAATGGAGTGTTTTTTAGGCTTTTCTAGTTTTGCTAAAGGAGTCACTCCCGATGAAGGGATCGTCGGTCCTTTCCTCGTCGAATGAGGTGCAAGATATATCATATATATCACTTTGCAAAGCAAAAACACTTAAAAGCTATCAAAAGACAAACCGAGTGTGTAGCATCTGCCAGTTATTGCTAAAGGAGTCACTCCCGGTGAAGGGATCTCGGTCCTTTCCTTATCGAATAAGGTGCAGGATATATCATATACACCGCTGTGCAAAGCAAGAACTGTAGTTATCTGTTTTATTTTGAAATTCGATTCTACAACATCTTAGGTTTATTTTATTTCATTAATCATATTAATGAAGTCCCATCATTTAAGTTACCTAAACATCATAGATAAATACAACGTACACTTATGCCATCCGCATTCGCCTCGATGTCCCCTCGTGCACCGTTAGGTTAGGTAACTAACGGCAGAGCGGGGCAGGGCTAGCGCGGGTGTAAAACATAAGTAACATCTATATAATATATCATATATACTATATACTGTATCTATCACAGAACATCACATGATCACTTCACAGATATCGCAGCAGAAGAAACATATGAAATATTGGATATACTAGGACGTCCGTGTTTTCAATACGAGCCAGTATAAAACACGGATTCCACGGTCGCGATGAATAGCCAAACCCACACCCCTAGACCCCTACGAGAGCGGCAAGCAATCCTTGTAAGTCCACGTTGCCACCCCCGGTTCTTACGGGGAGGCGGAAACGGTATAAAAATCAAATTTTTAGTGCAAGAAGCAACATGGACTATGCAAGGTCGGGATCGTTACCTAAACTAAAACTAGCAACCTAGCTAAAGAAGTTTAGCTACTCGGATGAAGATGGTTATACCTAGACTTGAACTCCTTCGTCTTCAAACTTTGTAGAGGTTGATGGTTCTCCTTTGTCGCCTTCTCCCGTCGAAGATGGATCCACCTCGAAGGCTCGACCTTTGGGCTCTTTCTCGTACTTGGAGTGAACTAGAATCGCCGGCTTGCTAGACCCTTGATCCTAGAGTGAGTAGAGAGTGTTTAGGGTTTGCTTTTGTTTTTCAAGAGAAGGATTCTCAACTCATGAGAAGGTTTCTCTTGACTAGAGGAAGAAGAAGATGAGAATGAAGAGAGAGAGTGAGAGAGATAGAAAATGAGCTCTTTTTTTTCCTTTTGCAACCATAACATAAGAAAAAGAATAATCAAATAATAATAATAATCAAAATGAAAAAGGTTTGATGGATAGTTTAGAATGACTAATATCATTACAAGCATTAAATGAATAAAGCAAGAATGAAAAGGCATCTTGCATTTGTAATGATGGTAGTCAAATGTTCAACCATGGTCAACAAGTCAACCATGGTCAACAAGTCAACAAAAACTAACCATGACACAATTTCATTTTATTATATATTATTAAATGATATAATACAAATCCATTAGGGTTTGGAAAATGACGACTGTCAACTGTGCATACGCACCCGTTCCGAAACCCTAATGGAAATCATCTTCCTCCTCAAATAACTGTGCATACACACCTGCATTCTTGTTCCGAGGAACATGAATACTGAGAGATAAAAGCAACCCCAAATACTATACCAGTATCCGGCTCAAACCAGAGCCCGCTGGTAATATCTGTCCGGACTCCAAACGTGCACAAGTGCGCGGATGAGAACGAACCCTGTCGCAAAACCATGCGACCTCTACTCTGTTTTGCCCATAGGCGAATACCCTCTGTGTGGGACTCTAAAGACTCGACACTACGCTGGCAGTGGGTTTAACCACAGACCGCAAGCGGCACTAGCTGTGCGTAACGGTCCCCAGGTAGATGTCGACAAGAAGGCTGACGAGGTGAAACCCCATCGATACTCCTACTGAGTCTGAATGTGACAGTCTCCGTACAGTCCGGTCTGTTCGTCTGATACATCGCATGGCGGGCCTAGGGGGCGGTAAACGTCAGTCCCCCAATAGCGGTACAAGTCGTGCCGGAGCGAAGCCCAAAACACCCTGAGATAACACTGGAAACCTACCATTATATCTCGTTTGCCCTGGCCAGGGACTACTCGTGTAATGGCTCTTCTAGACACAGCGCGATGTCAACCCCCAATACCGGGAGAGACGAATCCTGTCTAACCGTCACTGCCTCCAAGTGCTTCGGGACTGCACCCAACCACCACCTGTTTGCACGACTCATTTGAGCCGTGGTAGGGTAGTGATCAAAGTGCAGTGGGAACACACTCGAGGCGAAGTGCCAGTGTCAAGTCAGCGGACTAAGCTGTACTCATGTCACCTGGGAACTGATGACTGACGATAGGTATAATACCAACCTGTCAGTTCCCGACGAGTCCTGTCCAGTGTACTCGTAACCCAACGAGCACCCGTATACTATCTCCAGTACGACGTACTGATGGCTATGGGACAGACCATCTCCCACACTGGGATGAGAAGCGCATACGCTAGTCTACTCCGGAGTATCGATGCCCTGTCTCGATAGTCCTGTGACTAGGGACCTGTATAAGGATGTGCTTATAGATTACCCAGCCCCCACTAGTGTGACTGCCATCACAACGCTGGTAATCAAGCAAAGATCCTAAGGGCTCCACTAATGTGTATAAGTGATATAGTAAAATAAACACAAGTACACATTGAAGTAGAGACAAACCAAGTAGCATACTACTATTTTGAGCAAGATTGTACATACAAGGTGAATATCCCAAGCATCCATTAAGTAATATACAAACTAGTATGATACAGTAATGGCCTCTAGGGCATATACACTAACAATCTCCCACTTGCACTAAGGCCATGTACTGGCGTATCGAAGACCTATCATCTCGATCAGCCGCTCGAACTGAGTCTGGGGCAGGGCCTTGGTGAATGGATCTGCAGTGTTGTCTTCTGAAGCAACTCTCCGAACCTCGATCTCCTTGCGATCCACGATCTCCCTGATCAGGTGATACCGCCTCAAGATGTGCCTGGATCTCTGATGGGACCTGGGTTCCTTCGCTAAAGCTATAGCCCCATTGTTGTCGCAATACAGAGGTATTGGGTCAACAATGGACGGAACCACCTGAAGTTCTTTCAAGAACTTCCTCATCCAGACAGCTTCTTTTGCGGCATCAGATGCAGCGATGTATTCCGCTTCCATCGTCGAGTCTTCAACGGTTTCCTGTTTGGAACTCCTCCAACACACCGCCCCTCCATTGAGGGTAAAGACAAAGCCCGACATGGACTTGGAATCATCCTTGTCACTCTGGAAGCTGGAGTCAGCAAAGGCCTCGATCTGGAGGTCTTTTCCGCCATACACCAAGAACATCTCCTTAGTTCTTCTCAGGTACTTGAGAATGTTCTTTACCGCTATCCAGTGTTTCTCCCCAGGGTTTGACTGATACCGGCTTACCACACTCAGTGCATAAGCTACATCCGGTCTGGTACACAACATCGCATACATTATAGAGCCTACCGCAGAAGCGTAGGGTATAATCGACATGCGATCCCTCTCCAAATCAGTCTTGGGAGACATCTCTTTAGAGAGGGTGATCCCGTGACAAGCCGGTAGGTTACCGCGCTTGGAATCTTCCATACTGAATCTCTTCACTATGGTGTCGATGTACCTGGACTGAGAAAGTCCCAATATCCTCTTGGATCTATCACGATGGATCCGGATCCCCAGGATGTATGAGGCATCACCCAGGTCTTTCATGGAGAACTTGTGTGACAAGAACCCCTTGACAGATTGTAGCATAGGAATGTCATTTCCTATTAAGAGAATGTCATCCACGTATAAAACGAGGAATACTACAGTTCTCGCTACAAATCTACTATAGATGCATGGTTCATCTGGATTTTTGATAAAGCCAAATTCCTTGACCGTCTCATCAAAACAGATGTTCCAACTCCGCGATGCCTGCTTCAGTCCATAGATGGACTTAAGCAACTTGCACACCTTTCCGCTGCTCCCACTCTGAATGAAGCCCTCTGGCTGGTCCATATAGACACACTCCTCTAAATTTCCATTTAGAAAAGCTGTCTTTACGTCCATTTGCCAGATCTCATAATCGTGGAAGGCAGCGATAGCAAGAAGGATCCGAATGGATTTCAGCATGGCTACTGGAGAAAAGGTTTCGTCATAGTCCAAGCCAGGTCTTTGACGGAAACCCTTCGCTACCAGCCTAGCTTTATAGGTCTCAACCTGTCCATCTACACCAATCTTCCTTTTGAAGATCCACTTGCATCCTACGGGTTTTACCCCGTCTGGAGCAATGTCCAACGTCCATACCTTGTTGGTGTACATGGACTCCATTTCGGTCCGCATTGCATCCAGCCATTTCACTGAGTCAACGCTCTGAACGGCCTGCTGGAAGCTAGTAGGCTCATCATAATCTATGATGCAATCCTCTCTATCCCCGTCTATGAGAAAACCGCAGTATCTCTCGGGCGGATGAGACTGCCTACTACTCCTGCGGAGCGGCGTAGGAATGTCCTGTTCTTTCGAACCCTCTGGTTCCTCTAAGCTTTCAGTAATGTTTTGTGGTTCTGGAATTTCTTCCAGTTCTACTGCGCTCCCACTTATCTGGTTTTCCAAAAACTCAGTTTCCAAGAAGTAGGCATGACGAGAAACAAGGACTTTTTGTTCCTCTTCGTAGTAGAAAAGATACCCCTTGGAGTTCTTTGGGTATCCCACAAACTTGCACTGTACTGAGCGTGCCTCGAGCTTGTCCGCATGCTGCTTTTTCACAAAAGCCGGACATCCCCATGTCTTAAAGGATTTAAGACAGGGTTTCTTCCCACTCCACATCTGATATGGTGTGGTAGGCACTGTCTTAGTAGGAACTTGGTTCAAGAGATGTGCAGCTGTTTCCAGTGCATAACCCCAGAAAGATCGCGGTAACTCAGCCTTACTCATCATGGAACGAACCATATCCAATAGGGTTCGATTCCTCCTTTCCGATACACCGTTATGTTGCGGAGTGTATGGAGGAGTACGCTGAGAGAGAATTCCATTCTCTTTTAAATAGTCCAGGAACTCGGCACTCAAGTATTCTCCACCTCGATCCGATCTTAGAATCTTAATACTTTTGCCTGTTTGTTTTTCAACTTCATTCTTGTAATCCAGAAATTTCTCAAAGGCCTCGGATTTGTGCTTCATCAAGAAGACATGTCCATACCTAGAGAAATCGTCTGTGAAAGTAATGAAGTATGAATAACCGCTTCGCGCATGTGTAGACATTGGACCACACACGTCACTGTGTATGAGTCCCAAGAGCTCGCTCGCTCTTTCTCCGTGTCCAGTGAACGGAGTCTTTGTCATCTTTCCCATGAGACAAGATTCACAAGTGGCATAAGACTGATACTCGAACGGATCCAAGTATCCTTCTTTATGTAACTTAGTCAACCGTGTCTCATTGATGTGACCCAGTCTACAATGCCATAAGAAAGCCCGATTAATATCTGGAGACTTTCTTTTGTGTGTACTCTGGACATTAAAAATCTGTGGTTGGTTTAACACGTATATACCATTACTCAAAGTACCTGACCCAATCAAAACTTGATTAAGGCGAATGTTTACAACATTACTTACAAACGCAAATTCATAACCTTCTTTAGAAACTAAAGATACAGAAATGATATTACAAGTTGCGTTGGGTACAAAAAAGCAATTACGCAAAACCAAAACATGTCCATCTGACATTCCCAGGTGATAGTCCCCCACGGCTTTAGCATCCATGCTAGCTCCGTTTGCAACTCTGAGGGTCATGTCACCTGCTTTCAAAACACTACGGTTTCTCAACGCCTGCAAAGAATTACAGATATGAGATCCTGATCCGGTATCCAATACCCAGGAAGTAGAGTTTATAGAAAGACAGTTTTCAATAACATACACACCTGAAGCTGAAGCTGCAACCTGCTTCAATTCCTGTGTTCTGGCCTTCCAGGCCCTGCAATCATTCTTCCAGTGTCCTTTCTTATGACAAAAGAAGCATTCTTCCTTATCCACAAGCTTCCCCGCTATCTTTGTTGCTTTTCCTTTTCCCTTCGTATCC
Organism: Agapanthus africanus; assembly: GCA_030015575.1. Taxonomy (NCBI): domain Eukaryota; kingdom Viridiplantae; phylum Streptophyta; class Magnoliopsida; order Asparagales; family Amaryllidaceae; genus Agapanthus; species Agapanthus africanus. Next base: position 574,992,500 of record JASDDO010000014.1, on the reverse strand, counting down.
ACTTTACTAACACCGCCCCTTGGTTTGGCGGGGGCTTTCTTCTTCTTTCCCTTGGCTTTCGCCTTGGACTTAGAAGAAGATGATCCTCCTATAAACAAAGTGGATGTTTCCCTACCTTTCTGTAGGGTGCCCTCTGCGCTCCTCAGCAGGTTGAGGAGCTCTGAAAGTTCAACCTCCTTTTCTTGTAGGTTGAAGTTCATTATAAACTGGGCGTAAGTGGAAGGAAGGGACTGGAGAACTATATCCGTATATAGCTCACTCTCCAATGTGATCCCTAGGTCAGCGAGCTCCTCAATGTAGCCGATCATCTTTAGCACGTGCTCGGCTACTGATGATCCGACGGCCATTCTTGTCGAAAACAACTTTCTCGACGCTTCGTATCTTGCGATACGTGATTGCTCTCCATACAGTTCTTTTGTATGAAGCAATATGGACTCCATGTCCATATTCTCATGCCTCCTCTGATGTTCGTTGTCCATCGAGGCAAGCAGGAGGCACTTGGCCTTCGCGCTATCAATCTCCCAAGTCTTGCGGATTTCCTTATCCGCGACGCTGGAAGTTGGACCAGGGACAGGGGGAGCTTTGGTGGTAAGAAGATACCCCAGCTTGTCATAAGTGATTGCAATCTTGACATTCCTGAGCCAATCTTTGTAGTTTGGCCCTGTCAACTTGTTTTTATCTAGGAGTAACTTAAGTCCAGTCATGTTGATTGGTCGCTGCAATTAGGAGAGAGAAGAAGAAACACTCAGCATGATGCTCTTGCAAGTTTAGAGTGGTTTTTAATTTGTCTAAACAGGATGGCTCCCACTGTTTCTCGAATCCCTCCTCAAACCATAAAGGAAGAATTAGTCAGGATCAATCCCACCGTACAATACTTGCTTAACCGTTCGGCCAGGCTGGTGTCGGTACTTCGAGGGAGGTTTTCCAACGCTTTCGCGAAGTTCCTTAATTAAAGAACCTCTTTTCCCTGGGGGCGTAGCCCCGCTAACACCTTTCTAGGCACCTACTAGGTTTATAGCATTGATCGTTAAGTGAGAAATTTCCCGAGGAGTAGCATATACTCACAGTAGGATCGGGATCCAAATATCATCGCGTGACGAAACTGAAGGAATCCTACCAGAATCACCACACTCCAAATGGTATGCAAATCTAGCAAGTTTCAGTTCTTATGAAACTCCCGATGTGGATTTTTGCCCCATGCTCTTATGACCTTGACTAAGGCCAACAAATCATAAGTCACATGTCAAGTTCTACCCGTCGTTATCCAGGTTAATTTGAATCCACCCGTATCTACCCTTGACTATGGCCAACAAGGCAATACGACTGTCCCAAACCAACGCATTCTATCTATGCAACATATGAATACCCACCAGCTACCAAACACTGTGCCTTGACTAAGGCCAACAAACACAGCTTGAATACCGTTGAATATTCATATGAAACGACGGAGGGCTACGAATGGTTTTGGCAAAACCGTGAACGTAGTGAACTTGATTTGGTCGATGGAACGAGATAGCTTTTAAAAGGAGTGGCTCAAGCTCCGCATTTAAAAGTTGGTTTTGAAAAGAACCGAGTGGTTTTTCGAAAGTGTTCCAACGACTTTAACTTGGTTTATTATCTTGCATTAGTTCTTTTAATGCGTGATATTCTTGCATTAGTACTTTTAATGCGTCCCATCATTTAAATCCTACCATTGCAGAAAACAACCAAAATATGACGTACGCTTATGCCATTCGCATTCGCCACTGGGCCCCGTCATTACCCGTTAGGTTACTTAACTAACGACAGAGCGGGGGCTGGGCTAGCGCGTCTGTAAAACATAAGCAACGCCTAAATAGAAAGCAATGATAAACATTTCAGATCACAGATAAATACATTGGATATGCTAGTAATCTGTAATTTGTACGAGCCTGTAACAAAAAACAGATAACACGGTCGCGGTGAATAGCCAATACCCCACCCAAGACCCCTACGGGTGCGGCAAACTACCCGCCAAGTACCCGAAGCGTAGCAACCTCCCTCATCTCCATGAGTAGGCCACTCGACACTTCGGCATACCCGGTAGTTTGTGCACCCCTCCATGGGTCTATCCTAGGAGCAAAAACAGTAAAAGAATTATACAATGACGGCTACAACCCCGACCCGGTTGTGCGGCCAAACAAATAATAATTATTACATCAATTTACATTTACAATGAATTGCAAGAAAAGAAAACTCTCGTCTCACAACCCCCGGCTATTCACCCGCGACAATCCAACATATTTATATACACATTCCAGCACATTACAGATCATGTATAACCCCGACTAAACGTCTTATAGCGATTAGTCGACGTTCAATACATGCAAACATCACAGATACAACCATCATAGTCAAAGTGCAGTGAAGTTCGGAAAAATACGGAATTATAGGCCCCCAAAAGTAAATTTTAGTTCTGGAAAATCTGGGCATATAATTTATATCCTAAAAATCCCAAAATCAACACAGAAAGACACTGCACGAAAAACGATGCAGAGAGGACATCAAGTCGCGGCGGTTCCGCGGCGGCCAAGAAGGCTCACGCGGCGGAAGGGCGGCGGCTTCGATGAATCTCTGTGTCGTTTTTCATGGGTGTCTTTAAAAAACCCTGAGATGAATTTACAAATATAAAGTTTTTCATTTCGAGCCCAAAAAATTTCAACAGAAACTCAGGTTTTGGAAAAATACGGTTTTTGGGTTTTTTACGGTTCCGAACTTCGTTACACTTCACTACCAAGCTAGTTTAAGTTTAGTTAGGCTCTGATACCACTGTAAGTCCACGTTGCCACCCCCGGTTCTTACGGGGAGGCGGAAACGGTATAAAAATCAAATTTTTAGTGCAAGAAGCAACATGGACTATGCAAGGTCGGGATCGTTACCTAAACTAAAACTAGCAACCTAGCTAAAGAAGTTTAGCTACTCGGATGAAGATGGTTATACCTAGACTTGAACTCCTTCGTCTTCAAACTTTGTAGAGGTTGATGGTTCTCCTTTGTCGCCTTCTCCCGTCGAAGATGGATCCACCTCGAAGGCTCGACCTTTGGGCTCTTTCTCGTACTTGGAGTGAACTAGAATCGCCGGCTTGCTAGACCCTTGATCCTAGAGTGAGTAGAGAGTGTTTAGGGTTTGCTTTTGTTTTTCAAGAGAAGGATTCTCAACTCATGAGAAGGTTTCTCTTGACTAGAGGAAGAAGAAGATGAGAATGAAGAGAGAGAGTGAGAGAGATAGAAAATGAGCTCTTTTTTTTCCTTTTGCAACCATAACATAAGAAAAAGAATAATCAAATAATAATAATAATCAAAATGAAAAAGGTTTGATGGATAGTTTAGAATGACTAATATCATTACAAGCATTAAATGAATAAAGCAAGAATGAAAAGGCATCTTGCATTTGTAATGATGGTAGTCAAATGTTCAACCATGGTCAACAAGTCAACCATGGTCAACAAGTCAACAAAAACTAACCATGACACAATTTCATTTTATTATATATTATTAAATGATATAATACAAATCCATTAGGGTTTGGAAAATGACGACTGTCAACTGTGCATACGCACCCGTTCCGAAACCCTAATGGAAATCATCTTCCTCCTCCTCAAATAACTGTGCATACACACCTGCATTCTTGTTCCGAGGAACATGAATACTGAGAGATAAAAGCAACCCCAAATACTATACCAGTATCCGGCTCAAACCAGAGCCCGCTGGTAATATCTGTCCGGACTCCAAACGTGCACAAGTGCGCGGATGAGAACGAACCCTGTCGCAAAACCATGCGACCTCTACTCTGTTTTGCCCATAGGCGAATACCCTCTGTGTGGGACTCTAAAGACTCGACACTACGCTGGCAGTGGGTTTAACCACAGACCGCAAGCGGCACTAGCTGTGCGTAACGGTCCCCAGGTAGATGTCGACAAGAAGGCTGACGAGGTGAAACCCCATCGGTACTCCTACTGAGTCTGAATGTGACAGTCTCCGTACAGTCCGGTCTGTTCGTCTGATACATCGCATGGCGGGCCTAGGGGGCGGTAAACGTCAGTCCCCCAATAGCGGTACAAGTCGTGCCGGAGCGAAGCCCAAAACACCCTGAGATAACACTGGAAACCTACCAGTATATCTCGTTTGCCCTGGCCAGGGACTACTCGTGTAATGGCTCTCCTAGACACAGCGCGATGTCAACCCCCAATACCGGGAGAGACGAATCCTGTCTAACCGTCACTGCCTCCAAGTGCTTCGGGACTGCACCCAACCACCACCTGTTTGCACGACTCATTTGAGCCGTGGTAGGGTAGTGATCAAAGTGCAGTGGGAACACACTCGAGGCGAAGTGCCAGTGTCAAGTCAGCGGACTAAGCTGTACTCATGTCACCTGGGAACTGATGACTGACGATAGGTATAATACCAACCTGTCAGTTCCCGACGAGTCCTGTCCAGTGTACTCGTAACCCAACGAGCACCCGTATACTATCTCCAGTACGACGTACTGATGGCTATGGGACAGACCATCTCCCACACTGGGATGAGAAGCGCATACGCTAGTCTACTCCGGAGTATCGATGCCCTGTCTCGATAGTCCTGCGACTAGGGACCTGTATAAGGATGTGCTTATAGATTACCCAGCCCCCACTAGTGTGACTGCCATCACAACGCTGGTAATCAAGCAAAGATCCTAAGGGCTCCACTAATGTGTATAAGTGATATAGTAAAATAAACACAAGTACACATTGAAGTAGAGACAAACCAAGTAGCATACTACTATTTTGAGCAAGATTGTACATACAAGGTGAATATCCCAAGCATCCATTAAGTAATATACAAACTAGTATGATACAGTAATGGCCTCTAGGGCATATACACTAACAATCCTACCAATTCTAGAGTTAGGAGACCCGGACTCGACTCCTCGAGTTGGTCTCCCACTGGACTCCAGAACCCGGTTACTTGTGCCCTCCTCCTTGGGTCTATCCTAGTGCAGAAAAGTAAATAATATACAAAAGGTGACAACTTCCGTAACCTGGAAGTGCCCCAATAAAAGAATATTACATACAAGTTTTTACATGAATGAAAATGAAAAACACTCATCTCACATAAAAACCCCTGGCTATTCAAACACGACAATCCAATATAACATATCCAGCAACACATAACATCACATGTCATCAACGTAAGTAAACATGCGTATCCCAATTGTCGTTGACATATAGCAACGAAACCGGCGATATCACATATTACACTTACGGTCACAGAAAAGAAAGTGCAAAACTACAACAGTTGGAATCCGTAACCTCCTCAGACATCGCATGCCTGACCAAATGAATTACTTACACATCGCATGCCTAACAATTATAAACCCCGCATTTTAGTCTCAATATCGAAAACACTTTTCAATATCAAGTCGGGCAATTCAACAAGATTCCCGACATCCTGATCGAATGCTCGTCGCAAACTTCAGTAGGCGGCCGCACCCCCGACGCCGTCGACGAAGTGCACCAAGGCGGAACACCGCTGCCGCGAGCACCCGAACGGATGCTTTCCGCGACGGGGTTCTCCTACAGTCACTTGGTCGGGGCTATGGAGTGAGGCTGTCTATTAAGTTTACCCGGCGAGTATCCGCGTACACTACGTGATTGCGACGGACTTTTGATCACATCAAAATTCCGTAGCAACCGATCAAGTGAGACTAAACTGCTATGTTTATAACATTCATTCAGTTATCTCATAACTTCTTGTGAATTCCAATTATTGTATCCCATTCCGGATAAATAGAAAATGTCAAACTTTCCGATCGAACAATCGAACACCCAAGTTTTCCCGATACAGATCAACACATGAAACAAGTCTAAAAACATTCAGTTCGTGCCTCAATACCAACGGTCCAGCCGTAGAAGGGTCAAGCCAACGCCTCACATACGGCGTGCCACATGTGAGGCGTTGGCTTGACCCTTCTACGGCTGGACCGTTGGTACCGAGGCACGAACTGAATGTTTTTAGACTTGTTTCATGTGTTGATCTGTATCGGGAAAACTTAGGTGTTTGAATGTTCGATCGGAAAGTTTAACATTTTCTGTTTATCTGGAATGGGATACAATAATTGGAATTCACAAGAAGTTATGAGATAACTGAATGAATGATATAAACATAGCAGTTTAGTCTCACTTGATCGGTTGCCACGGAATTTTGATGTGATCAAAAGTCCGTCGCAATCACGTAGCGTACGCGGATACTCGCCGGGTAAACTTAATAGACAGCTACACCCCATAGCCCCGACCAAGTGACCGTAGGAGAACCCCGTCACCGAAAGCATCCGTTCGGGTGCTCCCGGTAGCGGTGTTCCGCCTTGGTGCACTTCGTCGACGGCGTCGGGGGTGCGGCCGTCTACTAAAGTTTGCGACGAGCATTCGATCAGGATGTCGGGAATCTTGTTGAATTGCCCGACTTGATATTGAAAAGAGTTTTCGATTTTGAGACTAAAATGCGGGGTTTATAATTGTTAGGCATGTGATGTCTAAGAAATTCATTTGGTCAGGCATGCGATGTCTGAGGTGGTTGCGGATTCCAACTGTTGTAGTTTTACACTTTCTTTTCTGTGACCGTAAGTGTAATATGTGATATCGCCGGTTTCGTTGCTATATGTCAACGACAATTGGGATGCGCATATTTACTTACGTTGATGACATGTGATGTTATGTGTTGCTGGATATGTTATATTAGATCGTCGTGTTTGAATAGCCGGGGTTTTTTATGTGAGATGAGTGTTTTTTATTTTCATTCATGTAAAAACTTGTATGTAATATTCTTTTATTGGGGCACTTCCAGGCTGCGGAAGTCGTCACCCGTTGTATATTATTTACTTTTCCGCACTAGGATAGACCCAAGGAGGAGGGTATAAGTAACCGGTTTCTGGAGTCCAGTGGGAGACCAACTCGAGGAGTCGAGTCTGGGTCTCCTAACTCTAGAATTGGTAGGGTTGCTTGCCGCTCTCGTAGGGGTCTTGGGGTGTGGGTTTGGCTATTCATCGTAACCGTGGAATCCGTATTTTATACTGGCTCGTATTGAAAACACGGACATCCTAGTATATCCAATATTTCATATGTTTCTTCTGCTGCGATATCTGTGATGTGATCATGTGATGTTCTGTGATAGATACAGTATATAGTATATATGATATATTATATAGACGTTACTTATGTTTTACACCCGCGCTAGCCCTGCCCCGCTCTGCCGTTAGTCACCTAACCTAACGGTGCACGAGGGGACATCGAGGCGAATGCGGATGGCATAAGTGTACGTCGTATTTATCTGTGATGTTTAGGTAATTTAAATGATGGGACTTCATTAATGAGAATAATGAAATAAAAGAAACCTAAGATGTTGTAGAATCGAATTTCAAAAATAAAACAGGTAGCTACAGTTCTTGCTTTGCACAGCGGTATATACGATATATCCTGCACCTTATTCGATGAGGAAAGGACCGAGATCCCTTCACCGGGAGTGACTCCTTTAGCAATAACTGGCAGATGCTACATCCCTCGGTTTGTCTTTTGATAGCTTTTAAGTGTTTTTGCTTTGCACAGTGGTATATATGATATATCCTGCACCTTATTCGATAAGGAAATGACCGAGATCCCTTCACCGGGAGTGACTCCTTTAGCAAAACTAGAAAAGCCTCAAAGACACTCCATTTCAAAATTCATTCGATCCTACAACGATATCAAGTTCATTACGCAATAGGTTTTCAGAAAAACCTGTCGTAGCCCTCCGTCATTTCAGATAAGTCCTACTTAGTATTCGTGCTACGTTTGTTGACCTCCGTCAAGGCGTAGTGTGCGGTAGCTAACTAGTATTTATCTGCTTATGCATATGATGCAGATTGGATTAGGGTAGTCGTGCGTCCTTGTTGACCTCCGTCAAGGGTCGTGCGGGTGGGTTTAATTCGATCAAGAAATGACGGGTTGAACTTGACTAGTAGCCTATGGTTTGTTGACCTCCGTCAAGGTCATAGGGTGCTGGGGGCAAAATATTATCGGGAATTTCAAGTGTTGAAATTTGCAATGAGATTGCATACCTTCTATGAGATAGTTGGATCCCGATACCCGCTGCGAGTAAGAAATACTCCTGGGAGAGTTTTATATATTACAATTAGCCGATCAAGTAGGTGTCTAGAAAGGTGTCAACGAGGTTACGCCTCTGGGAAAACGAGGTTTACATTAATTAGGTTCGTGCGAAAGCACGGGGGACCTCCCTCAAAGTACCGACACTGGCCTGGCTGAAAGATTGGCGAACTTGTAGTGTGTAATTAATCCCGGCTAGTCTTTCCTTTTAGGGTTTGAAGGAAGATTTGATAAAAAGCAGTGGGAGCCATCCTGATTAGATAAAATAATAACCAATCTATTCTTGCAAGAGCGTACGCTGAGTGTTTTCTTCTCTCTCTCCTGGTAGCGACCATGTCACGCCTTAATCAAGATAATAATACGGAATATTGACCGAACCCGCTTGTTATACTGAGCTGGGGAACGTTGGTCCCGCTCCAACTTGTAATTGTTATAAGACAGAGCAGGAAATTAGGGAATACCAGATTTCCCGTGCCGCCCAAACGAAGAGAGTGCATGCTGATGCATCATCTTCGGGTGTGTTCATTTCAGAGAACTGTTTCTCAAATGTCCTTTACGTCCTGGGTATATGATACCAGATCAGGATCCCGCATATGTAATCTGTTACATGGGCCACAGATAGGTAAAGAACTGAGAACGGGTGATAAGTTTCATGAGGCAGAAAACGGGGCAAGAGTTGCAGCCAAGTCTGTCGGTCACTGTCACCCTGTATTGTAATACATTGATTCTGAACGAATGTTATTAGATACCGAACCTGATATACAAAATCATATCAGTCTCTTTATTAGTAAAGAAATTTCCTATATCAAAAGTTGATCGGTTCAGGCACGTTATCTAAAAGCATTAATGTTCTAAATCAAACTACAGTTCTTAGTATACAGAACACACACAAGAGGAAGAGTTCAGAAATGAACGAATCCTTCTTGAGGTATTGTAGACTAGGTCAGATCAATGCGACCCGACTGGCTGAAGTTACATTTAGATGTATATTTATATCAGTTTGAATTTACATCTTCTGAAATTTTCCAGTCATGTCACAAAGATAAGATGACCATAGCTCCGTTTACTGGAAACAGAGAAAGAGTTAGTGAACTCTTGGGATAATACATGTTGATGTATGTAGGTCCCCTGTCTACACATACCAGGACTGGTTCTTTATACTTCATTATATTCTCTGATAATCTCTCAAGATTCAGACATATGTTCCTGTTGAAACACAAGTCCGAACCTTTTGAGATATTCACAGAATATAAGTTAGAAGTAGAGAACCAATACGGGTATAAGTATTATGTCCTATGATGAGATCAAGGAGGAGAATACTTGTGCATGGAATTCCTGGACTATTCTAAAGGAGAATGAGATTCTCTCTCAGCATTACTCCTCTGTATACACCATAGCACGATGGTATATCGGGGCGGAGCAGATACACCCTATTTGATATGGTGTGCTCTATGATGAGTACTACTGAGTTACCTATTTCCTTTTGGGAGTTATGCACTTGAGAAGCTGCATACCTATTGAATAGGGTTCCAATCAAATCAGTTGCCTACCATCTCATATGTGATATGGAAAGGGAAGAGCCCATGTCTTAAGCTAGTTAAAGATTTGGGGTTGACCGGCCTATGTCTGAAAGCAAAATCCGGACAAGCTCGAGGCAAGGTCTGTAATGTAGAACTGGAAAGGTTCCAGCTATACAAACTACAGCTGATGATTTGATAGAACCAAAGGATTCAGTAGATTCCAACGAACCTCAGCCTCTCCGCCGACCTAGTAGGGTTCCTCACCTACCTGAGAGATACTTCGGTTGCTCTATGACAGTGGGAGCGAGGATTGCATCATAAGATGATGAACCAACAAGTTTCGAGCTGGCCGTCAGGAGTGTGACTCTGTAAGAATGGCTGGATGCTTATCGATCAGAGATGGAATCCTTATACACCAACAAAGTATGGACTTTGGTTGCGATATCTGAAGGGTTAAATCCCCATCAGGAGCAAGTATATCTTGAGAAGATTACTTGGTGTACATGGAAAAGTTGAGACTTTCAAAGCTAGACTTGTTAAAGGTTTGCATCTTTGACCAGGCGTGGATAATGATGAAACCTTTTCAGTGGCTATGCTTAAGTCCATCCAGATCCTACTTGTCACGGCTACATACCATGATTACGATATCTGGTGGTTAGGTGTCATGACTGCTTTTCTAAATGATGTTTTAGAAGAGTGCGTCTATAAGTACACAGCCAGAGGGCTTCGTAGACAGTGGGAGCAGCGGAAACGTGTGCAAGATGCTTTATAGGATAAAGCAGGTATCGCGGAGTTGGAACGTCTGTTTTGATGTGTTAGTCAAAGAGTTTGACATCATCAAAATGGTAGATGAACCTTGTATAAACAAAAAGGTAGTAGGGAGTATGGTGACGATCCTCGTAGAGCACGTTGATGACTTACTCTTGATAGGGAAGGAGTTTCCTATGCTACGCTCGATCAATCTCCGCTTATCACAATGATTCTCCACATAAGATCAAAGTGATACCTACTAAATCCTGGGTTTTGGATCTATGAGATAGATCTAAATGGATATTAGGACACTCACTAGTTGTAGTGAGATGGTATCAGTTGATCCTGGGGAGAATCACTGGAAGTGTTCCAGAGTGATAAGAACGACTGAATGTCCGTCACAGGCATTGTCTTTACCCTCAGTAAAGGGACGGTATGTTGGAAGTGTTCCAAGTTAAATACCGTGGCATACTAGACGATAAAGGCAGGATACATCGCTACTTAAGATGCTACCAAAGAGGCTGTTTGGGTGTATATTGGTTCATGAGATGAACTATGTTCCTCCCATTGTGAGACAATGGAGTTGTGGCTTATGCCAAGGAACGTCGGTCCCATCAGTGATCCAGACATATTCTAAGGCAGTATCACCCGATCTTGGAGATGGTTGATCTCTAAGGGATCAATGTTAGGAGAGTAGACTCAGAGGACGACACGGCGGATCCACTCACGAAGGCCTATTCCCAGAGAGAGACTTTTATGGGATGGTTGAGTATGAGATACTACAACCACTGCTTCAGATGGCCCTAGTGCAAGTGGGAGATTGTTAGTTATATGTATGCCCTAGAGGCCATTACTGTACATAGGATGTATATTGTAGTGGATGCTGGGACATATATAGGGAGGACTTTCTTGCTCGACATGATAGTATGCTATCTGGTTACTCTTTACCTTAACGTGTACACTGATTGTCTCTCTGTTACATGTTGGTAAAGCCCTCAGGATGTGTACTTGACTACCTGGACTATGATGCGGATCATACTAGTGCGGACATGGTAGTCCATAAGTACATCCTTGAAAGTCCCTAGTCGTGGGTGTATCGAGATGGGGCATCGATATACCAGAGTAGACTAGTGTGTATCTTCTCGACCCATACAGATGGGCGATGGATGATCCCATATCCATCGATGTTTGACATCAGAGATGATATACGGGTGCTCAGTAGAGACTGGGTACACTGGACGGACTCGCTGAAAACTCCCAGATGGTATTATACCTTACGTCAGATGGCAGTTCTCTGGTGACACTGGTACATAGTAGTCTGTTGACCCGAGATCGTCATAGAGACTTGTGTGGTTCCCATTGTGCTTTGATTTCCATCATACCACGTCCAAGAGGGCGTGCAAAATGGTGGTTTTTAGGTACAGTCCCGAATCACATGGAGACAATGAGCGATAGGCGGGGATTCGTCTCTCCCGGTATAGGGGGTTGATGTTGCGCTGTGTTCGATTGGCTATAACAGGAAATCCCTGGCCAGGGTTGCTGAGATTTACTGGTAAGTATTACCAGTAGTTTCTCAAATTGTTATAGACCTCATATCGACACGACTTATCGAGCTATTGGGGTCTGACGTTTACCACCCCTAGGCAAGATATGCGACATATCAGACGACGAGACCGGACTGTACGGTAGTGTTGCTGGTTGGATTCACTGGAGTGTGAGCGGGCTTGCTCGTCGATCTTCTGATCGCTCAATACCCGGGTGGCCGTTACGTTTAGCAGACCGCTTGCAGCTTGTGGGTGTTTGATATGATCATCACCTGCTGCCGGCGTATTGACGAGTCTTTAGAGTCCTACACAGAGGTTTCCTGACTCAAGCGAAACGAAATAGGAGCGCATATGAGATATGTGCGGGACCTAGAATAATGCGAGTATGTGATACCGTATTTCATTCTCGTGATGAATGTATCGATTAGTTGTATGCGATATAACCTAGTTATCGAATCAAGGGTTGATTCGATAAGCCGATACATTGGATACTAGTCGGTTATATGCGATATGGCCGGATCGTTAAATCAAGTGTTGATTTAATGATTTAATGTATAATTATATATTTGATATATTACTTTGCATTAACTAGTATTGGTTCATTTAAAAGGGATTTTCTCACTTGTTGTGCACATTGTATATGTGATATACTTTTGTACACTAGTTTGTATCATGTTTGATGATGCAAGCTCATTAGGGTTTGTGTAAAGATTAAACCATGGTTATTTAAATGGTTAGGGTTTTGTTTTTCATATCTATTTATTCATTTATTTATTTATTTTCATTTTGGAAAATGAAAAGAAAAATGGTGGCTTTATTTGGATATATGTTGAAGCTTCATGAAGCATTGACTTAGTCACCATTTTTGTCTTCATACCTAACCTAACCATTCACTTAACCTTAGTTTAGTCTCTACACTTGACCATGGTTATTATTATGATAAGTATTCCTTTTATATCCTTTTTAAATACTTATCATATGATAATCTTCATCTTCTTCTTCTTCTTGACTTGAAGAAAACCTTTCTTCATCAATGGTGATTGATGAGAATGAGTGAGAAATCCAATTCTAAAGTCTACCCACTTCCTATTTCTTCATCCTCTACCTCTTGCCAAGTAGTAGAGGGTGTTTCCTTCACAAGTTTTCATGGCTTGGTGAAGGTGGGGCTTGATCTAGTGATGCATCGACGTAGATCATCTTCGGCACGTCGTTGATGACCTAGCCCGCTTTTTCTCCGATGAAGCCGATGCTAGAGCCCGGGATTTGATATGGACAGCGAGGAGACTTCATTGCGGAGCTATGGAGGTGGAGAACCGGATCTACAAAGGTTGTATTTCCGTATTCTAGTAGTTAAGTGTTAACTAGCTCGTTTTGTCGCCTAAATTTCTTGCCAACGATCTTGTTAGGGTTTCTCGGCACCTCTAATTTTTGAAATTGGCATGGTTGATGCCTTGTGAGACCTCCTTAGGGTTCCTAGGAACCTTTCAATTTTGTTGTAGAATCGAGTGATTTTGAAAAGGAGTGTTTTTGAGGCTTTCACTAGTTTTGCTAAAGAGGTCACTCCCGGTGAAGGGATTGATTGGTTTTGATTTCGTGCGCTTTCGCTTTTAAAAGATGAATCAAAGAATTGTTAACCGCAATCAAGAACGGCGTCGCTTAGTAGCTAGCCGGTGAGTACGGGTTTCCAATTGGTGTTGGATTGATTATCACTAAAAACTATGGTTGATTTAGACTAGGATTAAAACTTTGCTAGGGTTAGGGTTAGTTAAGTTTGGAAATTTAAGATTTCTCACAGCTTTTAATGCCCTAATTTAGATCTATTTAGGTGTTATGGTAATAATTAATAAAGGGGATTAGGACGATCGGGAAGAAACGATATTTCTTCCTCTATGTCCTTGTCCGTCCTTTCTTAATTCTTACCCTAACCTCTATGGAAAACATGCACAACCGGTCTTTTAAACTAAGGTATCACCATTAAATCGTAGGGTAGGTGCCGTAGTGAGCGGTGTGTGTATGTATGCATGGAGTCCAATAAAAAATATGCGATGGGCAAGAAAGAGGTGAGAGATTTTCATCTCTCAAACCTTTCCTATTCCTAAGCCTAACAAGTGAGAAACTACTCACTCATTAGGGGATTGATAAAAGACATATTTTTATGAGTTTTCAATTCAATAACCTAATTATCTAAGCTACGGCAGATGAATAAAAAGTGCTAAGCTAATTAACGAGGGCAGATAATAAAATCTATACTAGGGCAGAAAAGAATTTAAGAACTATGGCAAGGTAAAAAAAACTACTTTATTCGATGCTCTCTTCAAAACATTACAATGAATTCTGAATTTTATTTGATAAAAAGAGGCATACCTAAAAAAGAGGTTTAGGGCTTCTATTTATAGATCATAGAAACCCTAGGGTTACATTCGATTCATATCTGCATTTACAAAATTACCCCTAAGAAACCTAGTCAACGCACCGCCACACCGTCACAATATGCACCGACACGTGCTCCATATGGCCGTGGATCCGAGGCCAGAAGGCATGTTTGGCCGCGGTTCGGCGGCCATATTGTGGGCTTCTTGGTTGCATTTTTCTGGGTTGCTTCTGGTTGCATTTGGCTTCTTGTTTCTTCTCTTGGTTTCTCAGATTGTCTTCTAGTTTTCTTCCAGATTACCACAGTGCATAATGTCGTGGACTTTTATCCTTTGCTTCGTGTCGAAGTCTTGAACCTTACGCTGCCTTTGTGCTTGTGAAATTGTCCATTGATCTTCGTTTATCCCTCAGATTGTAGGCATGATCAAGATTCTTTCATTTGTTGGTCGTAGTCTTACTTTTGTATCGTCTTTTCATCATTTTCACTGTTTTTGTTCCGATAACCTGTAACCTGCAACTATGTAGCCGGCATGGATCAAAAGCACCTGTTTATTTGTAAAATGAATAAGAATGGGGAATATAATAATGCAAAATTATGATAAGAACAAATACCCCCAAACTTATCTTTTGCTCGTCATCGAGCAAAACTAGTTTTATTCTCGAAAAAGACCTAGCCTCACTTTTGCAGGGAAACGCGATTGCACTGAGCTCGTGCAACAAGCCGTTAAACCTCTAGGTGTCCCTAGTAGGAGTGTTGTCTCCTGAGGATTTTTAGCGGATACTACCCACAAAATCTTATCAATTCGGCCTATTGACTTTTATTCTCCAATTAGGTTTTCTAACAAGAAAGTCTATTATCTTCAACTCAGAAATTATCAACCCGTATTTTTGATGCTTTCTTATCATTTAACTTAAGATTATATTTGTTTTGTAGATTTACTTAGCTTTTAGCATCTTTTGAGTTTTCTATCTAGGGTTCCATCTCAACTTAGAAATTTTTATCATCTCTACAAAAGATATAAGTCCTATTTCTCATTCCTATCTCTTATCTAAACCCTAATCACATATCTCTACGTGTGTGTATATATCACCCCTACACTTGGAAATTCAAATAAAGCTATTATACTCTTGTCCATCATCCAAAGTACTTTTCAATTGGTGAATTTTTAGATGAAATTGCTCACACATTCTTCATTCGACTGTTAATACTTCTTGAGGTACCAACGACCGATTACACAATGTGTTTGCACATTAAAGCGTAATTCCTAGTCTTGTAACAGCTAAGGCTTTAGCAGTGACTCCCAAACCAGTTGGTCTAAGTCACTAGGTGATAAAGCATCCTTGCTAAATATTTTTTTTCTATTTATCTACCCTTAAGTAATTACAAAAACTAGTGTTCATTTTTTTTCTCTTTATCCACACTTGACTTTTTTTAATTTTATTTTCCTTCATACTAAGGACTTTAGACAAGAGCATTTCAAGGTCTCTTGTACTATTCCAAGTTTCAAGGTTCGTGTTCCTGCAATTTATTGGGTATATATTTTCAGAATTTAGTCTTAAGCTTAGGAATTATTTTTCAGACTTATAATTTAATAAAAATATAAATACTTTTCTCTTATTTTAACTTAGCCCAAGAAGTGAACTCGAAATTTGCCTATTTCTAAATAAACTACAAAGACATATACTTTCTACCGTTAAATTTTAAGAAAGGTTATTTTTAGGATTTTTAATTTACTAAGTCTAAGATCTAGTTGTTCCTACCTAGCTAACCTTTTTGTTGAACTTAAGTCAATTATGCCCAAAATTGAATGTTTTAATTTTTATAATTTTTTCAAATTTTTCAGTTTTTATTTGATTTTTATTTTTCTATTTTTTTCCTTTATATTCATTTTTTTTCAATTTTTATGATTTTTATATAAGGATGCAATGCAGAATTTAAATATGCAAAAGAAAATGAAAAATATATACAAAAATTAAAAAAAAATGCAATGCAAAAGATAACTATATACAGCCACCAACTCCCCCAAACTTATTACAAGCAGTGCCCTCACTGCTCGGCCCCACTCCGTGCCCTTGAGCGTGAACGGGAACGCTCAGCCCTACCCAGCAGGGTTCGAATCCCCTGCTCAACCTCAGTCAACCTCCTATCATGCTCCCTAGATATTCCCCTCAACTCCTCTATGCCCCTAACAGCTCTCCACATCAAATGTGCATGTTCTAAAGGGGTCATTTCTCTTTCGCTCGCGGTCGAGCTGGAGCTAGGTGTTCGGGCGGGAACGTGCTCCGCCGGTTCAGTTCTAGACCACACGTCTGTTAATCGTGAATAGGACGTAGAAACACCCTCAATAAGAGGCCTGACAGATATGCCTCCATGCATGTAAAATTCGAACTCCTCCACGGGGAGAAAATATCGACAGAGTTATGTAACAAGCATGGGACAAGGGTAATTTGCGACTCGTTTGCCCGCACCTATAGAATTTAGCAAAACTGTGCACATGTCGAAACGGGGGTTTCTTGTCATGAGGGTATGCACAATATGCAATGAGGGTGTAAAAGATGTGGTGTTGTGAGAGCTTCCAAAAATATTGTTTTGTGCCCATCGGTACACAGTTAAGACATTTGCGAAAAGGGTTCTCGCTTGGATCCCTTTCCGTGGCTCCCTAGAGCAATCATTGCCCATCAAGGGCATGTAATTCTCAAATTGTAAAGGTTGGTCATGTGCGGGTATGCGAGGGATTAATGTGACTTCGTGTATAATATCCTTATCGATGATAATCTCCCTATCACCCCATTGCAATTTTATAAAGCCGAATTGGGTGAGACACCCATCTTCCATACACTCGTAAAAACGAGTGACTAATTCCGGAAGTGCAAAAGTATTAGGGTGATTATATACCAAATAGTTCCAACCCCTACGCGCTATCTCATTTGCAAAATAACTACCGTACACCTCGTGTGAAAAAATTTGCGAAAAGTCTCGTTCAAGTTGCATGCTATGTGCCATCTACAGATCTAGAAATTTAAAAACAGAGAGGGTTTGGAAAGATCGAACCTCCCCTGAAAAATTCAGGGGGTGAAGACAGAGATCTGCGGCGGAAGCGCGGTGGATGTGGGCTCCTGCGGCGGAATCGCGGTGCTCTGGCGAGATCGATCGGTAAAAATGAGGCGGCGGCGCTTGGTTTTTTGAGGAAATTCTTTTTTAGGGTTTAGATCAGAGAGAGGGGTCGGGGTCTTTATATAGGGGATGCGTGATGGACATTTGCAAATAAACCCCTCTGAAAAGAGGAAATTATTTGCAAATAAAAATTTTATTTTATTTATTTAATCTGTAAATTTACAAAAATACCCAAATTTGTTTTTATTTTCAATTTTATTTTATTTTTTTATGTTATTTTGTATTTTTATATTTACAAATGATACATACCCCTAAACTTGATTGAAATAAAGTCTTGGCAAAATGATCGAAAATTTGGGGGTAAAATGGAGGAAGATCAGTCAGTGTAAATCGGCTCCTGCAAAAACAGGAGCTCCTTTGACGGGTCCGCATTGAGGAACGGTTTGAGTCGATGTCCATTTACTTTAAACATTGTACCGTCCTCTAGGTTCTCTAGGTCTACCGCACCGTGCGGATATACGGTGCGTACCAAAAACGGCTCTTTCCATCTAGATTTGAGCTTGCCGGGGTGGAAGTGTAACCGAGTGTCATATAGCAAACCTTGTTGACCAGGTTTAAAAGTTTTGCGCATAAGGTGTTTGTCATGGAACACCTTCTTTCTGTTTTTAACAATTATCGCATTTTCGTAGGCTTCATCCCGCAGCTCATCTAATTCATTCAATTGCAGCCTTCTATTGCTGCCCGCATCTCCCATCGATAAGTTCAACTCTTTAATCGGCCAAAATGACTTGTGCTCTATCTCAACAGGAAGGTAGCAAGCCTTCCCATAAACAAGCCGGTATGGAGACATACCAGGATCAGTCTTGTAAGCAGTACTATATGTCCACAATGCATCAATCAGTTTGTGTGACCAATCTTTACGGTTTTTAGAAACCGTTTTCTCCAAAATTTGTTTAATCTGCCAATTTGAAACTTCGGCTTGCCCATAGGTTTGGGTGTCATATAGTGTTGACAATTTGTGAGTAATGGAGTATTTGCACATTAAGGACTCAAAAGTCCTATTACAGAAGTGAGATCCATTATCACTTATAATCGCTCGAGGATGCCCAAACCGAGAAAAGATGTTTTCTTTAAGAAATCGAACAACAACCTTGTTATCATTCGTCCGGCTGGGCACAGCCTCAACCCATTTTGACACATAGTCAACAGCCAATAGAATATACATATTCCCAAAGGAATTGGGAAATGGTCCCATGAAGTCTATTCCCCAAACATCAAAAATATCAACAACCAAAATTGGTTGGAGCGGCATTTCATTTCTCCGCGATATCCGGCCTAAGTGTTGGCACCGGGAGCATATCTTGCGGTATTCGTATGCATATTTAAAAAGTCAGGGCCAGTAGAAACCACACTGCAAGATTTTCTCTGCTGTCTTCTTGGGGCCAAAATGCCCACCACATGCTTGATCGTGGAAAAAAGACAGCACAGTTTTAAACTCATTTTCGGGGACACACTGGCGAATGATTTGGTCGGAACAGTATTTAAAGAGATACGGTTCATCCCAGTAAAAATGTTTTACTTGGGATAAGAATCGGAGTTTATCCTATTTTGACCAATCTTTAGGTATTAGTCCGGTGGCCAGATAGTTTACTATATCGGTGAACCAAGGTTCGCATGACACGGTTAAGAGTTGCTCA
The DNA here is from genome assembly GCA_030015575.1 of Agapanthus africanus. Lineage (NCBI taxonomy): Eukaryota > Viridiplantae > Streptophyta > Magnoliopsida > Asparagales > Amaryllidaceae > Agapanthus > Agapanthus africanus. The sequence continues at coordinate 574,973,373 of JASDDO010000014.1, read as the reverse complement.
TCGGAAAAAACATCTTTAATAGGAATATCAAGTGTAGGCGAAGAAGGAAGTCGTGAAAGGTGGTCGACAACTACATTTTCACATCCTCTTTTGTCCCTTATGACAAGGTCAAACTCTTGTAGCAAGAGGATCCAACGTATTAGTTGGGATTTAGCATCCTTCTTCGCAAAAAGATGGCGAAAAGCTGAATGGTCCGTGTAAACAATCACTGGAGAGCCGATTAAATAGGGCCGGAACTTTTCAAGTGCAAACACAACGGCTAAAAATTCTTTTTCTGTTTTTGTGTAATTCAATTGGGCCTCATTTAGTGTTCGACTAGCGTAATAAATTACGTGCGGCATCTTATTAATATGCTGTCCGAGGACAACACCAATGGCGAAATCAGATACATCGCACATTATTTCAAATGGATGCGTCCAGTCGGGAGATGAAAGAATGGGCGCAGAAATGAGTGTGTGTTTCAACGACTCGAACGCTTTCATGCAAGTTGAGTCAAAATCAAAAGTTGTGTCCTCGGCCAATAAAAGAGTCAAGGGTCTAGCTATCTTGCTAAAATCCTTGATGAACCGTCTATAAAATCCAGCATGGCCAAGGAAGGCTCGGATGTCTTTGACGCATTTAGGAGGAGGAAGATTGGAAATGACTTTAATCTTGGCTTTATCAACCTCTATGCCATTTTGCGAGATGACATGTCCTAAGACAATACCTTCTTGTACCATAAAGTGGCACTTCTCCCAATTCAAAGTGAGGTTCTTATCCCTACAACGGGTAAGAACTGCGTCAAGGTGTAGCAAACACTCATCGAAGGAGTCACCAAAAATGGAGAAATCATCCATAAAAATCTCCAAAAATTTCTCCACCATGTCAGAAAAGATCCCCATTATACATCGCTGGAAAGTAGTGGGTGCATTGAATAACCCAAAGGGCATGCGACGGTAAGCGAATGTACCGAAAGGACAAGTAAATGTGGTCTTGTCTTGATCCTTTTCGGCGATGGGAACTTGATTATAGCCGGAATAGCCATCCAAAAAGCAGTAAAATTCATGCCCAGCCAATCTTTCTAGCATTTGGCCAATAAAAGGTAACGGAAAATGGTCTTTCCGTGTCGCGGAGTTGAGTTTTCTATAGTCGATGCAAACTTTCCACCCAGTATGGGTGCGAGTAGGTATTAACTCATTCGCCTCATTGGTTATGACCATTATGCCCAATTTTTTTTGGGACAACATGAATAGGGCTAACCCACCGGCTATCCGAGATAGGGTAAATGATACCACTATCAAGACATTTGACAATCTCCTTCTTGACAGCCTCCTTCATTATGGGGTTGAGGCGTCTTTGTGGATCCCCTACTGGCTTGGCATCATCCATCATATGTATATGATGTTCTACTATGAGGGGACTAATCCCCTTGATGTCTGTCATAGTCCAGCCAAAAGCTTGCCGGTTATTTTGTAAGACCATTAAAAGGGCTTTCTCTTGCTCGAGAGCTAGAGATGCCGATATGATAACAGGAAGGGTCTCATTCTCATCTAAGTAAGCATATTTAAGGTGAGACAGCAAAAGCTTGAGTTCGAGTTTTGGAGGTGAAACAATTGAAGGTAACATTGGTGAAACTGTCTCAAACTCGAAGGATTCCATCAACAGTTCAAAGCGAGTGTAAGCAACCGAGTCGGATGGTTCAACCAACTCATCCGAAAAATCAAAGGACTCAAACTCGGGTGGTGAGTCTTCAAAGTCGTCCAAAAAAGTGAAACACTCGTAATCGTTTTCCGGTGTGAAAGCCGTGTCAGATTCTAGGAGGAACGCACTAGAGGCGTCAAAACTGCTGTGATCGAACTGAAATTTTTCGAGCTCACAGTCCTCCTGCGTGATCTCGTGGATCGAGCAAACATCAAGTATACAAGCATTAGGCTCGGAGGGATGATTCCCCAACTTAAAAATTTTGAGTTCAATCGTCATATTTCTAAAAGATAGGTTCATTGAACCATTACGACAATTGATCACCGCATTAGAAGTCGCAAGGAATGGTCGACCAAGTATCACCGGAATTTGACTCCGAGGGTTAGCTACAGGTTGTGTATCCATGACAATGAAATCAACGGGGAAAATGAAGTCCCCTACTTTGATCAACTCATCCTCTAACTCACCCCTAGGATGGGTGATGGATCGGTCGGCCATTTGGAGAGTACAATGAGTGAGTTTAAGCTCTCCAACACCTAATTGTTCATATACTGAATATGGTAGCAAATTGACACTAGCACCAAGATCTAAAAGTGCTCTATTGATGTTCTTATCCCCAATTGTTATCGAAATTGTAGGACAGCCGGGGTCCTTATGTTTTTTGGGGTAAAGATTGGACAAGAGCATCACTCACAGCACTAGCCATGAAAACTTTCTTTGGTACTTGTGACTTCCTCTTTTTGGTGTATAAGTCCTTTAAGATTTTTGCATAAGAAGGGACTTGTTGGATTGCATCCAAGAGAGGTATGTTTATGCTAACCTGTTTGAACAACTCCACAATCTTCTCCATTTGGGGAGTTGGTTTATTGGATCTCAGCCTGTTTGGAAATGGAACATTTTGAAAATTTGTTGAGTCTAATTTCTGTGGAGTAGATTGCGGAGTTGGAGCGGATCCCGGTGTTGGTGTGTTCATGAAGTGAGATGTGGGTCCGTTAGAAGTAGAAGTTGTAGATGCTTGTGAAGAATGAAGAATAGGCTCTAACGAAGAAGATGAAGATGAAGAAGATGAAGATGAAGAGGATGAAGAAGAAGAACCGGAAGGGGTGTCATCACTATTACCCATGTTTTTGTGCAACACTCTTCCAGATCTCAACGTGGTCACAGCATTTACATTATGATTTTGTTGTTCATAGGCAAATGTGCATTGTGTGTGTGACCGGGATTTGGCAATGGTTGAGATGGAAGCATTCCCTTTTCTCGCTCGCTCAACGCAGCATTTAGTTGTGCAATTTGGGCCTCAATTGATTTGATGCTTTGATCATGTGAAGCACTGTTTTGCACCAAAAATTTAATGGAAGTTTCCAACCTTGGTGCGGATTGTGTGGATTGTTTTAAGAATGCATCCAAACTTCTTTCTAGTGAGGTAACCTTTTCTTTATTCGGTTGAACAAAATTGTTTTGAGGCTAAGAGTTGTTGGGCACAAAATTGTTCATTTGGTTTGGGTAAGGTTAGGGTAGAAAAGGTTGCTGGTATTGAGTTTGTTGAGGTGCTTGTTGTTGTGGAAGAGGAGGCCTTTGAAAGTTGTTATTGCCTTGGAATTGTTGATTTTGATTCTAGGAAAAATTTAGGTGGCTCCTCCAACCAGGATTATAAGTCGAAGAGTATCGATCACTTCTTTGTCTTTACTGAAAGGCAGCATTGACGTGATCTTGTCCATGAACATGTGGATTGTAAGGACACTCTTCAGTAAGATGGGATGGATCCGAACAACAAGCATAAACAGTTCGTGGGGGTAAAGCAGGGGCTGGAGAAGGCGATGAGATTTTGGTCTCAATTGCTTCTAGCTTTTTCGTAAGTGTGGCCATTTCGGCCTTCATTGCAATCGACATATCTAATTGATGTATGTCTACCCTAGCCTGACCTGTTGAAGAAGATGAGGTGGTCTTAGAGCTTTCTCACTGAAGTGTTTGTTCAGCAAGATCCTCGAGAAACTGCCAAGCTTCCTCGCTTGATTTTGTTAGAAAGCGACCTTGACAAATGGTTTCCAACAACTGCTTAGTTGCTGGGTTCAATCCTTCGTATAAACTTTGGCAAAGTTGCCAATTCTCGATACCGTGGTGAGGGCATTGAACAAGTAGGTCTTTAAATCTTTCAAAACACTTTCAAAAGGGTTCGGAAGGAAGCTGGGAAAATTGAATAATCTCATTGCGAATTCTCATAGTCTTGTGATGTGGGTAAATTTTTTTTAGAAAAGTTTTAACAAACTTTTCCCAATTTTCAATCGAGTGTGATGCTGTGCTATACAACCATTTCTCGGCTAGGTTACATAAGGTGAATGGAATGACACGTAGCCTTATAGCATCATCAGAAAGTTGTGTTGTCTTCATCATTGCGCAAACATTCTGGAATTTGTTTATGAAGATATAGGCATCTTCGAATTCCAGTCCGTGAAATTTTGGCAACATGTTGATGAAGTGGGGTTTGATCTCAAAGTTATCCCCATTTGCCAGTGGAAGTGAAAGACAAGTAGGTAAGGCGGTGCGGATAGGGTAGAAAATATCCTGGAGCGCGATTCGTTGAGGCGCTTCAATAGGTGGGTGTTGTGGGTTATTCGCACCTAGCAGAGGTGGAATCAGTCCTGCGGGTAAGGGGTTGTTAGGATTAAATCCCGACATCTCCTTAAAAGATGAAGAATGTGGAGGTGAAGGTAAGGAAGTGGAAGGAATTTTGACTTCGGAGTCGAAAGCGTCGTCAGTCGGTACCAACGAGACACGGACTAATCGGGCACTAGTGTCCCTAGTCCAACCGGACATACACTAAAGAGGTAGTGTAGTAAAAAAGGTGAAGGTGGGGGTAAGAAAACGTCAATGGAAGGAAAGTGGGTGTAAGTGGGGTGCAACGGATTTCTTAGCGACAAGTTGCAAACTTTTGTAAAAATTTTTCCTTTTTTTTATAAGGAGCTTTTCAAAAAGATTTTCAGTAAAAGTCTTAGACTCACGTTCAATCAATCACAAATGCACAATCAAGCCTAGATTTAGGGTCACCTAAGTTAGCTAGATTGCTCCTAACTGTTCCAAAGGACAAGATGTGAGGACCTCAAACCGCCTCTTCACCGCTAATTGTGGCCAGGTAAGCACAAGTAGAGAAAGGAGGGATCCGCTCATGAATCACCGTGAGATGGGCCTTTTAAAGTTACCTTTCCCCACCTATCTAACCTAGGCACCACAAAGTCAGGTTTAGATCAACGGTCGATGCCTACAACTATTCCTTTGTCCTATTGAGCGCGAAGTCCTTAGGGCTGAGTCTAATCTTTTTAATTAACTTGATGTTCAATGCAATATGCTTTATGTGATTTTTGGGGTCCTAGGAAGGGAAATGAAATCCCCACCCAATCTGGATTGGTGTTCAATCCCCTTAAAGTTAATTTAGATATGCAAAGCAGTAAACACAATCAAACACTTGCAAACAATTTTTTAGCGGCGCAAAGAATCCTACACAAGATCAAGTTATTGGAGAAGGGGATAAGTTTTTGCACAAAGAATCCTGCAGGAAAATTTTTTAGAGGATATTAGGGGGTTCAGAAGAAGAACAGAAGACTTACATAAGGGTTTTCACCAGCTGACGTCACCAAGGCGCCGCGGATGCGCGGCAGGAATGGGCTTTTCACGGCGGCAACGCGGTGGACTGTGTGGTTCAGATCCCGAAATTTCTTCTGCTCCTCTGTTCTGATTTTCCTCTATTGTTCAGATCTGCTATTTTCTGTTTAGCTTTCTGGATTTTTCCAGATCTGAATTCGTTCGTCGATCCTGCACAATTCAAACGAAACACTCTTCAAAAAATAACAAGATGATAAATTATTTTTATATATATTTTTTTATTTTAAGTTTTTTATGATTTTTATGATTTTATATTAACCCGAAATTGCAAAAAGAAAATTCAACGCCATCCCCGGCAACGGCGCCATTTGATTGGTTTAGATTTCGTGCGCTTTCGCTTTTAAAAGATGAATCAAAGAATTGTTAACCGCAATCAAGAACGGCATCGCTTAGTAGCTAGCCGGTGAGTACGGGTTGGTCCACAGGGATTTGGTGTATTCTCAATTTGTTCTAACGAGTTAATTTCAATTGGTGTTGGATTGATTATCACTAAAAACTAAGGTTGATTTAGACTAGGATTAAAACCTTGCTAGGGTTAGGGTTAGGTTAAGTTTGGAAATTTAAGATTTCTCACCGCTTTCAATGCCCTAATTTAGATCTATTTAGGTGTTATGGTAATAATTAATAAAGGAAATTAGGACGATCGGGAAGAAACGATGTTTCTTCCTCTAGGTCCTTGTCCGTCCTTTCTTAATTCTTACCCTAAACTCCATGGAAAATATGCACAACCGGTCTTTTAAACTACGGTATCACCATTACCTCGTGAAGTAGGGTGCTGTAGTGAGCGGTGTGTGTATGTATGCATGGAGTCCTATAAAAATATGCGATTGGCAAGAAAGGGGTGAGAAATTTTCATCTCTCAAACATTTCCTATTCTTAACCCTAACAAGTAAGAAACTACTAACTCATTAGGGGATTGATAAAAGACATTTTTTAATGAGTTTTCAATTAAATAACCTAATTATCTAAGCTATGGCAGATGAATAAAAAGTGCCAAGCTAATTAACTAGGGCAGATAATAAAATCTATATTGGGGAAGAAAAGAATTTAAGAACTAGGGTAAGGTAAAAAAAACTACTTACTTTATTCGATGCTCTCTTCAAAACATTACAATGAATTCTGAATTTTATTTGATAAAAAGAGTCATACCTCAAAAAGAGGTTTAACTCTTCTATTTATAGATCATAGAAACCCTATGGTTACATTCGATTCATATCTTCATTTACAAAATTACCCCTAAGAAACCTAGTCAACACACCGCCACACCGTCACAATATGCACCGACACGTGTTCCATATGGCCGCGGATCCGCGGCCAGAAGGCATGTTTGGCCGCGGTTCCGCAGCCATATTGCGGGCTTCTTTGTTGCATTTTTCTGGGTTGCTTCTGGTTGCATTTGGCTTCTTGTTTCTTCTCTTGGTTTCTCAGATTGTCTTCTAGTTTTCTTCCAGATTTCCACAGTGCATAATGTCGTGGACTTTTACCCTTTACTTCGTGTTGAAGTTTTGAACCTTGCGCTGCCTTTGTGCTTTGTGAAATTGTCCATTGATCTTCGTTTATCCCTCAAATTGTAGGCATGATCAAGATTCTTTCATTTGTTGGTCGTAGTCTCACTTTTGTATCATCTTTTCATTATTTTCACTATTTTTGTTCCGAGAATCTGTAACCTGCAACTATGTAGCAGACATGGATCAAAAGCACCTGTTTATTTGTAAAATGAATAAGAATGTGGAATATAATAATGCAAAATTATGATATGAACAGGGATCTAGCTCTTTCCTCATCGAATGTGGTGCTGGATATTCATCAATACCACTATGCAAAGCATGAACTAAAAAATTAATCAAAAACAAAACCGAGTAGGTTGTAGCATCTGCTAGTTTCGCTAAAGAGGTCACTCCCGGTGAAGGGATCTCGGCTCTTTCCTTATTGAATAAGGTGCTGGATATTCTACAAGGAATACCGCTATGCAAAGCAAGAACTAGAGCTACCAGTTTTAAAAAAAAGGATTTTACTACATCTTTAGGTTTCTTTTATCTCATTAATGAAGTCCCATCAATTATACTTCCTAAGCATCACAGAAGAAACAAAAATATAGTTTACGCTTATGCCATCCGCATTCGCCACAGTGTCCCGTTATGCACCGTTAGGTTACTTAACTAACGACATAGCAGGGCGGGAATAGTGCGGTTGTAAAACATAAACAACGTTTATTATATATCATATATATAATAACAACATTCCTCTCATCATATAAAGTGATCACATCACAGAATATCAGCAGCAGAAAAACACATGAAATATTGGATATACTAGGAATTCCGTGTTTTAATTAAGCCAGTAAAAAACGCGGATTCCACGGTCGTGATGAATAGCCAAACCCATATCCCTAGACCCCTACGAAAGCGGCAAGCAACCCTACCAATTCTAGAGTTAGGAGACCCGGTCTCGACTCCTCGAGATGGTCTCCCACTGGACTCTAGAACCTGGTTACTTGTGCTCTCCATCTTGGGTCTATCTTAATGCGAAAAAGTAAATAATATACATCAATGGTGACATCATCCTCAACCCGGAGGTGCCCCAATAAAAGAATATTACATACAAGTTTTTACATGAATGAAAATGAAAAACTCTCATCTCAGATAAAAAAAACCCCGGCTATTCAAACACGACGATCCAATATAACATCACATGTCATCAACGTAAATAAATATGCGTATCCCAATTGTCGTTGACATATAGTAAGGAAACCGGCGATACACCATATATTACAATTACGGTCGCAGAAAAGAAAGTGAAAACTACAACAATTGGAATCCGCAATCAGCTTAGACATCATAAACATAATGTATCACATACTTTGGATTTCATGCCTAACCAAATGAATTCCTTAGACATCATAAACCCGGAATATCACATATTCTGAATTTCATGCCTAATAATTATAAATCCCGCATTTTAGTGTCGTTATTGGAAACACTTACCAATAACAAGTCGGGCAATTCAACAAGATTTCCAGCATCCTGATCGAATGCTCGTCGGAAACTTTAGTTGACAGCCGCACCCCCGATGTTGTCGACGAAGTGCACTTAGGAGGAACACCGCGGCCGGAAGCACCCGGGAGGATGCTTTTGGCAACGGGGTTCTCCTACTGTCACTTGGTCGGGGCTATAGGGCGTGGCTATCTAGTAACGTTACCCGGCGAGTATCCGCGTACACTACGTGATTGCGACGGACTATTGATCCATATCAAAATCCCGTGGCAACCGATCAGTTGAGTCTAAATTGATAGATTTATAAAATACAAACTAGTTTTCACAAAACTAATTATTGTGGATTCCATATATTGTATCACAATCACAGATAGTAAGACGATGTTAAACATTTCGATCGAATCATTAAACACCCAAAATTTCCCAAAGAGGTCAACACTTGAGCGGAGTTAAAAAATCACCCAGAACATGCCACAACACCTATGGACCAACCGTAGAAAGGCCAGCTCTTGCCTCACCTATGGCGTCGCGGAACTACCACAAACCCTAGGGTTTGGCAGAGGTTCCGGCGGTCACTGAATCGAGTTAGGGTTTTGTTCTTCTAGAGGGTCCATAGAATCACCTGCATGATTTTCTGAAGATTTTAAACTTGAAAATCCAACTTTTGGAAAATTTTCGGTGAAGGAGAAAAATGGGTATTTGATATTCGTTCAAACTTTTTAACGTCGTCAAGATTACCTAAAACAATGCTATAATTATGACTACGAAACACTCTGAATTGCCTTTAAACAAAGATAACATCACATGCAATCTCAGTAAAAACAAGCAACACCTGAAACACCAAAACCCAGAGACTGGAACACCACCTAAAATTGAAGCCCAAATTCATTAAAAATACAGCCAGGCCGGTCAAAAACATCATCTCGCCGGGTCAAATCCGATGAAGGGGTTTCAATTTTCTGTGGTGTTCATGTTATATCTCATGTAACATTCTGCAGTTGCTTAAAAAAATTTTAGACACTCTGAAAATTTCGACAGAAACTTGGGTTTTAGTTTCGATGATTCGGAGTTGTTTCGGTTTCCTAATTCTACAAAGATCTTCTAATTCTCTAGCTTGGCTCTGATACCACTGAAGGGTACCGCAACACCGCCACTAGGTTTCGGGAGGCATCGACCAAGCCGTTTTCAAAAAATTGGCACGCTAAAGAACCATAACCTAGAATCTTAGACAAAAGCTAGCATGTAAATATCTTTACTGTTGGAGATAGTGCCCTCAGAGTCAATTATTGGATCACAGGCACGTGATTGCAATGATTGAGGGAGGACCTATCCCAGTAGGACAGTCTTACTCGAGATGATAGTATGCTATCTGGTTTACCTTTATCATCGTGTACCGCTTTAGGTGACCTGCCAGGTCGCTATTGCACGTTGATAGACCCCCTAGGATTCTTGCTTGACTGCCAGCAGTATGAGGGCGGTCATATACGTAGGAGCTGGTAGTCTATAAGCACATCCTTAAAAGGTCCCTAGTCGTGGGAGTTTCGAGACAGGGCATCGATTCTCCAGAGTAGACTAGTGTATACAGTCGAGACCCCGACGAGGGGCGGTGGCCGGTCTCACAAGCCACTGGTGTCAGTTGGTTCACCTAAGATGTATACAGGTGCTCATTGGGTTATGAGTACACCGGACAGGACTCGCCGGGAACCTGCTAGTTGGGATTATACTTGACGTCAGATAGCAGTTCCCTGGTGACATGTGTACAGATTAGTTCATCGACCTGAGATCGTCATTTGTCTCGTGTGAGTTCCCACTGTACTTTGATTACTACCCTACCACGGCTCAAAGGAGTCGTGCAAACAGGTTTTAGTTGGGTACAGTCCCGAGCCACATGGAGGCAGTGAGCGGATCTGCAGGGGTTCGTCTCTCCCGGTATTGGGGGTGAGGTCGCGCTGTGTCTAGGAGAGCCATTACACAAAGCCCTCGGCCGAGGCAGGAGATTTACTGGTAGGTATTCCAGTAGTATCTCGGGGTGTTCTGGGCTTCGCTCCGACACGACTTGTACCGCTTTTGGGGGTCTGACTTTTACCAACCCCCTAGGCCCGCCATGCGATACTCATAGACGAATGGACCGGACTATAAGGATATTGTCACAGACAGGCTCAGTAGGGTGTCAGGATGAGTTCGCTCATCGACGTCCCTTTTGGTCAATAGTTGGTGGCCCGTCACGTATGGCTAATACCTCTGACGTGCTAGTGGTTAAATCCACAGCCATAGTATTGACGAGTCTTAAGAGTCCACCATACAGACAGTTACTCAAGTTTCGGGCGAAACGCTGTAGAGGCCGTATGGAGATATGGCAGGGTCCGATCAGATACGTGCGGTATTGCACGGATCAGGATCGGACGGTTTGTACTAGAGGCCGTATAGATATATGGCAAGGTTCGATCAGATACGTGCGGTATTGCACGGATCAGGATTGAACGGATATTACTAGCCGGCTTTGGTTTAAGCTGGATCCTAGTTTAGTACAGTATAAATTTTGTCTCATTGCATTTGTATCCGGTCCGAATACAGATGCGGGTGTGTATGCACAGTATCGGGGTTTTTCCTGTAATTTATTATGGGACCAGTTTTCTGGAGTTGCCAGTTTGCATTCCGTTCCGGCCGGTTTTCCCTTGTTCTTTCCCGGCCGGACTTTTCCGATGGAGGGGGTTATTTGCAAGTTTGCAAATAACATATTGTGGAGGGGTTTCTTGCATATGGATTGATTATGAAAGCATCTTTTGATACCATTCTTTTCTATCATCATTTCTTGCATTCATGGTGATTAGAGTTGATTAGGAATTGATTTGAGATGGTTATCATTGCTTTGGATGTGGTCACCCTCCACCTTTTCCTACACTCACCTTCCTTCTTGTTTTTGAGTTTTCCTCCACCATTTTATCTATGTGAGGCCGGCCACATTTTGAGGGGTGATGAGAGGAGTTCATTTTGATGAGGGATTTATTCATATCTCATTTGCATGCTTGCCAAAAAGAAATCCTTCTCCTCTCCAAAGTTCATATTGATTCCTCCATCAAAGGCAACTTCACAACCCCAAATGAGACAACGATTCTACACTACATTCTACAGCAAATCTTGGACGCATCGGCTAGCCAACTTCGTGCCCGAGTTGCCTCGGTATTGAGGTGGGAGCCCGTAAAAGATGCGGACGATGTGGTGCCCTTCCGGCAAGGATGCGACGACCGGAGTTTCCGCGGAAGATCGGGACAACGACGAGAAGACCGGAGGACTCGGATCACTCGGTATATCTCTCACCCTTTTCTCTTGATTGCTAGCATTTGGTTAATGGTTACGATCCGGGTTTTATTGTCCGCGGTAGCGCCAGTTTGAATGTTAAGAAAAATTTTGATTCCGCATTTTGGCCTCGGATAGATGGCCGGGGCGTTGCCGTGGCGCAACATTTACATCTAAGTGAACAAGGAATAATATCTTTGTAGACCGATCCTTCACTTCAATAGCTCCGTGTAGTAGTCCCTTCGCTCCAAGTAGTGAACTCCCGGACTCTAGAAAGGCTCTACAAGATAAAAGGAACAAACTTGCTTGAAGCTTTCGAGGTCGAAGATGATCTATGTCGAGAAGACACCAACTCAAGCTACCTCTTCACTAATTATGAAGTAAACAATCTAAACTAAATGGCTAATCCAGTGTAGGTTGATGAAGTAGGAATTTTTCTCACTTTAGAAGTATTTTTCTCACTCATTTTCTTCACCTTCCAAATGGCTAGAGAGCTTAAGGAAGGAGATGAAGAAAAGCAACCATGGAAAAAGAAAGTGTATAATGACAACCATGGGTGAGTTAATATCATATACTAACTCATGTAGAGAATAAAACCATGGCTAATCATAATAGTTGGATTAATAAATATCTTAAGTAAAACAAAATTAGTGGACTAAGTCAATGGTTCCACAAGCTTCAACCATTAGACTAATTTCCATTTAATTTTGATTTACATTAAATAAGTAAAACCCTTCATTATTTTAAGCATGGTGTGAGTCGTATACACCCATGTTGCATGTAGCAATAATATATATCACATATATATTAAGTGTACATACAAGTGAGAAAAAGAAATGCTTAAGTGAGCCAATATTAGTTAATGTAAATCAATATATCAAATATATAATTATACATTAAATTATTAAATCAACACTTGATTTAATAATACGGCTATATCACATATAACAGACTAATATCATATGTATCAACTTTATCGAATCAACACTTGATTCGATAACCAGGCTATATCACATATAACCGATCGATATCACAAATCGCGAGAATAGAATGCAGTATCACATACGCTCATTAATCTCGGTCCCGCACATATCACATATGTGCTCCTACTTCGTTTCGCTTGAGCCAGGAAACCTCTGTGTAGGACTCTAAAGACTCGTCAATATGACAGCAGTAGGTGATGATCATATCAGTCACTGACAAGCCGTCAGCGGTACTAGCTGGACGTAACGGCTACCCGGGTATTGAGCGATCAGAAGATCAACAAGAAAGCCTGCTTATACTCCTGCGAATCCAATAAGTAACACTTTCGTACAGTCCGGTCTCTTCGTCTGATATATCGCATATCTCAGCCTGGGGGTGGTAAACGTCAGACCCCAATAGCCTGATAAGTCATGCCGATGTGAGGCCCATAACTGTTCAAGAAACTACTGATAACACTTACCAGTAATTCTCAGCAACCCTGGCCAGGGATTTCCTGTTATGGCCAATCGAGCATAGCACAACATCAACCCCCAATACCGGGAGAGGCGAAATCCCCTCCTATCGCTCATTGCCTCCATGTGACTCGGGACTGTACCCAAAAACCATGGTTTTGCACATTCTCTTGAACGTGGTAAGGTGGAAATCAAAGCACAGTGGGAATCACAGAAGACTCTATGACGATCTCGGGTCTACAGACTAACCTGTACCAGTGTCACCAGAGAACTGCTATCTGACGTGAGGTATAATACCATCTAGGAGTTCTCGGTGAGTCAGTTCAGTGTACACAGTCTCCACTGAGAACCCGTATACCTTCTCTGATGTTAAACACCAATGGATGTGGGATCATCCATCGCCAATCATATGGGTCAAGAAGCGTATACGCTAGTCTACTCTGGAATATCGATGCCCCGTCTCGATACTCCCATGACTAGGAACAATTGAAGGATGTACTTACCGACTATCTCTGCCCCACTAGTATGATCTGTATCATAATCATGGTAGTCAAGTACTCATCCTAAGGGCTTTATCAACATGTAATAGAAAGACAATAAGTATACATGTTAAGATAAAGAGCAACTAGATAGCATACTATCATGTCGAGCAAGAAAGTCCTCCCTATATATGTCCAAGCATCCACTATAATATACATCACCTATATAATAATGGCCTCTAGGGAATACATATAACTAACAAGATTGCCTAGGAAAACGGGAAGATGAACTGCCCCCCATCATGTCCTATAAATGCAAGGCTTTTGCCTCTGGGACGACCACTGTTCTTTCATCTTCTTCCCTACTTATTTTCCTTGAGAATTTAATTCTCTTCTTCAGAGCTTAGTTCTCTGCCCGCTGAAATCTCAGAGTTAAACTCTATTAAAACTTTTCCTTGATAATGATCATGAACGGGGCCCCCCCTTTTTATTTTTTTCGTTGTGGATTTTAAATCCGGGGACAGAGCGTTGCTCTTTTCTTGAACTGATTTCTTAAAGATCCAAAGCACACATTTTTTTTGTAGATTTTGAAGTCTTGAATCAATAGGGATTTACTCTGTCACCGATCTTTAAGATCCTTGGAATTTAATTCCATTATCTTTGCCTCCTTGCCATGGTTTTTTTTGGGATTTAATCCCTTTATTAAAGGAATTTAATTACTTTTTCACAGAGCTTGGCTTTGAAAGAGACTCAGATATTTTTGGGAATTTTATTCCCTAATGCTCTCGAGTATTTAAGGGTTCTAATGACTCTATAGCAGATTTGAATCTGTCGTGCTTTTTAGCAGAACTCGCTTCAAGAGTCGTTTCAACTTTACTGTTTACTTGATGAGAATCCTTTTTGATTCTCTCAATGATTATTTTGCCGCATCATTTGTGAGCCGTTATTTAGATTTTATGGGGTCTATTGGTTTTGCTGGCAGTGGTCCCGTCACATCACGGTTTTCTGTTATTTTATTTTATGTTACCTTATTATTTATTATTATTATTTTTAAATGGTTTTTTTTATTTTAGGAACGATGGCCTCGCTTCCCGACTTCCCTTACACTCGCTCAGAAGCGGATTTTCCACAGTCGCCATCGGACGAAGAGGCTATGGCGATGATCAGAGCGCATAACAGGGACCATACTAGTCTTCTCTGTTAGTGTAATATGCCCTATAGGCCATTATTGTATAGTACTAGATTGTATATTACATTTTGGAAGCTTGGGATACATATATACACGGATTTATGACAGTCTTACTCGATATGGTAGTATGCTACTTGGTTTGTATCTATCTTAATATGTGTATGTGTTTCTTTTAACATATCTCTAATATATATTGATAGAGCCCTTATGATCTTTGCTTGACTACCAGCTTTGTGATGGAAGTCAAACTAGTGGAGGCTGGGTAGTCTATAAGAACATCCTTATACAGGTCCTTAGTCATAGGATTATCGAGACAGGGTATCGATACTCCAGAGTAGACTAGTGTATGCGCTTCTCATCCCAGCAGGGGAGATGGTCTGTCCCACAGCATCAGTACGTCATACTGGAGATAGTATGCAGGTGCTCGTTAGGTTACGAGTACACTGGACAGGACTCGTCGGGAATTGTTGGTTGGTATTATACCTATCGTCAGTTGACAGTTCCCAGGTGACATGAGTACAGCTTAGTCCGTTGACTTGACACTGCTGATCCGCCTCAAGTGTGTTCCCACTATTCTTAGAATACTACCCTACCATGGCTCTATTGAGTCGTGCAAATAGGTAGAAATTGGGTGCAGTCCTGATGAACTTGGAAGCAGTGGCGGTTAGATGGGATTCGTTTCTCCTGGTATTGGGGGTTGATATCGCTCTGCGTTTGGAGAGCCATTACACAAAGTCCCTGGCCAGGGCAAGCGAGATTTACTGGTAGGTACTCCAGTAGTTTCTCAGGATGTTTTGGACTACACTCCGACACGACATATACCGCTATTAAGGGACTGACGTTTACCGCCCCCTAGGCCTGATATGCGATACTCTTAGGCGAACAGACCGGACTGTACGGAGATTGTCACATTCAGGCTCAGTAGGAGTTCGGATAGGTTTTCCTCATCGGCCTTCTTATCGACATCTACCTGGGGACCGTTACGTATAGCTAGTACCGCTTGCGGCCTGTGATTAAACTCACTGCCAGCGTAGTGTCGAGTCTTTAGAGTCCCACACAGAGGGTTTTCCACCTTTGGGTGAAACGAGGTAGAGGTCGTATGGTTTTACGATAGGGTTCGTTCACATACGCGCACTTGTGCGTGTTTGGTGTTCGGGCGGTTGATACTAGTGGGCTTTGTTTTAAGCCGGATCCTAGTATTTGATTTTGGATTTGTTTAGTCTCATTGTATTCATGTTTCTCGGAACACGGATACGGGTATATGTATACGGTTGATAGGGGCAGAGAAGGAGACACCTCATTAGGGTTTTGACCATTGACTTGATTAAAACCATAATGAGATGGAGGAAATTGTTTATTAATTTTAATTAGAGTTAATTGTGTTATGGCTAATTGGTTTTGTTAGTTATGTATATGCCCTAGAGGCCATTATTGTACGTATGATGTATATTATAGTGGATACTTGGATATATATAGAAAGGACTTTCTTGCTCGATATGATAGTATGCTATCTGGTTGCACTTTGTCTTAACATGTTGACCTGTATTTGTTTACTATCTTACTCTCACATGTTGATAAAGCCCTTGGGATATGTACTTGACTACTAGGACTATGATGAGATCATACTAGTGGGGTTATGGTAGTCAACGAGTACATCCTATAACTATTCCTAGTCGAGGGTGTATCGAGATAGGGCATCAATACACCAGAGTAGACTGGCGTATACGCATCTTGACCCATATGATGGGCGATGGATGATCCCATGTCCATTGGTGTTTGACATCAAAGATGGTGTATGGGTGCTCAGTGGAGACTAGGTACACTGAACGGACTCGCCGAGAACTCCTAGATGGATTTATACCTATCGTCAGATAGCAGTTCTCTGGTGACACCGGTACAGGTTAGTCTGTAGACCCTAGATCTTCATAAAGTCTTGTGTGATTCCCACTTTGTTTTGATTTCCACCTTACCACGTCCAAGAGGGCGTACAAAACGGTGGCTTTTGGGTACAGTCCGAATCACATGGAGGCAATGAGCGATAGGAGGGGTTTCGTCTCTCCCGGTATAGGGAGTTGATGTTGTGCTGTGTTCGATTGGCTATAACTGGAAGTCCCTGGCCAGGGCTGGTATGGAGATCTACTGGTAAGTGTTATCGGTAGTTTCTCGACCTGTTATGAGCCTCACATCGACACGACTTATCGGTTACTGGGGTCTGACGTTTACCACCCCTAGACTTGATATGCAGCATATCAGACGAAGAGACCGGACTGTACGGGAGTGTTACTGATTGGATTTTCAGAAGAATGTATAGGCTTGCTTGTTGAGCTTCTGCTCGCTCAATACCTGGGTGGCTATTACGTTTAGCTGACCGCTTGCATCTTGTGGGTAATTGATATGATCATCACCTACTGCCGGCGTATTGACGAGTCTTTAGAGTCCTACACAGAGTTTTCCTGGCTCATGCGAAACGGGGTAGGAGCACATATGCGATATGTGCGGGACCGAGAAAAATACGATATGTGATATCGTATTCTAGTCTCACGATATGTGATATCGGCCGGGTATATGAGATATAGCCGGATCATCGGATCAAGTGTTGATTCGATGAAATGATATATTTTATATTAGTCGGTTAGATGAGATATAGCCGGATTATCAGATCAAGTGTTGATTCGATAATTTAATGTATAATTATATATATGATATATTATATTATATTAACTAATATAAGCTCACTTAAGTAATTCTTTTTCTCATTATGGATACATTAATATATATGTGATATATGTTAAATGTATTCTTTTGTTACTTAATTATATATATGTGATATGTATAATTGTAACATGCTTGGTTATAAATGCAACTAGGATTTATTAGAGTTAAACCATACTAGGGTTAATATTAGGGTTTGTATTTATCATTAAGCAATTCAAATATTGTGGATAATGTTCATGGATGAAGCTTGTAGAAGCTTGTAGTTTCTTTGACTTTGTCCACTCATTTTGTCTTGCTTAAGATATTTATCAACCATACCTTTAACCATAGCTAACGGTTAAGTCTTTACATAGGTTAAGAATGATATACTTGACCTTGGGTTGCATTTCTAACCATACACAAGTTTATTCTCATCACTTCATCTTCTTCTTCCTCAAAAGCTTTCTAGCTTTTTCTTTTGTGATGAAATAGATTGAGAAAAAGAAAACTAAAGAGAACAAAATTCCTACTTCATCATCCTCTTCTATACTAGCCATATAGATTAGTATGTTAGCTTCACTAGTTCTAAATTAGTGAAGAGTTGGCTTGAGTTTGTGTTTCCTCAAGGTAGATTGTCTTGGATTTCGAAGACTTCAAGCAAGATGCATCATTCACCTCATGGAGCCTCTTTAGAGTCCGGGAGTATGATGATTGCCGCGAAGGGACCACAACTCGGAGCTTTTGAAGCGAAGGAACAGACTGCAAAGGTTGTAATCCCTATCTCTTAGATGTAAAGATGTTTACATGCAAAGTTAACCACCCTAAAACTCTAGTTAAGATCTTGGTTAGGGTTTCATAGCACCCCAAAAATTTATAAAATGGCATGTGTGATTCCTTGCTAAACCTTTTTGTCGTGCTATACAACCCTACAGGTTTGACCATTTGACTTGTTGACCATTGTTGACTTAGATATTTTTGTTGAGCATGAGATATTTTGCTTAGCATTAATTGTGATATGATAATGGTCAAATCAAATGAACCATCACAATTATCCTAATTAATTTTATTATTCTTTTTCCTCATATGGGAGCTCTCTTCATTATTGACATATACATTCTCTCTCATAGCTCTCTCCTCTCCTTCTTCCTCTCTCAAGCCCAAATGTTTCATGAGTTGAGAAACATGGGTTGTTGAGATTTAGCCACCAAAATCCTTCTCTACTTACTCTAGGGTTCTTAGTTTATCACATTAAGCACCCTAGTTACTTCATTATAGAGGTTGCTCAAGGTAAAGACTTTCGGGCGGATCTTCTTTGACGTGGAGAACCCTATGAGGAGGCACCATCCGCCGCCACTCCAAGGAGCTTACAACAAGGAGAAGAAGGACTAGAAGCTTGAAGTATAATCAACTAACATAGTAGTTAGCTCTCCTAGTTAGTTCGTTAGTTAATTTTTAGCAAGGATCCTAATGGCTAGTTCATGTTATCATGCAAAGAAAATTTTGATTTTTATCTATTCCGCCTCCGCGCAAACTACCGGGGTGGGTAACATGGACTTACAGTGGTATCAGAGCCAGGCTAAACCATAACTATCATGTTAGCAAAGCCATTAGAACTTCGATCACGGAAAAATCCCGAAAACACAATTAAAAATTGCACTTTCTGTCGAATTTTAAAACGGGTCTATAAATATTTTCAGAGACCTGAAAAATACGTGCAGGCTTTTTGTAGAACACTGAAGAAATTTGGGCGCCTAACTCGGTTAGACCACCGTGGAACAGCGGCCGAACCATGCGTTCAGCCATGGATCCGCGGCTGAATCAACTCCGAGTTGGCCTAAATTTTTTCTGGTGCTCTCTGTTGTTGTGTTGTGTTTTCTGGAATATTTTGTTTTAGCTCAGGAATTTTTCTGTAAGTGTTGTACTTGGATTAGAATCAAATATGATAATTGATCGAAATTTCTATGAACTTTAGCTAATCGGATTATATCTGTGATGTGTTATATGTATTGAACGTCTGCTAATCGCTATACGTCGATTAGTGGGGGTTGCACATATCTATGATATGTGTATATGAACTTGTTGGATTGTCGTGGATGAATAGCCGGGGATGTGAGATGAGTGTTTTTTATCTTTCATTTGATGTAAATTGTAAATTGATGTAATATTATTTTATGGTCGCACATCCGGGTTGAGGTTGTAGCCACCATTATATATTATTTCTTTTACTGTTTTCTGCTCTTAGGATAGACCCAAGGCGGGATGCACAAACTACCGGGTAATTTTAAGTGCCGAGTGTCCTACTCACTTTGTTGAGGGAGGTTGCTTTACTTCGGGTATTTGGCGGGTAGTTTTCCGCACCCGTAGGGGTCTAGGGTGGGGTTTGGCTATTCATCACGACCGTGTAATCCGTCTTTCGTTGCAGGCTCAAACAAAACGCAGATTCCTAGCATATCCAATGTGTTCATCTTTGATTTGGAATAACTATCATTGCATCTGACGAATGTATATATCTATATAAGATATATAGTAGACGTTTCTTATATTTTACATCCGCCTAGTCCAGCCCCCGCTCTGTCGTTAGTTAAGTAATCTAACGGGTGATGACTGGCCCCGTGGCGAATGCGGATGGTATAAGCGTACGTTATATTTTTCGTTGTTTTCTGCAATGGTAGGATTTAATTGATAGGACTGCATTATATTAATGCTAATCAAACAAACCAAAGATGAATCATCAGAACAATTTCAAAACCACTTGGTTTTTCCAAAACAGCAAAACTTTTAAAATGCGGAGCTCAAACCACTCCTTTTAAAAGCTATCAGGTTCTTTTGATTATATCAAGTTCACTACGTTCACGATTTCGCCAAAACCTTTCGTAGCCCTCCGTCATTTCATATGAATATTCAATAGTATTTAAGCGGTGTTTGTTGGCCTTAGTCAAGGCATAGTGATTGGTAGCTACTGGGTATTCATATGTTGCATAGATAGATGCGTTGGTTTGGGACAGTCATACTACTTTGTTGGCCTTAGTCAAGGGTGTGTATGGATGGTTTCAAATTAACCTGGATAATGACGAGTAGAACTTGACATGTGACTTATGATTTGTTGCCTTAGTCAAGGTCATAAGAACATGGGGCAAAAATCCACATCGGGAGTTTCTAAAGAAACTGAAACTTGCTAGTGCTTCATACCATTTGGAGTTTGATAATGTTGGTAGGATTCCTTCAGCATTATCACACGATAATATTTGGATCCCGATCCTACTGTGAGTATATGCTACTCCTCGGGAGATTTTTTCACTTAACGATCAATGCAATAAACCAAGTATGTGTCTAGAAAGGTGTTAGCGGGGCTACGCCCCTAGGGAAAAGAGGTCATTTAATTAAGGAACTTCGCGAAAGCGTTGTAAAACCTCCTTCGAAGTACCGACACTGGCCTGGCTGAACGATTAAGCAAGTATTGTACGGTGAGATTAATCCTGACTAATTGTTCTTTTCTAGTTTGAGGAAGGATTCGAGAAACAGTGGGAGCCATCCTGTTTAGATAAACTAAAAACCACTCTAAACTTTCAAGAGCACCATGCTAAAGTGTTTCTTCTCTCTCTCCTAATTGCAGCGACCAAAACATGACGGGCCTTAAGTTACTGTTAGATAAAAATATATTGACAGGGCCAAACTATAAAGACTGGTTCAGGAATGTCAAGATGGCAATCACTTATGAAAAGTTGGGGTATTGCAGGGTTACCAATGACGACAGTAAGGTTTCGGGAGGTATCGTCCATGCCAAATTCAAAAATTTTCCGTTTTAGCTAACCCTAACTTGAATCGTAAACTAGAAATATACGGAATAACATATGTAAACACTTTGCAAGGAATACAACACTTATAGACTGGTCCTTCACTTCAATAGCTCCGTGTAGTAGTCCCCTTCACTGTGATCGTGAACTCCGGACTCTAGAGAGGCTCCCATGAAGTAACGAACACGCTTGCTTCGATGACTTCGAGGCCGAAGATGATCTATGTCGAGGAGACACTAACCCAAGCTGTTTCTTCACTAGGTCATGAACTTTGTGAAGAGAACACCCTATACTAAAAGGCAAGTAGTAGAGGATGATGAAGTAGGAAGTGGGCTCACTTTAGATTTCATTTTCTCACACTTTTTCTCAAACTCCATTGAAGCTAAAAAGCTTTTTTTGAAGAAGAAGAAGAAAAAGAAGAAGAAGAAGAATATATCCTATGAATAATTCATCCAAATGAATTATATCAACCATGGGTGAGTTAAGCCCCCATGCTTAACTCATGTAGAGAATAAACCAAGGTATATGGTTAAGGGTTGGGTTAACTAATATCTAAAGAAATGACAAAAGAGTGGACTTTGTCAATGTTTCTACAAGCTTCATCAAGCTTGACAATATTGACCAAGTCTTACTCTTTTGTTAAATCTTAAGAAATAAATAAACCCTAACTTAACCCTAAAATGGTATAAGTTTCATACACCCATCTTGTATGTATCATCAAGCATGACACAAACATGTACACTTTCATATATCACATATATACAATGTGCACAATCTAGTGAGAAAAGAAATCAGAAGTGAGCTTAATATTAGTTAATGTAATGTAATATATCAAATATATAATTATACATTAAATTATTAAATCAACTCTTGATTTAATAATCCGGCTATAACCGACTAATATCTTGTGTAACAACTTATCAAATCAACACTTGATCCGATAACCTGGCTATATCGCATATAATCGACCAATGTCACAAATCGCGAGAATAGAATACAGTATCACATATCGTATTAATCTCGGTCCCGTACATATCACATATGTGCTCCTACTCCGTTTCTCTTGAGCCAGGAAACCACTGTGTAGGACTCTAAAGACCCGTCAATACGCCGGCAGAAGGTGATGATCATATCAAACACCCACAAGCCGCAAGCGGTCTCCTAAACGTAACGGTCGCCCGGGTATTGAGCGATCAGAAGATCAACAAGCAAGCCTGCTCACACTCCTGTGAATCCAAATAGTAACACTACCGTACAGTCCGGTCTCTTCGTCTGATATGTCACATATCTCGTCTAGGGGTGGTAAACGTCAGACCCTAGTAACTCGATAATTCGTGTCAATATGAGGCTCATAACGGGTTGAGAAACTACTGATAACACTTACCAGTATATCTCTGAAGCTGCCTTGGCCAAGGACTTCCTGTTATAGCCAATCGAGCACAGCGCAACATCAACTCCCAACACCGGGAGAGACGAAACCCCTCATATCGCTTATTACCTCCATATGACTCGGGACTGTACCTAAAAGCCACCGTTTTGCACGTTCTCTTGAACGTGGTAAGGTGGAAATCAAAGCACAGTGGGAATCACACAAGACTCTATGACGATCTCGGGTCTACAGACTAACCTGTACTAGTGTCACCAGAGAACTGCCATCTGACGTTAGGTATGATACCATCTGGGAGTTCTCGGCGAGTCCGCCCAGTGTACCCAGTCTCCACTGAGCACCAGTATACTATCTATGATGTCAAACACCAATGGATATGGGATCATCCATCGTCCATCTGTATGGGTCGAGAAGGTATACACTAGTCTATGTTGGAGATAGTGCCCTCAGAGTTAATTATTGGATCACAGGCACGTGATTGCAATGATTGAGGGAGGACCTATCCCGGTAGGACAGTCTTACTCGAGATGATAGTATGCTATCTGGTTTACCTTTATCATCGTGTACTGCTTCAGGTGACCTTACAGGTCTCTATTACACGCTGATAGAGCCCCTAGGATTCTTGCTTGACTGCCGGCAGTATGATGGCGATCATATACGTGAGAGCTGGTGGTCTATAAGCACATCCTTAAAAGGTCCCTAGTCGTGGGAGTTTCGAGACAGGGCATCGATTCTCCAGAGTAGACTAGTGTATACAGTCGAGACCCCGACGAGGGGCGGTGGCCGGTCTCACAAGCCACTGGTGTCAGTTGGTTCACCTAAGATGTATACAGGTGCTCATTGGGTTATGAGTACACCGGACAGGACTCGCCGGGAACCTGCCAGTTGGGATTATACCAGACGTCAGATAGCAGTTCCCTGGTGACATGTGTACAGGTTAGTTCATTGACCTGGGGATCGTCATTTGTCTCGTGTGAGTTCCCACTGTACTTTGATTACTACCCTACCACGGCTCAAAGGAGTCGTGCAAACAGGTTTTAGTTGGGTACAGTCCCGAGCCACATGGAGGCAGTGAGCGGATCTTCAGGGGTTCGTCTCTCCCGGTATTGGGGGTGAGGCCGCGCTGTGTCTAGGAGAGCCATTACACAAAGCCCTCGGCCGAGGCAGGAGATTTACTGGTAGGTATTCTAGTAGTATCTCAGGGTGTTCTGGGCTACACTCCGACACGACTTGTACCGCTTTTGGGGGTCTGACTTTTACCAACCCCCTAGGCCCGACATGCGATGCTCATAGATGAACCGACCGGACTGTACGGATATTGTCACTGACAGTCTTAGTAGGGTGTCAGGATGAGTTCGCTCATCGACGTCCCTTTTGGTCAATAGCTGGTGGCCCGTCACGTATTGGCTAATACCTCTGACGTACTAGTGATTAAATCCACAGCCATAGTATTGACGAGTCTTTAGAGTCCACCACACTTTCAGTAACTCAAGCTTTCGGGCGAAACACTGTAGAGGCCGTATGGAGATATGGCAGGGTCCGATCAGATACGTGCGGTATTGCACGGATCAGGATTGGGCGGTTTTTACTAGTAGCCGTATGGATATATGGCAGGGTTCGATCAGATACGTGCGGTATTGCACGGATCAGGATCGAACGGATATTACTAGCCGGCTTTGGTTTAAGCCGGATCCTAGTTTAGTACAGTGTAGATTTTGTCTCACTGCATTTGTATCCTGTCGGAATACAGATGCAGGTGTGTATGCACAGTATCGGGGTTTTCCTGTAATTTATTACGGGACCAGTTTTCTGAGGTTGCCAGTTTGAATTCCATTCCGGCCGGTTTTCCTTTGTTCTTTCCCGGCCGGACTTTTTTGATGGAGGGGGTAATTTGCTGTTTTGCAAATTACAGATGGGGACGGGGTTTCTTGCATATTGGTGGCATCATGATAGTTTTTCATGATGAGATGCTTTCTTAGTCTTTTCCTTTGCTTTATTGTGATTGGATGAGATTAGAAATGAGATGAGAGTTGATGTGAGACTTGCTTTATGTTGTGGTCACCACCTTGTTCTCCTACACTCACCTCCCTCATATGTTATGTGATTCCCTCCACCATTTCCTAATGTCCAAGGCCGGCCACAATTTTTGGAGAGGAGAGAAAATGAGAGGTTTCATTTTTGGTGAGGAAAATTTATCATCTCATTCCATGCTTGATAAATGAGAGTTCCACTTGAAAGTTCCAATCCATAACTCCATCAAGGCAATATAACCCCAAAGAGACAAAGCACTACACATTCTACAGCATACCTTGGGCACGTCGATTAGCCAGCTTCGTGCCCGAGTTGCCTCGGTATTGAGGTGGGAGCCCGTAAAAGATGCAGACGATGTGGTTCCCTTCCGGCAAGGAGGCAACGACCGGAGTTTCCGCGGGAGATCGGGACGATGATGAGAAGTCCGGAGGACTCGGATCACTCGGTATATCTCTCACCCTTTCTCTTGATTGCTAGTATCGGTTAATGGTTACGATCCGGGTATATTTTCCGCTGTAGCGCCAGTTTAAAAGTTATGAAAATTTTGATTCAGCATTTTGGCCTCGGATAGACGGCCGGGGCGCTGCCGTGGCGCAACAGTCTACTCTGGTATATCGATGCCCTGTCTCGATACACCTACGACTAGGAACATTTGAAGGATGTGCTTAGCGACTACACTGTCCCCACTAGTATGATCTGCATCATAGTCCTGGTAGTCAAGTACTCCTCCTAAGGGTTTTATCAACATGTAACATAGAGACAATCAGTGTACATGTTAAGATAAAGAGCAACCAGATAGCATACTATCACGTCGAGCAAGAAAGTCCTCCCTCTATATGTCCAAGCATCCACTACAATATACATCGTATGTACAGTAATGGCATCTAGGGCATACATATAACTAACAATCTCCCACTTGAACTAAGGCCATCAGATGAATCCTACTTACTATTCGTACTACGTTTGTTGATCTCCGTCAAGGCGTAGTGTGCGGTAGCTAACTAGTATTTATCTGTTTATGCATGTGATGCAGATTTGATTAGGGTAGTCGTACGGCCTTATTGACCTCCGTCAAGGGTCGTGAGGATAGGTCTGATTTAATCAAGAAATGACGGGTTGAACTTGACTAGCACCCTATGATTTGTTGACCTCCGTCAAGGTCATGGGATGCTTGAGGCAGAATATTATCGGGAATTTCAAGTTTTGAAATTTGCAATGAGATTGCATACCTTCTATGAGATAGATGGATCCTGATACCCACTACGAGTAAGAGTTACTCCCGGGAGAGTTTTTACACAGGACAATTAGCCGATCAAGTAGGTGTCTAGAAAGGTGTTAACGGGGTTATGCCTCTGGGAAGACGAGGTTTATTTTAATTAGGTCAGTGCGAAAGCACAAGGAACCTCCCTCAAGTACCAACACTGATCTGGCTGAAAGATTTACGAAATTGTAGGGTGTGATTAATTCCGGCTAATCTTACCTTATAGGATTTGAAGGAAGATTTGATAAAACCAGTGGGAGACATCCAGATTAGATAAGATAATAACCAATCTAATCTTGCAAGAGAATACACTAAAGTGTTTTCCTTCTCTCTCTCTCTCCAGGTAGCGACCATTTCAGGACTTAATCAAGATAATAACATGGATGTATTGACTGAACCTGCTTATTAT
Organism: Agapanthus africanus; assembly: GCA_030015575.1. Lineage (NCBI taxonomy): Eukaryota > Viridiplantae > Streptophyta > Magnoliopsida > Asparagales > Amaryllidaceae > Agapanthus > Agapanthus africanus. The sequence continues at coordinate 574,947,066 of JASDDO010000014.1, read as the reverse complement.
ACTGAACAGGGGATCATTGGTCCCGTTCTTTCTTATAAGAGTTATAAGACTGAGCAGGAAACATGAGAAAATCTGGATTCTCACGCCACCCAAACAAAGAACATGCATGTTGATGCATCTTCTTCGGGTGTGTTAGTTATTGAGAACTGTTTCTCAGTTCACCCTACGTCCTGGATATTAGATACCGGATCAGGATCCCACACATGTAAATTGTTACGTAATCTACGTAAAGGTAGAGAACTGGGAAAGGGTGATCATTCCGTTCAAGTAGGGAATGGTGCAAGTATTGCAGCCAAAGCAGTTGGCGAATATCACCTTGTATTACCAAGTAGTAATACACTGATTCTGAATGAGTGCTATTATATACCGAACATGATGTGCAACATTATATCGGTTTCTTTATTAAGTAAAGAAGGATATAATTTTGTAGTAAAGGATAATGTTATGAACATATTCCTAGATCAAAAGTTGATTGCATCAGGCTCGTTACATAATGGCATATTCATTCTCAATCAAAATACAGTCCTTAATATACAAAACACACACAAGAGGAAGAGTTCAGAAATGAACGAATCCTTCTTGTGGCATTGTATACTTGGTCATATCAATGCGACACGACTGGCTAAGTTACATAAGGATGGATATTTGAATCTGTTTGAATTATCATCTTATGATACTTGCTATTCATGTCTCAAAGACAAAATGACCAAAGCTCCGTTTAGTGGACACGGAGAAAGAGTTATGGAACTCTTAGGACTGGTACATAGTGAGTCCTATGTCTACGCATGCCAGGAACGGTTCTTCCTACTTCATTACATTCATTGACGATCTCTCTAGATACGGACATGTGTTCCTGATGAAACACAAGTCTGAAGCTTTTGAGAAATTCAGAGAATATAAGCACGAAGTAGAGAACCAAATGGGGAAAAGTATTAAGATCCTTCGATCTGATCGAGGAGGAAAATACTTGAGCAATGAGTTCCTAGATTATCTAAAAGAGAATGGGATTCTCTCTCAGCTTACTCCTCCTTATACACCACAGCACAACGGTGTATCGGAGCGGAGGAATCGTACCCTATTAGATATGGTGCGCTCTATGATGAGTAATGCTGAGTTACCTATTTCTTTCTGGGGACATGCACTGGATACAGCGGCATACTTACTGAATAAAGTTCCTACGAAATCTGTGCCTACCACTCCATATGAGATATGGGAATGGAAGAGACCATATCTTAATTTTGTTAAGATATGGGGTTGCTCGGCCTATGTCAAAAGACATAAACCAGACAAACTCGAGGCAAGATCTGTTTTGTGTAAGTTTGTTGGATATCCCAAGCATTCAAGAGGGTATATCTTCTACCATTGTGAGGAACAAAGGGTGTTTGTTTTTCAACACGCCACCTTTTTAGAAAAGGAATTTCTTGCAAAAGAGATTAGTGGCTCTAAGGTAGAACTGGAAGAAGTTCCAGCAGAACAAACTACAACAGAAAATTTGACGGAACCAGAGGATTCAGTAGTACCTGACGAACCCCAGCCTCTCCCCCGATGTAGCAGGGTTTCTCATCCACCTGAGAGATACTATGGTTTTCTCATTGATGGTGGAAGCGAGGATTGCATCATGGTAGATGATGACCCGACTAGTTTCGAGCAGGCCATCACGAGTAGTGACTCTGTGAAATGGCTGGATGCAATGCGATCTGAGATGGAATCCATGTACACCAAAAAAGTATGGACTTTGGAAAATGCTCCTGAAGGGGTAAAACCCATTGGGAGCAAGTGGATCTTTAAAAAGAAAATTGGTGTAGATGGAAAAGTTGAGACTTTCAAAGCTAGACTTGTTGCAAAGGGTTTTCGTCAACGACCAGGTGTGGATTATGATGAAACCTTTTTTCCAGTGGTTATGCTTAAGTCCATCCGGATCTTACTTGCCATTGCTGCATACCATGACTACGAAATCTGGCAAATGGATGTTAAGACCGCCTTTCTAAACGGTGATTTAGAAGAGTGCGTGTACATGACTCAGCCAGAGGGCTTCGTAGATAGTGGGAGTAGCGGAAAGGTGTGCAAGCTTCTTAAATCCATTTATGGGTTAAAGCAAGCATCACGGAGTTGGAACATCTGTTTTGATGTTGTAGTCAAAGAGTTTGACTTCATCAAAAATATAGATGAACCTTGTATCTATAAGAAGGTAGCAGAGAGTAAAGTTGTCTTCCTCGTATTGTACGTGGATGACATACTCTTGATAGGAAATGATATTCCTATGTTGCAATCAGTCAAGCTCTTCTTATCACAAAGATTCTCAATGAAAGATCTAGGTGATGCCTCTTGCATAAACGGATACTGGGATTGTCCCAATCCAGGTACATTGACACCATACTAAAGAGGTTTAGTATGGAAGAATCCAAGCGTGGGAACCAACCCACGATCTCTGGACTCACTCTCTCCAAAGAGATATCTCCCAAGACTGATTTGGAGAGAGCTCGCATGCAAGGGATATCCTATGCTTCGGCAGTAGGCTCTATCATGTATGCGATGCTGTGTACGAGACCCGATGTAGGATACTCACTAAGTGTAGTGAGTCGGTATCAAGCAGATCCTGGAGAGAGTCACTGGACAGCTGTGAAGAGCATTCTCAAGTATTTGCGAAGGACTAAGGAGATGTTCTTGGTGTATAGTAACGGAGAACTCTAGGTGGAGTCCTTTACCGATTCCAGCTTCCAAAGTGATAAGGACCACTCTAAGTCGCACTCGGGATTTGTCTTTACCCTCAATGGAGGGGCGGTATGTTGGAAGAGTTCCAAACAGGATACCATTGTAGACTAGACGATGGAGGCTGAATACATCGCTACCAACGATACTGCCAAAGAGGCTGTCTGGATAAAGAAGTTCATTAGTGAACTTGGTGTTGTTCCATCCATTGAGCATCCAATACCTCTGTATTGTGATAACAATGGAGCTGTGGCTTTAGCCAAGGAACCCAGGTCCCATCAAAAGTCCAGACATATTTTGAGGCGGTATCACCTAATCAGGGAGATAGTTGATCGCCGGGAGATCGAGGTCAGGAGAGTAGATACGAAGGACAACACTGCGGATCCATTCACGAAGGCCATTCCCCAGATACAGTTTAAGAGATTATTCGGGATGCTATGTATGAGATACTACAGCAACTGGCCTTAGTGCAAGTGGGAGATTGTTAGTTATGTATATGCCCTAGAGGCCATTGTTGTACATATGATGTATATTATAATGGATGCTTGGATATATATAGAGAGGACTTTATTGCTCGTCATGATAGTATGCTATTTGGTTTCACTTTATCTTAACATGTTGACTTGTACTGGTTTACTGTCTTACTCTCACATGTTGATAAAGCCCTTATGATCTGTACTCGACTACTGGGACTATGATGAGATCATACTAGTGAGGCCATGGTAGTTGATGAGTACATCATATAACTGTTCCTAGTCGAGGGTATATCGAGACAGGGCATCGATACACCAGTGTAGACTAGCGTATACGCATCTTGACCCATATGATGGGCGATGGATGATCCTATATCCATCGGTGTTAGACATCAAGGATGGTGTACGGGTGCTCAGTGGAGACTGGGTACACTGGACGGACTCACCGAGAACTCCCAGATGGTGATATACCACACGTCAGATGGTAGTTCTCCGGTGACACTGGTATAGGGTAGTCTGTAGACCCGAGATCGTCATAGAGTCTTGTGTGATTCCCACTGTGCTTTGATTTCCACCTTACCACGTCCAAGAGGGCGTGCAAAACGGTGGCTTTTGGGTGCAGTCCCGAATCACATGGAGGCAATGAGCGATAGGAGGGGATTTGTCTCTTCCGGTATAGGGAGTTGATATTGTGCTGTGTTCGATTGGCTATAACTAGAAGTCCCTGGCAAGGGCTGATATAGAGATTTACTGGTAAGTGTTACCAGTAGTTTCTCGACCTGTTAAGAGCCTCACATCGACACGACTTATCAGTTACTGGGGTCTGACGTATACCACCCCTAGACTTGATATGCGACATATCAGACGAAGAGACCGGACTGTACGGGAGTGTTACTGATTGGATTCACAGGAGAACGTACAGGCTAGCTTGTTGATCTTCTGATCGCTCAATACCTAGGTGGCTGTTACGTTTAGCTAACCGCTTGCAGCTTGTGGGTGTTTGATATGATCATCACTTGCTACCAGCATATTAACGATTCTTTAGAGTCCTACACAGAGGTTTCTTGACTCAGGCAAAAAAGAGTAGCGGCACATATGTGATATGTGCAGGACCGAGGATAATGCGATATGAGATACCGTATTATATTCTCGCGATATTTAGATATGAACCGGGTCATCGGGTCAAGTGTTGATTCGATGAATCGGTACATGATATATTAGTCGGTTATATTCGATATAGCCGGATTGTCGGATCAAGTGTTGATTCGATGATTTAATGTATAATAATACATATGATATATTGTATTACATTATCTAATATTGGCTCGCTTTATTATTTCAGATTCTCACCGGATAATACATTGATATATATGCGATATATATTAATTGTATTATTTTCTTTTGTTACAAATATATAATATATATTATTGTAACATGATATGATTAATAATGAAACATGTTTAGTGGAGATTAAACTAGATTAGGGTTTGATTTGGGTTAGTTCCTTCTTGATGCTTCTAGAAGGATTTTCTTTTATCATGGTTAAGATATTATGTTGATATTTACTTGTGACTCATTCTTTAACCCAACCAAGTCCTAGCCTTAGTTAATTCTCTACAAGGGTTATCCTTGTCATCCTAAACCATGGTTGCATTATTAATTCATATACTCTTTTCATTATTCATCACAAAAGGATTAACTCATTTTTCATCATCTTCTTCTCTCTTGAGCTTTGAGAAAGCTTACTAGATTTTCCTTTTGTGATGATTTCATGTGAGAATTTGATATAAAAAGAAAGCATAAATACTACTCCATCATCCTCATATAATTTAGCCAATTAGATTAGGGTGTTCACCCCATTAGAGTGAGAGAGCTTGAGTTATAGCAACTTCGACGTAGATCATCGGAGAAAAGGAATACTACAAGGTAGCATGGATCGTTCGAGTCGTGGAGCCTCTCTTGAGACCGGGAGATCGTGGATCGCGGCGAAGGGACTTCTACTCGGAGCTTATGAAGCGAAGGAGCGGACTACAAAGGTTGTAATCCCTCACACTTAGTAGCAAAGTTGTTTACTTGCATGTTAAATCCTAATAATCTAGCAAAGATCTCGGCTTTGGGTTGTTCGGCACGTCTAAAATTTTATTCGGGCATGGTTGATGTCTTATGAACCCTCACAAGAGTGCATAGGAACCCTATAAATATGCTAGTTGGTATTATACCTGACGTCAGATAGCAGTTCCCTGGTGACATGCGTACAGGTTAGTTCATCGACCTGAGATCGTCATTTGTCTCGTGTGAGTTCCCACTGTGCTTTGATTACTACCCTACCACGGCTCAAAGGAGTCGTGCAAACAGGTTTTAGTTGGGTACAGTCCTGAGCCATATGGTGGCAGTGAGAGGATCGGCAGGGGTTTCGTCTCTCCCGGTATTGGGGGTGAGATCGCGCTGTGTCTAGGAGAGCCATTTAACAAATTCCTTGGCCAAGGAAAGAGATTTACTGGTAGGTATTCCAGTAGTATCTCAGGGTGTTCTGGGCTACACTCTGACACGACTTGTACCGCTTTTGGGGGTCTGACTTTTACCAACCCCCTAGGCCCGCCAAGCGATGCTCATAGACGAACGGACCGGACTGTACGGATATTGTCACTGATAGGCTCAGTAAGGTGTCAGGATGAGTTCGCTCATCGACCTCCCTTTTGTTCAATACCTGGTATCCCGTTATGTACGGCTAGTATCTCTGACGTGCTAGTGGTTAAATCCACAGCCAAAATATTGACGAGTCTTTAGAGTCCCCCAAAGACAGTTTCTCAAGTTTTGGGCGAAACGTTGTAGAGGCCGTATGGATTTATGGCAGGGTTCGAACGTACGCGTGCACTTGTGCACGTGTCATGGTTCGGACGGATAATACTAGCGGGCTTTGGTTTAAGCCGGATCCTAGCATTATACAGTGTAGATTTTGTCTCATTGCATTTCTATTCGGTCGAAATAAAAATGCGGGTATGTATATACAGTTGCGGGGTTATCCCGTAATTTATTACGGGATCGCTTTTTGAAGTTACCAGTTTGCATTCCGTTTCGGCCATTTTCCTTTATTCCTTCATGGATGAATTTTTGTGAGGTGAAGGGGTTTCTCGCAAATTTTGAAATTAGTGAAGGCAGGGGGTTTTTTGTGGTGCCTGGGGCTCCAGAATTTTTGAGGAAGACTCTTGATCTTTCTAGATGTGCTTGGTTCAAGGTTTGCATTTATTGTGAAAAGGATTGGAAAAGATTTTGATGTGAGGTTTTCTTTTCTTATGGTCACCATTCATACTAGCTTGTGCTCACCCCTCTCCTATTCTTTTTCCATGGCCGAGGTATATATGGGCTGTCCATTTTTGGTGTGAGGATTAATCTCATTTTCTTGAAACAAAAATCCTTGGCTCATCTCCAAAAGTCCATTCCTCCTTCTTCACTAAAAATGGCAACTTCTATTAACCCTTGAGACAAAGGTTTTTACGTATATTCTACAGCAATCTTGGACACGTCGGCTAGCAAATTTTGTGTCCGAGTTGCCTCGGTTCAGAGTTGGGAGCCCGTAAAAAGACTCGATGATGTGGTTCCCTTTCCGAGGAGGAGAACGGAGATCGAACGAGATCGGAGATGCCGCGGGAAGCTAGAGACGATGGCCAAAGACCGAAGGACAAGGATTGATCGGTATAGCCTTTCCAACCCTTCTCTAGTTTGCTAGTTAGAGGTTAATGGTTCGATCTGGGATTAAAGTCTGCGATAGCGCCGGTTTTAACTTTTGAAAAAGTTTTCGTTTCCGCATTTTGTCTTCGGACAGACGGCCGGGGCGCTATCGTAGACTTACATGGTATCAGAGCCACGCCATTAACCTTTACTAGCTTGTTCTAACGTATTTAAAACATCGATCGAAAGAAATTTCCAAAACCGCGATTCCATTCATAAAGTTTCTGTCGAATTTTTTTTGTGGTCGAAAAATTATTTTGAGTATTGCAAAAAATCAGGCAGGCTTTTCTAAGAACACTGCAGAAATTTCGTTGCATGACATCACTGTAGTGCTGTGGAACCACGACCGTACCCACGTTTTGGCCGCGGTTCTGCCGCAGTACTGTAGCAACAATGCACCAAATTTTCTGCAGTGGTCTCTGACTTGGAATTGGGATTTCTGGTATTTTTAGTTTTGGCCCAGATTATTTTGAGTACTGGGAATTGCGCTTGGGGCCCACTTCGGGAAATTTTGTCGATCGAAAATTTTAAATATGTTTGTTCACAGTATTTACATTATATCTGCGACCGTGAATGTCATTTGAGCGGTAAATCTTGTCTAATTTCTATAGCTCTTTTCGACGGATTTGCGAACGTGACATTCACGTTGATGTTCTGTACTGTGCTGTGATGTTGCGGATTTGTCGTGGTGGATAGCCTGGTTGCAATGGTAGTACAGTTTGGTTATATATGTACATTTGATATTGCAGGGCGAGCGTCCGACATGTGGACTGCCATCACTTCCTGTTTGTATATTATTCTTTTGGGGCACGACCGGGCTGAGGTCGATGTACCTGTTGTATATATTTTACTTTCTGTAGTAGGATTACCCCAAGGTGGAGTGCACGGATAGCCAGGTTCTAGAGGGCAACGGGCCCGCATCTCATGGCTTTGAGACGGAGGGGGCTTCACTCTAGAATTGGCGGGCTATTCTGTAGGTTTCCTAGGCACACTCAAGAGGTTCCACATGGCATCAACCATGCCAAAATCAAATTTTTCTTGTGCCGAGAAACCCTAATTCTAGATCGTTAACTAGAGGTAAAGGCGAAAACAAATGCAAGAAAACAACTTTGCTACTAAGTGAATGGAAATACAACCTTTGTAGATCCGGTCCACCACTTCTCTAGCTCCGTGTTGACGTCCCTCCGCTGCGATCATCGGATCCCGGACTCTAGCGATGGTTTCGTCGGAGAAATGATCGGGCTAGGTCGTTGACTTCGATGCCGAAGATGATCTACGTCGAGGCGACTCAAACTCAAGCTCCACCTTCACTAGGTCATAAAACTTGTGAAGATAACACACTCTACTACATGGAAAGTGGTAGAGGATGAAGAAATAGGAAGTGGGTTCACTTTGGATTTGGATTTCTCACTTGGTTTCATCACTTGACATTTTTCTAGAAAGATTTTCTTTTATTCACTTGAAGAAGAAGATGAAGAAGAAGAAAAACAATTATGAATTAATTCCAAAAAGAAAAATGAAGTGATGGTTATCATAATGCAACCATGGGTGAGGCAAACTCATGTAGAGAGCAAACCCTAGTTTAGGTAATGGTTAAGTTTAAAGATAAAACAAAATGGTCACTTATTCAAAGCTTCAAGAAGCTTCAACGAAAAACAAAGCAAGCCACCATTTCATTTTACTTTCCAAATATGAATTAAAGAAAATAACATAAATGAAACCTAACCATTAACCTAATCATGGTTCAAAGCAAATACACACCCAAGTTTGCATCTATCATCAAACATGATACAAGCTAGTGCACACATATATATATCATATATACAATGTGCACAATTAAGTGAGAAAATAATCTTAAGTGAACCGATACTAGTTAATGTAAAATAATATATCAAATATATAATTATACATTAAATCATTAAATAAACACTTGATTTAACGATCCGGTCATATCGCATATGACCGACTAATATCTAATGTATCGACTTATCGAATCAATCCTCGATTCGATAACTAGGTTATATCGCATACAACCAATCGCTACATTCATCACGAGAATAGAATACAGTATCACATACACGCATTATTCTCGGTCCCGCCCATATCTCATATGCGCTCCTATTTCGTTTCGCTTGAGCCAGGAAACCTCTGTGTAGGACTCTAAAGACTCGTCAATACGCCGGCAGTAGGTGACGATCATATCAAACACCCACAAGCCGTAAGCGGTCTGCTAAACATAACGGCCACCCGGGTATTGAGCGATCAGAAGATCAACGAGCAAGCCCGCTCACACTCCTGTGAGTCCAACCAGCAACACTTACCGTACAGTCCGGTCTGTTCATCTGATATGTCGCATATCTCGCCTAGGGGTGGTAAACGTCAGACCCCAATAGCTCGATAAGTCGTGTCGATATGAGATCTATAACAGTTCGAGAAACTACTGGTAACACTTACCAGTAAATCTCAGCAACCCTGGCTAGGGATTTCCGGTTATAGCCAATCGAACACAGCGCAACATCAACTCCCTATACCGGGAGAGACGAATCCCCTCCTATCGCTCATTGCCTCCATGTGATTCGGGACTGTACCCAAAAGCCACCGTTTTGCACGCCCTCTTAGACGTGGTACGTTAGAAATCAAAGCACAGTGGGAATCACACAAGACTCTATGACGATCTCGGGTCTACAGACTAACCTGTACCAGTGTCACCAGAGAACTGCCATCTGACGTAAGGTATAATACCATCTGGGAGTTCTCGACGAGTCTGCCCAGTGTACCCAGTCTCCACTGAGCACCCGTATATCATCTCTGATGTCAAATACCAATGGATATGGGATCATCCATCACCCATCTGTATGGGTCGAGATGGTATACGCTAGTCTACTCTGGTATATCGATGCCCCATCTTGATACACCCACGACTAGGGACCTTGAAGGATGTACTTGTAGACTACCATGACCCCACTAGTATGATCCGCATCATAGTCCAGGTAGTCAAGTACACATCCTAAGGGCTTTACCAACATGTAACAGAGAGACAATCAGTATACACGTCAAGGTAAAAAGTAACCAGATAGCATACTATCATGTCGAGCAAGAAAGTCCTCCCTATATATGTCCCAGCATCCACTACAATATACATCCTATGTATAGTAATGGCCTCTACGGCATACATATAATTAAAAATCTCCCCCTTGCACTAAGGCCATCTGTAGCAGTGGTTGCAGTATCTCATACTCAACCATCCCATAAAAGTCTCTCTCTGGGAAAAGGCCTTTGTGAGTGGATCCGCCGTGTTGTCCTCTGAGTCTACTCTCCTAACCTTGATCACCCTGGAGATCAACCATCTTCATGATCTGGTGATGCTGCCTCAGAATACGTCTGGGTCACTGATGGGACCGGGGTTCCTGGGCCAAAACCACACTTCCATTGTCACACAATGGTAGGAACCTAGTTCATCTCATGAACCAATATACACCCAAACTGCCTATTTGGTAGTATCTTAAGTAGTGATGTATCCAGCCTTTATCGTCTAGTATGCCATGGTATCTAGCTTGGAACTCTTCCAACATACCGTCCCTTCACTGAGGGTAAAGACAATGCCTGTGACTGACATTCAGTCATCCTTATCACTTTGGAACCTTTCCAGTGATTCTCCCCAGGATCAATTGATACCATCTCACTACAACTAGTGAGTATCCTAATATCTAATTAGATCTATCTCATAGATCCAAAACCCAGGATTTAGGAGGTATCATTTTGATCCTATATGGAGAATCCTTGTGATAAGCGGAGATTGACCGAGCGAAGCATAGGAAACTCCTTCCCTATCAAGAGTATGTCATCCACGTATTCTACGAGGATCACCACCATACTCTCTACTACCTTTTTGTATATACTAGGTTCATCTACCATTTTGATGAAGTCAAACTCTTTGACTACCACATCAAAACAGACGTTCCAACTCCGCGATGCCTGCTTTAATCTGTAAAACATCTTGCGCACGTTTCCGCTGCTCCCACTGTTTACGAAGCCCTCTGGCTGTGTACTTATAGACGTTCTCTTCTAAAACAGTATTTAGAAAAGCAGTCATGACACTCAACCGCCAGATATTGTAGTCATGGTATGTAGCCATGGCAAGTAGGATCTGGATGGACTTAAGCATAGGCACTGGAAAAGGTTTCATCATTATCTACGCCTGGTCGATGACGAAGACCTTTAACAAGTCTAACTTTGAAAGTCTTAACTTTTCCATGTACACCAAGTAATCTTCTCAAGATATACTTGCTCCTGATGGGGATTTATCCCTTCAGATATAGCAGCCAAAGTCCATATTTTGTTGGTGTACATGGATTCCATCTCAGATCGATAAGCATCCAGCCATTCTTACAGAGTCCTACTCCTGATGGCCAGCTCGAAACTAGTTGGGTCATCATCTCATGATGCAATCCTCGCTCCCACTGTCATCGAGAAACCGAAGTATCTCTCAGGCGGATGAGGAGCCCTACCAGATCGGCGGAGAGGTTGAGGTTCATTGGGAACTATTGAATCCTTTGGTTCTGTCAAATCATCAGCTGTAGTTTGTATAGCTGGAACCTTTCCAGTTCTACAGAACTGACCTTGCCTCGATCTTGTCCGGATTTTGCTTTTGACATAGGCCGGACAATCCTAAATCTTAACAAACTTAAGATATGGACTCTTCCCTTTCCATATCACATATGAAGTGGTAGGCAATTGATTTGATTTGAACCCTATTCAATAGGTATGCAACTTCTCAAGCGCATAACTCCCAAAAGGAAATAGGAAACTTAGTAGTACTCATCATAGAGCACACCATATCATATAAGGTGCTATTGCTCCGCCCCGATACACCGACCTGATGTGGTGTATACGGAGGAGTAATGCTGAGAGAAAATCTCATTCTCTTTTAGAATAATCCAGGAATTTCGTGCTCAAGTATTCTCCTCTTTGATCACATCAAAGGACATAATACTTTTACCCGTTTTGGTTCTCTACTTCTAACTTATATTCTGTGAATATCTCAAAATTTTCGGACTTGTGTTTCAACAGGAACATATGGCTGAATCTTGAGAGATCATCAGAGAATGTAATGAAGTACAAGGAACCGGTCCTGGCATGTGTAGACAGGGGACCTTTCATACATCATCATGTATCAGTCCCAAGAGTTTACCAACTCTTTTTCTGTTTCCAATAAACAGAGCTGTGGTCATCTTATCTTTGTGAGATGACCAGCAAGTTTTCACAAGATATAAATTCAAACTGATTTAAATATGCATCTATGTGCAACTTAGCTAGTCGGGTCGCATTGATATGACCTAGTCTACAATACCTCAAGAAGGACCCGTTCATTTCTGAACTATTCCTCTTGTGTGTGTTCCGTATACTAAGAACTGTAGTTTGATTTAGAACATCAATGCTTTTAGATAACGTGCCTGAACCGATCAACTTTTGATATAAGAAATGTTCAAAACATCATCCAACAATACAAAATTATATCCTTTCTTTACTAATAAAGAGACTGATATGATTTTGTATATTAGGTTCGGTATCTAATAACATTCGTTCAGAATCAATGTATTGGGATACAGGGTGACAGTGACCAACAGACTTGGCTGCAACACTTGCCCCGTTTTCTGCCTCATGAAACTTATCACCCGTTTTCAGTTCTCTACCTTTCTGTAGCCCTATGTAATAGATTACATATCTGGGATCCTGATCCGGTATCAAATGCCCAGGACGTAGAGGATACAGAGAAACAGTTCTTTGTAATGAACACACCCAAAGATGATGCATCAACATGCACTTTCTTCGTTTGGGCGGTATAGGAATTCTGGTATTCCCCTATTTCCTGCTCTGTCTTATAACATTTATAAGTTGGAGCGGGACCAACGTTCCCCAGCTCAGTATAACAAGCGGGTTCGGTCAATACATCCATTTTATTATCTTGATTAAGGCGTGACATGGTCACTACTTGGAGAAAGAGAGAAGAAGACACTCTGCGTGCACTCTTGCAAGATCAGATTGGTTATTATTTTATCTAATCAGGATGGCTCCCACTGTTTTTATCAAATCTTCCTTCAAACCCTGAAAGGAAAGACTAGCCGGGATTAATTACACGCTACAAGTTCGCCAATCTTTCAGCCAGGCCAGTGTCGGTACTTTGAGGGAGGTTCCTCGTGCTTTTGCACGGACCTAATTAAAGTAAACCTCGTTTTCCCAGAAGCCTAACCCCGTTGACACCTTTCTAGACACCTACTTGATCGGCTAATTGTAATGTGTAAAACTCTCCCAGGAGTAACAATTACTCGCAGTGGGTATCGGGATCCAACTATCTCATAGAAGGTATGCAATCTCATTGCAAATTTCAACACTTGAAATTCCCGATAATTTTTCCCCTAACGTGTTATGACCTTGACGAAAGCCAACAAACCATAGCCCGCTAGTCAAGTTCAACTCGTCATTTCTTGATTGAATTAATCCCACCCGCACGACCCTTGACGAAAGCCAACAAAGCCGCACGACTACCATAATCCAATCACATCGTATGCAGCAGATAAGTAGCATATAGCTACCGCACACTGCACCTTGACGAAAGCCAACAAATGCAGCACGAATACTATATACAACTTATCTGAAATAGCGGAGGGCCACGACAGGTTTTTCTGAAAACCTATTGCGTAATGAACTTGATATCGTTCTAGAATCAAATGATTTTGAAATGGAGTGTTTTTTAGGCTTTTCTAGTTTTGCTAAAGGGGTCACTCCCGGTGAAGGGATCGTCGGCCCTTTCCTCATCGAATAAGGTGCAGGATATATCAAATATACCGCTGTGCAAAGAAAAAACTGTAGAAGCAATCAAAAGACAAACCGAGGGTTGTAGCATCTACCAGTTATTGCTAAAGAGGTCACTCCCGATGAAGGGATCTCGACCTTTTCCTTATCGAATAAGGTGCAGGATGTTCTACAAGGAACACCGCGATGCAAAGCAATAACTGTAGCTACCTGTTTTTGAAAATTCGATTCCACAACATCTTTTAGGTTTCTTTTCTTTTATTAATCACATTAATGAAGTCCCATCATTTAAGTCCACCTAAATATCACAGATAAATACGACGTACACTTATGCCATCCGCATTCGGCTCGATGTCCCCTCGTGCACCGTTAGGTTAGGTAACTAACGGCAGAGCGGGGCAGGGCTAGCATGGGTGTAAAAAATAAGCAACGTCTATATAATATATCATATATACTATATACATTATCCATCACAGCATATCAAATGATCACATCACAGATATCGCAGTAGAAGAAACATATGAAACATTGGATATACTAGGACGTCCGTGTTTTCAATACGAGCCAGTATAAAACACGGATTCCACGGTCGCGATGAATAGCCAAACCCACACCCCTAGACCCCTACGAGAGCGGCAAGCAACCCTACCAATTCTAGAGTCAGGAGACCCGGACTCGACTCCTCGAGTTGGTCTCCCACTGGACTCCAGAACCCGGTTACTTGTGCCCTCCTCCTTGGGTCTATCCTAGTACGGAAAAGTAAATAATATACATCAACGGTGACATGTTCCGCAACCTGGAAGTGCCCCAATAAAAGAATATTACATACAAGTTTTTACATGAATGAAAATGAAAAACACTCATCTCACATAAAACCCCCCGACTATTCAAACACGACGATCCAATATAACATATCCAGCAACGCATAACATCACATGTCATCAACGTAAGTAAACATGCGTATCCCAATTGTCGTTGACATATAGCAACGAAACCGGCAATATCACATATTACACTTACGGTCGCAGAAAAGAAAGTGTAAAACTACAACAGTTGGAATCCGCAACCTACTTAGACATCACATGCCTAAACCAATGAATTCCTTAGACATCGCATGCCTAACAATTATAAACCCCGCATTTTAGTCTCATTATCGAAAACTATTTTCAATATCAAGTCGGGCAATTCAATAAGATTCCCGACAAACTGATCGAATGCTCGTCGCAAAATTCAATAGACGGCCGCACCCCCGATGCCGTCGACGAAGTGCACCAAGGCGGAACACCACTGCCGCGAGCACCCGAACGGATACTTTCGGCGACGGGGTTCTCCTACAGTCACTTGGTTGGGGCTATGGGGCATGGCTATATATTAAGTTTACCGGCGAGTATCCGCGTACGCTACGTGATTGCGACGAACTTTTGATCGCATCAAAATTCCGTGGCAACCGATCAAGTTAGACTAAAGTGCTATGTTTATAACATTCATATCAGTTATCTCATAACTACTTGTGGATTCCAAGTATTGTATCCCATTCTAGATAAATAGAAAATGTTAAACTTTCCGATCGAACATTCAAACACCCAAGTTTTCCCGAAATAGCTCAACACATAAAATAAGTTTAAAAACATCCAGTTCATGCCTCAGTACCAACGGTCTAGCTGTAGAAGGGTCAAGCCAACGCCTCACATGCGGCACGCCGTACTGCCCCAAACCCTAAGGTTCAAAGGGTAGTTCAAGACGGTCATATAATCGAGTTAAGGTTTGTTGTCTTCTAGAGGGACCACCGCGTTACTTGCACTACTTAGAACGTCATTAAACTACGGAAAAATCCAACAATTGGAAATTTCCCGGCAGTGGAAAAAGTGGGTATTTATATCCGGTCGAACTTTTCAACATATTCTAAAATTACCTGGAAAAACTCATAGACAAAGTTTGACAATCCGATAGAATCTATGATCTCCTAATATAACCCAGAATACTCAACTCTTGAGTATAAGTTAAAAATTCCCAGAAAATACAGCACCAACAGATAGGAATTACTGTGCAATTTTCAAAAGCTAATCTGACTGAATGGCCACGGAACCGCCGCACGAGCCATGCTCGTGCCGCGGTTCCGCCGCACTTTAGAAGAATCATGCTTACGTGCTGCACAGAAATCCCTGAAAACCCCTGCTGATTTTTCTACATATTTTTAATGTGGAAAAAACCCAGTTTTGAAAAAGTGTATAGAGAAGGGTTTTAAACTAGGGTTTCGGGTTCGATCGGGTTTGTAACTTCGTCTACTCATCGCCTAAGGCTCTAGATAGGCTCTGATACCACTGTAAGGTTCCTAGACACACTCAAGAGGTTCCACAAGGCATCAACCATGCCAAAATCAAATTTTTCTTGTGCCGAGAAACCCTAATACTAGATCGTTAACTAGAGGTAAAGGCGAAAACAAATGCAAGCAAACAACTTTTCTACTAAGTGAATGGAAATACAACCTTTGTAGATCCGGTCCACCACTTCTCTAGCTCCGTTTTGACACCCCTCCGCTGCGATCATCGGATCCCGGACTCTAGCGATGGTTTCGTCGGAGAAATGATCGGGCTAGGTCCTTGACTTCGATGCCGAAGATGATCTACGTCGAGGTGACTTAAACTCAAGCTCCACCTTCACTAGGTCATAAAACTTGTGAAGATAACACACTCTACTACATGGCAAGTGGTAGAGGATGAAGAAATAGGAAGTGGGTTCACTTTGGATTTGGATTTCTCACTTGATTTCATCACTTGACATTTTTCTAGAAAGCTTTTCTTTTCTTCACTTGAAGAAGAAGATGAAGAAGAAGAAAAAGAATTATGAATTAATTCCAAAAAGAAAAATGAAGTGATGGTTATCATAATGCCACCATGGGGGAGGCAAACTCATGTAGAGAGCAAACCCTAGTTTAGGTAATGGTTAGGTTTAAAGATAAAACAAAATGGTCACTTATTCAAAGCTTCAAGAAGCTTCAACAAAAAACAAAGCAAGCCACTATTTCATTTTACTTTCCAAAAATGAATGAAAGAAAATAACATAAATGAAACCTAACCATTAACCTAATCATGGTTCAAAGCAAATACACACCCAAGTTTGCATCTATCATCAAACATGATACAAGCTAGTGCACACACACACACACACATATATATATCATATATACAATGTGCACAATCAAGTGAGAAAATAATCTTAAGTGAACCAATACTAGTTAATGTAAAATAATATATCAAATATATAATTATACATTAAATCATTAAATCAACACTTGATTTAACGATCCGGTCATATCGCATATGACCGACTAATATCTAATGTATCGACTTATCGAATCAATCATCGATTCGATAACTAGGTTATATCGCATACAACCAATCGATACATTCATCACGAGAATAGAATACAATATCACATACACGCATTATTCTCGGTCCCACCCATATCTCATATACGCTCTTATTTCGTTTCGCTTGAGCCAGGAAACCTCTGTGTAGGACTCTAAAGACTCGTCAATACGCCGGCAGTAGGTGATGATCATATCAAACACCCACAAGCCGCAAGCGGTCTGCTAAACATAACGGCCACCCGGGTATTGAGCGATCAGAAGATCAACGAGCAAGCCCGCTCACACTCCTGTTAATCCAACCAGCAACACTTACCGTACAGTCCGGTCTGTTCGTCTGATATGTCGCATATCTCGCCTAGGGGTGGTAAACATCAGACCCCAATAGCTCGATAAGTCATGTTGATATGAGGTCTATAACAGTTCGAGAAACTACTGGTAATACTTACCAGTAAATCTCAGCAACCCTGGCTAGGGATTTCCGGTTATAGCCAATCGAACACAGCGCAGCATCAACTCTCTATACCGGGAGAGACGAATCCCCTCCTATCGCTCATTGCCTCAATGTGATTCGGGACTGTACCCAAAAGCCACCGTTTTGCACGCCCTCTTAGACGTGTTAAGGTGGAAATCAAAGCACAGTGGGAATCACACAAGACTCTATGACGATCTCGGGTCTACAGACTAACATGGACCAGTGTCACCAGAGAACTACATTCTGACTTAAGGTATAATACCATCTGGGAGTTCTCGGCGAGTCCGTACAGTGTACCCAGTCTCCACTGAGCACCCGTATATCATCTCTGATGTCAAACACCAATGGATATGGGATCATCCATCGCCCATCTGTATGGGTCGAGAAGGTATACGCTAGTCTACTCTGGTATATCGATGCCCCGTCTCGATACACCCACGACTAGGGACCTTGAAGGATGTACTTATAGACTACCATGTCCCCAATAGTATGATCCGCATCATAGTCCAGGTAGTCAAGTACACATCCTAAGGGCTTTACCAACATGTAACAGAGAGACAATCAGTATACACATTAAGGTAAAGAGTAACCTGATAGCATACTATCATGTCGAGCAATAAAGTCCTCCCTATATATGTCCCAGCATCCACTACAATATACATCCTATGTATAGTAATGGCCTCTAGGGCATACATATAACTAACATATTCGCCGCACTTGTAGGGGGTATAGGTTGACCCAAGGAGGGGTACTCAAGTTACCGGATTCCGTGAAGTGCTGGGTGATCCATTCACTTTGTTGAAGGGGGCTGCCTCGCTTCAGGTTTTGGCGGGTAACTTACCGCGCCCGTAGGGGTTTAAGATTTCATTGCACAGGCTATCCACACGACTAGGAGAACGTCGGGTTTCAGTAGCGGCTCTATGAAACCCGGGGATCCCAGATTATCTGTATTGTTCTGTGATGCTTATTATATTTCTGTAATGTTGCATTTATCACGCCTTGAGCGATTATTATATATTGATATATATACTAGTAGACGTTGTATATGTTTTACACCCACACTAGTCCAGTCCCTGCTCTGTCGTTAGTTAAGTAACCTAACCGGTGATGACGGGACCTAGTGGCGAATGCGGATGGCATATACGTACATCGTATTTTCGTTCTTTTGTGGAGTGATCAATTGATGGGACTGCATTGATTCGGATCAATGCAAGCTAAACAAACCTATTCTGATGTTGTTGGAACATTTTTCAAAAAGCTGTTATTGCAAGGACGTTTTCTTTTATTTTGCACAGTGGTATTCGGTTATGAATATCCAGCACCTCAGTCGACGAGGCAAGGGCCGAGATCCCTTCACCGGGAGTGACCCCTTGGACAGAAGTTTGCGTCAGGGTAATAACTTCACTATAGCCGATTGCCTTTTTGCTTTGCATCGTGGTATTCAGTTGGAATATCCTGCACTTCATTCTACAAGGAAAGAGCCGAGATCCCTTCACCGGGAGTGACCTCTTTAGCAAAGGTTTTCGCCACTATATTTTTATAAAAAGCTATCCGGTTTTTTCAAAAATATCAAGTTCATTACGTTAAAGGTTTTTCGCCAAAAACCATTCATAGCCCTCCGTCATTTCAGACGAGTAGCACTTAGTATTCATGCTATGTTTGTTGGCCAAAGTCAAGGCATAGTGTATGGTAGCTATTTGTTACTTTTCTGTTGCATAGATAGATGCGTTGGTTTGGGACAGTCGTACTGCTTTGTTGGCCAAAGTCAAGGGTAGGTACGGGTGGGTTCAAATTATCCTGGATAATGATGGGTAGAACTTGACATGTAACTTATAATTTGTTGGCCAAAGTCAAGGTTATAAGAGCATGGGGTAAAAATCACATCGGCAGTTTCTAAAGAAACTGAAACTTGCCAGATATGCGCATACCTTCTGGAGTGTGATAACGTGAGTGGATTCCATCATGTTATCATGCGATGATAGTTGGATCCCGATTCCCACTGATTGGTTGGTTTACTCCTCGGGTGATCCCGACTAATTCTTCTTTCAGGTTTGGAAGAGAATTTGACGATATAGTGGGAGGTTTCCTGATTAGATAAATTGGTAACTATTCTGATCTAGGTTAGAGTGCACGCAGAGTGTTTCTTTTCTCTCTCTCTTTGGCAGCGACCATGACCCGACCCTTGACTATGACTCAGTGACAAAGTTAACCGAACCTTCTTAAAACACTGGCTTTTGGATTGTCAGAGTTGCATACCTCATTGCCACTCCTATTTTTACCCTTTTCTCCAGAACACCCCTTATTACTACGAACATCCACTTCCATTGGATAAAACCATCGTATGGTTATATACGAACTCGAAGGAACTTGTTCCAGATTCGAGGATGGTTTCCGATTTTGGAGAAAATGAATAGGACTATTCGGTTGTCTTTTCCTTTTACCTTCTCTCTGGTTGCGAGTGCTCCTTGGATAAGGACAATACACCTATTACGCTAATTGGATAGTCTTCTTCCAAACTATAGGCAGGTGCCGAACGGTAGGGAATGAAGAAAACCATTTAGCCTAAAAGGTGTACAGAAGGTATTAAGTAAAGACAAATAAAGGGATTAGTAAGAGGGCAAAGTAAACAGTGACTGCTATTCATAACCAAACCAAGTATTTCATCGCCACTCCTACTTCACCTTTGTATTTCTCCAGGACACTCCGTATCACTATGAAGATACACAGTTATTTGGATACTCCATCGTATGGTTATATACGAACTCGAAGGAACTTGTTCCAGTTCGGGGATGGATTCTGGTTCAGCAGAAATATGAATAAGGTTTTATTCAGTTGTCTTTTATCTTCGCCTTCTCTCTGGTTTCGAGTACTCCTAGGATTAGGACAGTAAATCCATTATGCTTATTGGATAGTCTTCTTCCAAACCATAGGCTGGTGCCGAACGGTAGGGAAGGAAGAAAACCATTGGGCCTAAAGGTGGTGTACAGAAGGTAATGACTAAAGTCATATAAAGGGATTTGGAGAGATGGCAAAGAAGTATACGGTTATAGTTGTGAATCTGATAATGGAAGATGCATTACTAGGAATATCCGGATACCCCTCCGAAACATTTACATGTTTCAGTTTCACTGTGTATTGTTAAAAGAAAACTGATTTCCCAATTAGCCCTCGCTCCAGGGTATGTATTTACCAGGTTTGATTCTCACATCTGTATGGTTTTACAGATGATGAGTGGGAGTAAGTTGTTGGGAATTAAGTGATCATCCTCATTATATCGGGATTCGTTGTAATTGGTGATATTTGAGGAAATCGCCTGGGTTGTTTGCCGGACGACAAATATTTGGTTTTGAATATCCTTTGTTATGCACCAATTTCAAATTGATATATCTGTACGTTTATTTTTATAAAGTGAGATATATCTTTTTGAAATTATTTCTATGACATTTACCTATATGAGTGGATGGTTAGGTAAGGAGCATTAAACAACGGTGTAATTCTTCTTAACCATAAGTACATTTTTCAACCTATGACACACAGGGATTGAGTTATTAGACTCAGAGGACTTATACAGAGTATTGTATGTTGTCCAGTGTCCATTAGGACAGAGGGGTTGGTACTCGTACTATATTCTGTTTACTTGTGACTTCTCTAGTTCTTAGACATGTGTTTCATAGAAATGCAAGGTCTAAGTTTTAAGAAGTTATAGGTATAAGAATAAAGTAGAGAACCAGATGGTGCAAGTATCAGGATTCTTCAAGGTGATCGAAGATGTAGATAATTGTGTATGGTATTCAGTTGATAGTAATGATTATGAGAACTTGCTTCTCTTTCAGGTTGCACATATCTGGATGTACTCCTAAGTTGAGTAATGTTGATCGGCCTCTTTCCATTTAGTTGACATGCACTGGAGACAGCTGCCTGATTTGAATCTGGTTCCAATTAAATCAGTGCCTCTGTTTCTATATTGGATATAGAATAGTTCATATCTTGACAATGTTAAGGTACGGGGAGTTGTCCGGCTTATGCTTAAAACCAGACTCTGGATAATTCAAGGCACGTTTCTATAATGGCTGTTTGTGGGTTGACCCGGGCTATGATGAGGGTTGATTTTCTACCATCTCGAAGATCAATAGTGATATTGTTCTTGACTCGCCACAGTTTTGATAAAAATGGATTTTTTTTCAGAAAACAGTAGTGGTAGTATGGTAGAACTGGAAGTAATTCCTGAACCGCAAACGATTACTGAAAATTTGATAAGAACCTAAAGATTCGATCTGGTTTGACATTCCATTGGCCACTCCGCAGATATGGTGGGTAACCTCAGGCACTCGAGAGGTATTTCAGTATGCTCAAAGACGGTGACAGAGAGGTTCTTGTTTACCGAGACTTGACACTACTGTTGTTCCGGACTATGAGACCCGGCAGGAGGATGAGTATAGCGTCGTTCTGAACTGGCTTTAGAAGTGCACGTGTATATTATTCTTCCAGAGGGTTGTCATGGTCAGTGGGAGCAGCGGTAGCATAGTGGACAAGTGGCTTATGTCTATTTATAGACTAAAGCAGATATAGCGGAGATAGATCATCTATTTCTGATGTGACAGTCATAGGTTTGGCTTCATCAGAATAGGAGATAGATCGGTTAAGAAGGTAGTAGGGTGTGATGTCCTGGTATTTGGATGACATACACATAGTAGGAAGTGATATTCCTGCACTACGATTGGTTATACTTTGGTTGTCATACAGTGGTTTCTCCACATAGGACTTGGATATTATATCAGGCATTCTGGTTACTAGATCTATGGTTTTAGATCTAGATTTAGGAAAAGTCCCAATATGGGTACTTAGACAGCATTCTAAAGGTGTTTTAGAATGGATGACTCCTGGCATGGTGGTGTACCTGCAGGTGATGGAGTCACCTTCTCTAAAGGTGTCTTACAGACTAAAAGGGAGAGGGATGTGCATGATCGGAAGATCACTTGCTTAGGCAATTGAGTTGATCATGAGATGTCAAGTACCACACCAGATGTTGTTTTTTGCACTAGATGCAATAAGTTGATATTAATCCTATCCTAGAGAAACGTTCGGAAGCAGTTTTAGAACACAAGTGGATGTTCTAGGGATATGATAACAACAAACTTTTTCGGGAGACGGTTATCATTCCAGGCTTCCAAGGTGACCTGGATGACAAAGTGACTGTCAGAGTTATAGTTTTCCCTCCGATGAGGGGCGGTGTTTTGGACAAGTGATTAAAGCGGACACTGAGGGAAGCATGACGCAGGATACTGATTAAGTTCAGTTGACGATACAGTCTAAGAAGTTTTGATTTGGAGTTCATTTATGAGCTAGGTTCCATCAGATATGCAGACATATTCTAAGACAGGTATTGCTCATTTTGGGAGATGGCTTTCTCCGCGAACTTGAGATAAAGAGAGACATAGGAAGAAACATCAGGGCGGATCCACTCACTGAGGCTATTCCTCGAACGCAATAGTTTCGCAAACGGGCTTTGTGAGACTGATTAGTAAAGGAGTTGGGTGTTCGGTATCACACAGGCTGTGAGTATGCGACATCGCAATAATTAGCCTTGAGTGCAAGTGGGAGATTGTTGGATATAGTGCCCTCAGAGTCAATTATTAGATCGCAGGCACGTGATTGCAATGATTGAGGGAGGACCTATACCGGTAGGACAGTCTTACTCGAGAGGTTTGTATAATATCTGGTTTGTCTTTATCATCATGTACATGCTTTAGGTGATATTGTGGTTCACTATTACACGTTGATAGAGAATAGTATGCTAGCATGGTTTGTCTTTATTATCGTGTACTGCTATAGGTGACCTTACAGGTCGCTATTACACATTGATAGAGCCCTTAGGATTCTTGCTTGACTACCAGCAGTATGATGGCGATCATATACGTGAGAGTTGGGTAGTCTATAAGCATATCCTTAAAGTGGTCCCTAGTCGTGGGAGTTTCGAGACTGGGCATCGATACTCCATTAGTAGACTAGTGTATACAGTCGAGACCCTGACGAGGGGCGGTGGCTGGTCTCACAAGCCATTGGTGTCAGTTGGTTCACCTAAGATGTATACAGGTGCTCATTGGGTTATGAGTACACCGGACAAGACTCGCCGGGAACATGCTAGTTGGTATTATACCTGACGTCAGATAGCAGTTCCCTGGTGACATGTGTACAGGTTAGTTCATCGACCCGAGATCGTCATTTTTCTCGTGTGAGTTCCTACCGTGCTTTGATTACTACCCTACCACGGCTCAAAGGAGTTGTGCAAACAGGTTTTAGTTGGGTACAGTTCTGAGCCACATGGAGGCAGAGAGCGGATCGGCAGGGGTTTCGTCTCTCCCGGTATTAGGGGTGAGATCGTGCTGTGTCTAGGAGAGACATTATACGAAGTCCTTGGCCAACGCAGGAGATTTACTGGTAGGTATTTCAGTAGTATCTCAGGGTGTTCTGGGCTACACTCCGACACGACTTGTACCGCTTTTGGGGGTCTGACTTTTACCAACCCCCTAGGCCCGCCATGCGATGCTCATAGACGAACGGACCGGACTGTACGGATATTGTCACTGACAGGCTCAGTAGGGTGTCAGGATGAGTTCGCTCATCGACCTCCCTTTTGGTCAATACCTGGTAGCCCGTTATGTACGGCCAGTACCTCTGACGTGCTAGTGGTTAAATCCACAGCCAAAGTATTGATGAGACTTTAGTGTCCCCCACAGACAGTTTCTCAAGTTTTGGGCGAAACGTTATAGAGGCCGTATGGATTTATGGCAGGGTTCGAACGTACGCGTGCACTTGTGCACGTGTCATGGTTCGGACGGATAATACTAGCGGGCTTTGGTTTAAGCCAGATCCTAGCATTATACAGTGTAGATTTTGTCTCATTGCATTTGTATTCGGTCGAAATACAAATGCGGGTATGTATATACAGTTGCGTGGTTATCCCGTTATTTATTACGGGATCGCATTTTGAAGTTGCCAGTTTAAATTCCGTTTCGGACATTTTCCTTTATTCCTTCATGGCTGAATTTTTGTGAGGTGAAGGGGTTTCTTGCAAATTTCGAAATTTGTGAAGGCAGGGTTTTTTTTGTGGTGCTTGGAGCACCAGAATTTTTGAGGAATACTCTTGATCTTTCTAGATGTGCTTGGTTCAAGGTTTGCATTTATTGTGAAAAGGATTGGAAAAGATTTTGATATGAGGTTTTCTTTTCTTATGGTCACCATTCATACTAGTTTGTGCTCACCCCTCTCCTATTCTTTTTCCATGGCCGAGCCATATATGGGCTGTCCATTTTTGGTGTGAGGATTAATCTCATTTTCTTGCAACAAAAATCCTTGGCTCATCTCCAAAAGTTCATTCCTCCTTCTTCACTACAAATGGCAACTTCTATTAACCCTTGAGATAAAGGTTTCTACGTATATTCTACAGCAATCTTGGACACATCGGCTAGCAAACTTCGTGTTCGAGTTGTCTCGGTTCAGAGGTGGGAGCCCGTAAAAAGACTCGATGATGTGGTGCCCTTTCCGACGAGGAGAACGGAGATCGAACGAGATCAGAGATGCCGCGGGAAGCTAGAGACGATGGCCAAAGACCGAAGGACACGGATCGATCGGTATAACCTTTCCAACTCTTCTCTAGTTTGCTGGTTATAGGTTAATGGTTCGATACGGGATTAAAGTCTGCGATAGCGTCGGTTTCAAGTTTTGAAAAAGTTTTCGTTTCCGCATTTTGGCCTCGGACAGACGGCCGGGGCGCTACCGTAGACTTACAGTGAAGAGAACACCCTATACTAAAAGGTAAGTAGTAGAGGATGATGAAGTAGGAAGTGGGCTCACTTTAGATTTCATTTTCTCACACTTTTTCTCAAACTCCATTGAAGCTAGAAAGCTTTTGTTGAATAATAATAATAATAATAATAATAATAATAATAATAATAATAATAATAATAATAATATCTCATATGAATAATTCATCCAAATGAATTATATCAACCATGGGTGAGTTAAGCCCTCATGCTTAACTCATGTAGAGAATAAACCAAGGTATATGGTTAAGGGTTGGGTTAATTAATATCTAAAGAAATGACAAATGAGTGGACTTTGTCAATGTTTCTACAAACTTCATCAAGCTTGACAATATTGACCAAGTCTTACTCTTTTGTTAAATCTTAAGAAATAAATAAACCCTAACTTAAACCTAGAATGGTATAGTCTCATACACCCATCTTGTATATATCATCAAGCATGACACAAATATGTACACTTGCATATATCACATATATACAATGTGCACAATCTAGTGAGAAAAGAAATCATAAGTGAGCTTAAGATTAGTTAATGTAATGTAATATATCAAATATATAATTATACATTAAATTATTAAATCAACTCTTGATTTAATAATCCGGCTATAACCGACTAATATCTTGTGTAACAACTTATCGAATCAACACTTGATCCGATAACCTGGCTATATCGCATATAATCGACCAATGTCACAAATCGCGAGAATAGAATACAGTATCACATATCATATTAATCTCGGTCCCGTACATATCACATATGTGCTCCTACTCCGTTTCGCTTGAGCCAGGAAACTCCTGTGTAGGACTCTAAAGACCCGTCAATACGCCGGCAGTAGGTGATGATCATATCAAACACCCACAAGCCGCAAGCGGTCTGCTAAACGTAACGGTCGCCCGGGTATTGAGCGATCAGAAGATCAACAAGCAAGCCTGCTCACACTCCTGTGAATCCAAATAGTAACACTACCGTACAGTCAAGTCCATCTAATATGTCGCATATCTCTTCTACGGGTGGTAAACGTCAGACCCTAGTAACTCGATAAGTCGTGTCGATATGAGGCTCATAACAGGTCGAGAAAATACTGATAACACTTACCGGTATATCTCTGAAGCTGCCTTGGCCAAGGACTTCCTGTTATAGCCAATCGAGCACAGCGCAACATCAACTCCCAACACCGGGAGAGACGAAACCCCTCATATCGCTTATTACCTCCATATGACTCGGGACTGTACCCAAAAGCCACCGTTTTGCACGTTCTCTTGAACGTGGTAAGGTGGAAATCAAAGCACAGTGGGAATCACACAAGTCTCTATGACGATCTCGGGTCTACAGACTAACCGTACTAGTGTCACCAGAGAACTGCCATCTGACGTTAGGTATGATACCATCTGGGAGTTCTCGGCGAGTCCGTCCAGTGTACCCAGTCTCCACTGAGCACCCGTATACTATCTCTGATGTCAAACACCAATGGATATGGGATCATCCATCGCCTATCTGTATGGGTCGAGAAGCTATACGCTAGTCTACTCTGGTATATCGATGCCCTGTCTCGATACACCTACGACTAGGAACATTTGAAGGATGTACTTAGCGACTACACTGTCCCCACTGGTATGATCTGTATCATTGTCTTGGTAGTCAAGTACTCATCCTAAGGGATTTATCAACATGTAACATAGAGACAATCAGTGTACATGTTAAGATAAAGAGCAACCAGATAGCATACTATCATATCGAGCATGAAAGTCCTCCCTATATATATCCAAGTATCCACTACAATATACATCGTATGTACAGTAATAGCCTCTAGGGCATACATATAACTAACAGGTATGTCCTTACTACTAAAGCCCCTTCCGTCCCAGGTCCAGAACCCAGTGTCGCGGATAAGGAAATCCGCAAGATCTGGGAGATTGACTGCGCGAAGGCCAAGTGCCTCGTGCTGGCCTCAATGGATAATGAACGCCAGAGGCGG
This sequence comes from Agapanthus africanus, assembly GCA_030015575.1. NCBI lineage: Eukaryota > Viridiplantae > Streptophyta > Magnoliopsida > Asparagales > Amaryllidaceae > Agapanthus > Agapanthus africanus. The sequence goes on along the minus strand of JASDDO010000014.1, from coordinate 574,919,701 downwards.
CACGAGAATATGGATCTTGAATCCATATTCCTCCATACCAAGGAATTATATGGAGAGCAATCTCTTATCGCAAGATACGAGACCGTGAAGAAATTATTTTAGGCGAGGTTGGCCATCGGATCATCTGTAGGGGAATACGTCCTTAAGATGATTGGCTACATTGAGGAGCCCGCGGACCTCGGGACCACGTTAAAGAACGAGCTGTATACAGACTTGATCCTCCGGTCCCTTCCTTCCACCTACACCCAGTTTATCTTGAATTTTAATATTCAGGGTAAAGAAGTTGAACTTCCGGAACTCCTCAACATGCTGAGGAGTGCAGAGGGCACCCTGCAGAAAGCCAGGGAAATACCCGGTCTGTTTGTTGGTGGTACTTCCTCTTCTAGGTCCAAGGAGAAAGCCAAAGGAAAGAAGAAGGCCCCTACCAAACCGAGAGGCGGTGTTAGTAAGGTGGAAGCCAAAGGAAAAGAAAAAGTGGCAGGGCAGACAATAGGGAAGGAAGAATGCTTCTACTATCATAAGAATGGCCATTGGAAGAAAGATTGCAAGGCTTGGAAGGCCAAGATTCAGGACCCGAGGCAAGTTGTGGCTTCGGCTTCAGGTGTGTTTGTAATTGAAAACTGTCTGTCAATCAACTCTACTTTCTGGGTATTGGATACCGGATAAGGATCTCATATATGCAATTCTTTGCAGGCACTGAGAAGCCGTAGAGTTCTAAAGACCGGTTATATGACCCTCAGGGTTGCTAACGGAGCAAGCGTGGATGCTGTGTCCGTAGGGGAATATCACCTTGAGTTGACGAGTGGACATATTTTGGTTTTGCGCAACTGTTTTTGTATACCTAGTTTGACTTGTAATATCATTTCAGTATCTTTGTTATCAAAAGAAGGTTATGATTTTACATTTGTAAGTGATGTCGTAAACGTCCACCTTAATCATGGTCTGATTGGGTCAGGTAAACAACGGTATATACGTATTAAACCAACTACAAATTTTCAATGTCCAGAACACACTTAAAAGAAAGTCTCCGGAACTAAATCAGGCTTTCTTATGGCATTGTAGACTGGGTCACATCAATGAAACACGATTGACGAAGTTACATAAAGAAGGATATTTTGATCCGTTCGAATATCAGTCTTATGCAACTTGTCAATTTTGTTTCATGGGAAAGATGACAAAGACTCCGTTCACTAGACACGGAGTGGGAGCGAGCGAGCTCTTGGGACTCATACACAGTGATGTGTGTGGTCCAATGTCTACACATGCGCGAAGTGATTATTCTTACTTCATTACTTTTATGGATGATTTTTCAAGGTATGGACATGTCTTCTTGATGAAGCATAAATATGAAGCCTTTGAAAAATTCCGGGAATACAAGAATAAAGTAGAAAAACAAGCAGGAAAAAGTATCAAGACACTGAGATTTGATCGAGGTGGTGAATACTTGAGTGCCGAGTTCCTGGATTACCTAAAAGAGAATGGAATTCTCACTCATCTTACTCCTCCATACACGCCACAACACAACGGTGTATTGGAGAGACGGAACCGAACCCTATTAGATATGGTTCGTTCATTGATGAGTAAGGCTGAGTTGCCGCGATCCTTCTGGGGGTATGCACTAGAATCAGCTGGATATATTTTGAACCAGGTTCTTACTAAGTCAGTGCCTACCACAACATATCAGATGTGGAGTGGGAAGAAACCCTGTCTTAAACACTTTAAGACATGGGGATGTCCAACTTTTGTTAAAAAGTAGCATACGGACAAACTCGAGGCACGCTCGGTACAGTGCAAGTTTGTGGGATACCCAAAGAACTTCAAGAGGTATTTTTTCTATTACGCAGAGGAGAAAAAAGTATTTGTTTCTCGTCATGCCCGCTTCTTGGAAACTGAATTTTTAGAAAATCAGATAAGTGGGAGCGCAATAGAACTGGAAGAAATTTTAGAACCACAAGTTGTTACTGAAAGCTTGGTGGAACCAGAAGTTACAAAAGAACAGGACATTCCCGGACCTCTCCGCAGGAGTAGTAGGCTGTCTCATCCGCCTGAGAGATACTACGGCTTTTCATAGACGGGGATAGAGAGGATTGCATCATTGATAATGATGAGCCGACTAACTTCCAGCAAGCCATTCAGAGCACTGACTCGGTAGGATGGCCCGATGCAATGCGGTCCGAAATGGAGTCCATGTACACCAACAAAGTATAGACTTTGGTCATTGCTCCAGAAGGGGTAAATCCCGTAGGCTGCAAATGGATCTTCAAAAAGAAGATTGGTGTAGATGAACAGGTTAAAACCTATAAGGCTAGACTTGTTGCAAAAGGTTTTCATCAAAGACCTGGCTTGGACTATGACGAAACCTTTTCTCCAATGGCTATGCTCAAATCCATTCGGATCCTTCTTGCCCTTGCTGCCTTCCACGATTATGAGATTTGGCAAATGAACATAAAAACCGCTTTTCTAAATGGAAATTTAGAAGAGTGTGTCTATATGGACCAGCCAGAGGGTTTCATTCAGAGTGGGAGCAGCGGGAAAGTGTGCAGGTTGCTTAAGTCCATTTATGTACTAAAGCAGGTATCGCGGAGTTGGAACATTTGTTTTGATGAGACAGTCAAAGAATTTGACTTTATCAAAAATCCAGATGAGCCATGCATTTATAGTAAGATTGTAGCACGAACTGTTGTATTCCTCGTCTTGTATGTGGATGACATTCTCTTGATAGGAAATGACATTCCTATGCTATAATCTGTCAAAGAATTCTTGTCACACAGGTTCTCCATGAAAGACCTGGGTGATGCCTCTTACATTCTGGGGATCCGGATCTATCGTGATAGATCTAAAAGGATGTTGTGACTTTCACAGTCTAGGTACATCGACACCATACTGAAAAGGTTCAGTATGGAAGATTCAAAGCGCGGTAATTTACCAGCTTGTCACGGAATCACCATCTCCAAAGAGATGTCTCCCAAGACTGATTTGGAAAGGGATCGCATGTCTATTATACCCTACTCTTCTGCGGTAGGCTCTATAATGTATGCGATGTTGTGTACCAAACCAGATGTTGCTTACGCACTGAGTGTGGTAAGCCGGTATCAGTCAAACCCTAGGGAGAAGCACTGGACAACAGTAAAGAACATTCTCAAGTACCTGAGAAGGACTAAGGATATGTTCTTGGTTTACGGCGGAAAAGACCTCCAGATCGAGGCCTTTGCTGACTCCAGCTTCCAGAGTGACAAAGATGACTCCAAGTCCATGTCGGGTTATGTCTTTACCCTTAATGGAGGGGCGGTCTGTTGGAAGAGTTCCAAGAAGGACACCGTTGCTGACTCGACGATGCAAGAGGAGTATATCGCAGCTTCTGATGCCGCAAAAGAAGCAGTCTGGATGAGGAAGTTCTTAACAAAACTTCTGGTGGTTCCGTCCATTGTTGATCCAATACCTCTGTATTATGACAACAACGGGGCTATAGCTTCTAGGTCCTATCAAAAGTCCAGACACATCATGAGGCGGTATCACCTGATCAAGGAGATCGTGGATCGCCGGGAGATCGAGATTCGGAGAGTTGCTACTGAAGACACCACTGCAGATCCATTCACAAAGGCCATACCTCAGAGGCAGTTCTAGAGGTTATTCGAGATGATAGGTCTGTGATATGCCAGCACATGGCCTTAGTGCAAGTGGGAGATTGTTAGTGTAATATGCTCTAGATGCCATTATTGTATAGTACTTGCTTGTATATTACATTTTGGAAGCTTGGGATATATAAATATACACGGATTTATGACAGTCTTTCTCGATATGGTAGTATGCTACTTGGTTTGTATCTGTCTTAATATGTGTATGTGTTTCTTTTAAAAAATTGCTAATACATATTGATAGAGCCCTTAGGATCTTTGCTTGACTACCAGCATTGCGATGGAAGTCATGCTAGTGGGGGCTGGGTAGTCTACAAGCACATCCTTATACAGGTCCCTAGTCGTAGGATTATCGAGAAAGGGTATCGATACTCCAGAGTAGACTAGTGTATGTGCTTCTCATCCCAGTAGGGGAGATGGTTTGTCCCATAGCCATCAGTACGTCGTACTAGAGATAGTATGCAGGTGCTCGTTAGGTTACGAGTACACTGGACAAGACTCGTCGGGAACTGTTGGTTGGTACTATACCTATCGTCAGTTGACAGTTCCCAGATGACATCAGTACAGCTTAGTCCGTTGACTTGACACTGCTGCTTCGCCTCAAGCGTGTTCCTATTGTTATTAGATTACTACCCTACCACGACTCTATTGAGTCGTGCAAACAGGTAGTAGTTGGGTGCAGTCCCGAAGTACTTGGAGGCAGTGGCGGTTAGATGGGATTCGTCTCTCCTGGTATTGGGGGTTGATATCGCGCTGTGTTTGGAAATCCATTACACAAAGTCCCTGGCCAGGGCAAACGAGATTTACTGGTAGGTACTCCAATAGTTTCTCAGGGTGTTTTGGACAACACTCTGACATGACTTATACCGCTATTAGGGGACTGACGTTTACCGCCCCCCTAGGCTCGATATGAGATACTCTCAGACGAACAGACCGGACTGTCCGGAGATTGTCACATTCAGGCTCAGTAGGAGTTCGGATGGGTTTTCCTCATCGGCCTTCTTATCGACATCTACCTAGGGACCGTTACGTACAGCTAGTACTGCTTGCGGCCTGTGGTTAAACCCACTGCCAGCGTAGTGTCGAGTCTTTAGAGTCCCACACAGAGGGTTTTCCACCTTTGGGCGAAATGAGGTAGAGGTCGTATGGTTCTACGATAGGGTTCGTTCACATACGCGCACTTGTGCGTGTTTGGTGTTCGGGTGGTTGATACTAATGGGCTTTGTTTTAAGCCGGATCCTAGTATTTGATTTTGGATTGGTTTAGTCTCATTGTATTCGTGTTTCTCGGAACACGGATACGGGTATGTATATACGGTTGATAGGGGCAGAGAAGGAGACACCTCATTAGGGTTTTGACCATTGACTTGATTAAAACCATAATGAGATGGATGAAATTGTTTATTAATTTTAATTAGAGTTAATTGTGTTATGGCTAATTGGTTTGACCATTTGACTTGTTGACCATTGTTGACTTAGATATTTTTGTTGAGCATGAGATATTTTGCTTAGCATTAATTGTGACATGATAATGGTCAAATCAAATGAACCATCACAATTATCCTAATTAATCTCATTATTCTTTTTCCTCATTTGGGAGCTCTCTTCATTATTGACATATACATTCTCTCTCATAGTTCTCTCATCTCCTTCTTCCTCTCTCAAGCCCAAATGTCTCATGAGTTGAGAAACATGGGTTGTTGAGACTTAGCCACCAAAATCCTTCTCTACTCACTCTAGGGTTCTTAGTTTAGCACACCAAGCACCCTAGTTACTTCATTATAAAGGTTGGAGTTCAATGTAGAGACCTTCGGGTGGATCTTCTTTGACGTGGAGAAGCCGGTGAGGAGGCACCATCCACCGCCACTCCAAGGAGCTTACAACAAGGAGAAGAAGGACTAGAAGCTTGTGGTATAATCATCTAACATAGTAGTTAGCACTCCTAATTAGTTCGTTAGTTAATGTTTAGTAAAGATCGTAATGGCTAGTTCATGTTACCATGCAAAGAAAAAATTGATTTTTACCTATTCCGCCTCCCCGCAAACTTCCGGGGTGGGTAACATGGACTTACATTCTCTTTTGGGGAAAGTGGTACGGTCATATCATTGGGGGCCGCCCCAGTTTTACCTGCGAAGAGCCAACAGAACCCATCCGCTCTATATCATTGACGAAATGCCCATGGACTGCTTATGCGGTGGGGGAGACTAACTTGACTCCCGCGAGCCGACTCGAGCCATCAACGACTGGGATACCCAACTAACCTATGGTGGCCATCGACATTCTAGACCGCCAAATATGTCAAGGTGAAGCTCGACCTTAGGGTACGTTTATAAGGTAGGCGTTATCCCCCGCAACCCGGTAGGCTACCTTCCCAGGGCTCAGTACATTCTGCCCAACGCACACGTCTGCAGCAGGTCGGGTTGTACCAGGTTGTGTATGCTTCGTTGTTCTATTACCACGCCCCTCAAGTCTGGTGGGTTAAAGCTTTCTTGAATCAATGGAACCTTCCGACCAACACGTTCTTGCTAGGGGATCAAGAGGTCTCAATTTCACTGGAAGAGTTTTGCGAGATCTCCGGATTGCTGATCAAGGGAGAGCATTATGAAGAATTAATGCCTCCCGATGAATATGTGTTTGATACGGTGCCTGCTATGCTTGACTCCCTTTCGAATGAGAAAGTCGTACATCATAAGTATCCAAGTCTAATCAAGGTCCTGGGTATCTTTGAAAATCTATTCGTGAAATCGGAAAGGCAGGGTGTCACCTTTGACGCTTTCATTGCTTTCTTTCTTCGAGAGGACGTCATATCCAAAAAGGCTCCGAAATTTTCAAAAATTGAAGACCCTTTTGGATTAGGATTAAGGAACTTTCCGTTCAAGGAGGAAGACCTGCCACATTTCTATATTCCAAACTTGTCAACCGTAGATTTCGATGCGATTTCAGCCCCGGGCATGGACGAAGAGACCTTCTTCGTTGGTTTTATCAGTCTTTGGCTAAGCGGGTTCGCCATGCCAATGCATCACTATATTATGAGAGCCTCCATTTTTTTATCCTGCTCATCACATAGCTGGGGGAGCACGACTAGCTGTTGGCATCGCGGGGTTATCACATCTATATCACGGATTAAGCGTTGCAGCTAATACTTCAAACCCAGGTGCGGAGACCGTGAATTTCCCCTCCACTACTTCATGCCGTGGATCGAGATGCACCCGCTAGGAACGTTTGCTGCGCACCAGCGGCCGGATTTTTATGATTCGTACACCTTCCCGCGGATCATGAGGTTGGTTGATGCCTCTTCTCCCGATCCGACCCAAGTAGGGACTCTCCGCGAACTGCTGAACCCGTACTCAAATGAAGGCGGGATGGTGTTCAGCGATCGAGTCCTTTCCGTTCCAGCGGGGCCCATTCAGCAATTGTTTGATTTATCGAAGAGTGGGGTCTCGACTTTGAAACCAAAAGAGGTCATGCACCTATACTCGACCAGACTAGGGTATCTGGTGTTCCGCCGGAATAATGCTGTCCTTTTTATGCAGTATAGTCCGCACTGCTTTGCTCAGCAGTTGGGCTATGACCAAGGCATCCTTCTCGAGGCATTTATAGTCGAGCCTGCTCTCTCATTGGAGGTTACCCGCAACGTCATCTACTATTTCATGTGGCTAAACACTAGCTCCCGCTTCATGATCCCGGAGTCCGACTACTTCCCGAGACCCGTAGGGTCTTTTAAGAGTTGGTATCGGCCCCGTCATTGCAGAGGAGAGACGGGTGCTTTTCGAGGGTATAGCTTATGTTCCATCTCAGGACACCAACGCCCCATTACGGCCGCGGTCAGTGGTTCACCCTCCACTGAAGGATAGCGGAATGGTACTTATCCCTAAAACTGCAGAAATAGAATAGACCCTTTGTACTGCTGGTATGCCAGTGCACACTAGAGCCGAAGCAAAGGCATCTAATGAAGCACCAGCGGTAGTGTCACCATCGGCGGTGTCATCAGCGGTGGTATCACTAAAGGGGGATACAGAAAGTGAAGTTGGGCAACGTCGCGCCAAAGCGCCAAGGGAGTGGAACCGTTCTTCTGCTAGCATTAGCACAAGCTCCAAGTGGAGGAAGAAATTGGTTGCCGGCCTACTCGACACTCTGCTTGAGTCCGAGCCGTTTATTCAGGACGAACCGATAGCTATGGAGGAGTCAAACGCCGGTCTTATCTTTCCTAGTTCGTCTGCCGAGAAGGCCGCACAATTCGCTGAGGCTTTAAGGCGCTCACAAGATGAGACTGAGAACGTGTGCGCCCCGAAAAAAGCTTACTCCCTATTGCATTTTACGACGTCAAACCATCATTACGGAGGGTGCACATGGGTCCTCTGTTATTGGAAGAAGAATGGGCCCTTCAACAGCCCATCTCAGATACTTCCGAGGACGAGATTGCACTAAAGACAGGTAGTCATTCATTTACGCTTGAAGCTTGGCGAGCGTATTTAATGAGAAAAGAACAACGGATCGAAAAATCCATACTTCAAGCTCCTTAGCGTATTGGTATGCGTATTTTTCGCGTCCTTCTTTTGGCGAGTAATTTGTATTACTTTTATGTCCTCTTATTTTTGCGCGATCTTTGCAGGGACTTCTGCAACAGAAGTGGGTTTGAGTCCGGATCAGGTCATGGTTGCGTATTCCATGAATATCTCCCATGACGTACCGGCGGGTATAGAGGAGATTATTGAAGTTGTTGTTAGTATATATGCCCTAGAGGCCATTACTGTATCATACTAGTTTGTATATTACTTAATGGAAGCTTGGGATATTCACAGTTGTATAGACAATCTTGCTCAAAATAGTAGTATGCTACTTGGTTTGTTTCTACTTTAATATGTGTATGTGTTTCTTTTAGCATATCGCCTATATACACATTAGTGGAGCCCTTAGGATCTTTGCTTGATTACCAGTGTTGTGATGGAAGTCGCATTAGTGGGGGCTGGGTAATCTGTAAGCACATTCTTATACAGGTCCCTAGTCATAGGATTATCGAGACGGGGCATCGATACTCCGGAGTAGACTAGCGTATGCGCTTCTCATCCCAGCAGGGGAGATGGTCTGTCCCACAGCCATTAGTACGTCATACTTGAGATAGTATGCGGGTGCTCGTTAGGTTACGAGTACACTGGACATGACTCGTCGGGAACTGTTGGTTGGTACTATACCTATCGTCAGTTATCAGTTCCAAGGTGACATGAGTACAGCTTAGACCGTTGACTTGACACTGTCTGTCACGTCCCGAAAGTACGGAACATGACCGGCACTTAAACTACGAACGTCTCGAGGCGTACGTAATCTAAGTAAGCCGAAAGCCCAGAAATCCAAACCAAGAAAAGTAATAGAGTGAAGGAAAACCAATTTAAATCAAGTAGTTTTAATAGCATAAGCTGAATTATGCGGTTTTAAGAAAACATCAAATATTTCCCGAAAATTTCGGCAGAGTCTCCTTTGTAAATACTGGCCCCCAAACGGGATACAACATGAATAGTATACGAAATCAATAAAAAGGCATCCCCAAGCGGGAGCTAGCTCTTCGTCAATCGACGGTCACAACCACACAAGCAATATAATATACAACGCCAACGGCGAGAATCAAAATTCAAAAGAAAACTCAAAACCACAAGAAAACCACAGAAATATAACGCGCGACTCTAAGGTCGAAAGAATAACATCACTGGTCTCTATCTCAATAAATACATGTTTGGTTGATGGAATTTACTAGATACAATTGAATAATATTATACAAAGTAATATGATGGGTACGATACCAATAAACCCACCTACTAGCAAGTCACCCAAAAGAAGCAGTGCCAGCAAAGCCGTAAAGAAACATGTACGGCAAAACCTGCAAGAAACTGTGGCACAACGGGGGTGAGTTGCCAACTCGTGAGTAGAAAAACATCTACGAACAGAAATCGCATGAACAACGCAATCCTAGGTCAACGATCATAATATATCCTCAAATATATAACCAGCAGCCTATAATAAAGGCTAGGGTAAATATCTAACCCAAGTGTACTCCCACGTGCCCGTGTCAGTGACTCAGGTAGCAATGTATGAATGCATGAAACAGAATGCATGTACTGAAGAAAACTGCTTTCATAAATCAGTGAGATTTCTGTATTTTAAAAGTGAGGTACCATAAATGAAATCAGCATAAAACAGTGCCCAGCATCGACACAAAACAAGTGTCCAAATATCTCGATATCTCTGTATCACAATCTCTGTACCTCAATATCCCAAAATCTCAATCACAATATCTAGGGCGCCGTCAATCCGGACCGACCCCTACCATCTATCTCAAGACCACGACGGTATCCTCCGGATATCCGACGCGTCGGGTAAAATCACCGGTCGGTAGTGCTCCCCTACCAGGCTCAACGTCAACAACACGACCTTCTCGCCCCGGGGTACCGCACCGGGCCCACCATGTACCCGAAACGGTTCATCTATCTCCTCGAATCGGGTCTCGAAATCCATCAGCAAACACATGGTGGACGACTCATACATCATAGGAAAACCGCATTTTTTTATTTAAAAAGAGAGAAAGCAGTTTATATATGTTTTGCGGTTTTCCTCCAAATCCAGAAAATATCATGGAAATCTGAATCATCAAAAGCATGTAAAACCATGAATATAAGCATGAGCATCCATGAATACGGCATATAATGAATAACAGTATGCACGAAGTGACAAGTAACAACTACAATGTTTAAACTAGCATATAATGCAAGCAACTAATCATCATGTCAAAACTACTAGTTAACAAGCTACATTAGGCGATAATATTTTCTACGGTGTGCGTGATATGGCAATTACCGATGAAGATGTGTGTGAGCCGGAAAGCAAGTGTACGTGGTACATACGCATCATCGGTAATGGTGCTGGTGTCCTAACAGTATGATATCAACAATGCAATAAGAAATTATAATATAAGTATGCGATGCGGAGAGAACAGTAATAATGAGCGGGAGCTAAATACTAAATACAACGATAACTAATCTGCATTACCCTAATATAAATCCTACAATGGTGCCTTTTGAAATAACACGAATCATGGAGTTTTGAAAATAGGGGCTACGGTGTTTTTATGAAAAGATACGTCTTTTGAAATATCCGTAGGATCCCTTGGGCTGTCTTTTAAAATACCCACGATTCGTTAGTTTTTGAAATAGTAAGAATCGAATCTAATCGAACAACGAAACTAAAATAAAGGACAAAGTTAACAAGCTGGACTGCAGGTAAGGAAACCGCCTAACATCTGAGTTGATACATAAACATACCTGTATATATATATTAGTCGGTGATCCCGTCTCAATAAAATCATATCCGATACCATATCTATAACCAGACATCCCACGTCAAGAGTGCGGATCAATCATCAAAATATAGCTCGTACGTAAATCCGTCGTACGGCATCCCCAAATCTGGGTACGGGTCAATATCATATTCATCATACTATTCACCTGGTATCCTCTTTATCAAATATCATGATCGGGGTACTGATCTACGTCTAGTACAATACTGATACCGCCTAAGTATGCATGGACGTGTGTGAAACACTACGTCAAGGACCCGCTACAACGTCTTGTCGTATCTCAAATACGAACCCTGCTATATCACCGATCTCACAGCCTCAAATCAAATCCCATCGACTCATCTTAAATCCCAAGTACTATCCTCTTTATCTATGCATGCGTATATGAATGTACATATGCATAGTCCCATACCCATGCATATATACATATATACACATCCCAATCTACGCACAAGAAAGTAAAGTATGCAAGTCTGTGTGTGCGTATGTGGGTATAACAACTACTCTAGGGTTTCGCAACTAACCCAAAGGTAAACCATGAACACATAAACATAACATGAATGAACATTCTCGTATCATAAAACACTTATATAAACATATATATATGAGCTACACTATGGACTGCGGGGGTGCTATACGCCATCCACCCGACTTCTCCCCGTAGATATAAATCTACTCACCTGGTCCTCGCTCGCCGGTGCCGACGTCGCCACGCGCTTTCTTGTCATCTCGAAGTCCACATGGGGTACCTACATATCATAACGCACCGTATCGCATTAAAATTCGACTAATGACCAAAACGACACATGAATCCCACATAGGTCAAAACCTATAGTTGCTTTCACAAATCAAACCAAAAACCCTCGACGTCGGCGTACAAATGCCAAACCATCGAGAAAAACCCAAACACACTCAATTGCGCACTCACAAACACTAATTATAAAATGAAATAGGTTAGAATTCACAAAAACAAATTCACTTTAAAAGCTATTTTTCCGAAAACCTACCAAGCAAAATTTACCGTTTTAATGCAACGTTTGATGTTTTAACAATTCTAATGGCCATAATACATATTAAATAACTTTAATAAGCCATACAAACCATTTCCACGATTTAATTTCACCAAACCATATACGTTCAAAAAAACTAGTTTGCAAAAATACCGATTTAAACTCTTTTTAAAGTAAAATTCATAATTTTACAATTAAGCTTGGTTTTTGCATAACCTAAGGTATTAAACCACTAATTATAATGTTAATGATATGATGGAACCCTTACTATATTTTAAATTCTAAATTTTCAATTAATTACCAAAACCTAGTTTGTTAAAACTCCAATTTTAACAATTTTAAGTGACAATATACAAATCAACTACTACACTAGATTTGCATAACACAATATGCTAAAATACATATCACAACCATCATCAAATTATCACAACCCTAACATGATCCAAATCCTTCTCTTGAATTTCTAAACTTGAAATTGGAACCATAATACTCACTAAATAAGTTTGATTAAAGCAACTAGACAACAAATTTAACAAAAGCATGAGATTATACCTCACATGTTTGAGATCAAACTTAAGATCTAGCCTCCAAAATGCCAAATTTCCCCCAAGATCCAAGCTAGCTTGGGCAAAGAAATAATGGGTAGAGCTTGGATTTTGAGTTTGTGTGAGTTTTGATGGGATTTTGGTCAATTTTGCAAGGTTTTTTGAAAAGAAAAGAAGTGATGAAGGGGGAGATTTGCTGCAGCAGGGAGGGGCCGAGCATTTTAGGAGGGATGGGGCTGATTTGGTGAGGGAAAGGGGAGAGAGAATGGGTTTTAAGTCAAAGCCCACTCCATACTTCTTTTATTAATCCCATGCCTCATTTACTTTCTTTATTCTTTTACAAATGAGGTGAAAAGTGGGGGCCAGGAATTTTGGGCTGTTAAGGGTTCAGCCATAGAAGGATTAATGGGTGTGTGTGTGTGTAATAGTGGAGAATTTCCATGTAAAGAAAGCCCAAAACATAAACAACAAGCCCATGTTTCAAATTCTTTATTATATACATTTTTCCATTTAACCTTTTTCTTTAAATTTCAAGAACCACCTTGACAATTTCTTTCATTTCAAAAACCACATGTTAAAATTTTGTTTAATGTGTTATGATGCATAAAATTTGTTTCAACTCATTCCAATTTGTAGTTTTCCCTAATTAAATGTATTAGTGACGACTTAAAATAATATTAAAATAATTAATTTCAGAAAATTTGAAATTTCACCAGTGGCTCAATAAACACCAAATACTAGCAATTACATAGCTAGAATATTTATATTTAATTTTATAATAAAGATATTTGCATTTTGACTTTTTACAGAAAACCCCCCTTATTTTACCGTTTTTTCGAAATTTCACCGAAACGATTTTCAAAACGTTACAATCTTCCCCCCTTAAAGAAATTCGGTCCCCGAATTTAAATTAAAACTCCCCCCAAATACTAAATATTTCAGCCAAAACCATCAAATCGCCGGGGCTCCGAAATCATAAATACATAAACGCATCATAGCGCAATGCATGCGCATGAGTAATGAGTAGATAACTCGAAATCAAAACTCCGTCAAGCATTCCGCAATCATTGGAGTCAAGGTGAAGACACGAGTGCCAAATCTCAAGTAAGACCGATATGCTATAAATCGGAACTATACATGTAAATATCAGGAGGAAATGCATGCCAAATCCTTTAAGTTGCTGTGCAATGCACATAACACTGCACAGTGGCGGACGTCTATCATAAGAAAATAACTATATACATATATACTTTTGTTTGAAATGTACGTTCCGCCGTTTTGGGAAACAATTTAGAAGGGTTTTCCTTGTTTTAAATGTTTCGCGTCATATCAGACACGTAGGTAAATACTGAGACTATAGCTCGCTTTTTGGAATTCCCTTCAATAGCTATCAATGCATGCAAAAATACATTCAGGTACTGTCCTCTGACTAGTCCTGCTTAGTACGAAAACACCTCGCAATTATCATAAAAAAACGTACTGCTCTATAAGAAATCCATCCCAAAATACGTTTATGAATACTACGTGCGTCTGGTGCGTACGACCATCAAAATCCATATACGTGTCATACAAGTGCACAGAAACAAGATCTAAGTGCATCGGGTGTGCACAAAGCATCTGTCGTAGGCAACGCGTGTGCCTGACAGCAAAATCAGGTGCATCTGACATGCAAGAAAAAAAAATCTCGATTTAGTGCATCTGATGTGCACCAAAATCGCATCTCAAGACATGCGCTCAACCTGCGCGAAAACCCAAAACCAGGGGCATCCATCATGCACAAAATCATGAAATCCAATATCAAGCGCCGAACATGCGCAAAATCAAATCAGGTGCACAAAAAAAATATCGAGTATCATAATCGAAATCGAAGTCCAGTGCATCTAAGTGCACAAAAGGCGTATCACTGCACTGCAAGCATATATAAACTATACAGAGTGCAGGAACCAAATCGTGTGCGTGCATACGCACAAAATCAACTCAAATGTCTAAAACCGTAAAATCACAAACATGTGAAACCAAAGCACGAAAACGATATCAAGTGCAACACTGTGCAAAGATTGTAAATCCTCAATCATCAAAATCAAATCATGCGAATAAATCACCCAAAACATCGAAATCAATAATGGCGGAATAGTACCGCTCAAGCGCATCCTCTAAGAATCTCGGGCCAACTGTCGCTGTCACTAGTGGGACGTCTCGTCAATGATTATGAACTCTGGCCTGCTTGTGTGCGTAACAATGACCACTCCTGGGTCAAGGTCTTCACTGTGAATTACCAATCTCTCCGTCCATCGGCTCATCGGCCCTGTCAGATGTGCTAACGGGGATGATTCCGTTCTGGCACTTCTCTGGTCATCTCTCGGTCAATCATTGCGACCACTCGTAAGACAGCATATCGCTGGCGTCGGCCTCTGGCTCTCTGAATGTACGTGACACATCTGATCCTGGGTGCAAGTATCATTGCAGCAGTGTCCTGGAAGGAATCCTGCTCACGGTCTCTTCCATGTCTCGTCTCTGCCAACTGTCCAGAAGTCATCGTCCTTTCCTATATCTGCATCTTGCTCTGGAACGACTGCATACTCATCGCGACTCCTTCTGGAAGGTAAATCCAAGCACCATGCCTCGGCATGCGCATCGCATCTCTGATTTCAGTGGAGTGGAACGGCATCTCATCTAGATCTGGTATGAACCTCTTACTTCACTTTTCTCTAATGTCGTCTGCTTTGGACTCGTCTCGTCGCGGCTGCATGGACTGAGCTCCAACGGCTATCCTCATATCGGGAGTCTCCCAAGAAATGCATCTCACCACCTAGCATCCGAATTAAGTCAAGCCATCCGATCGAGTCGTCAAAACCTCATAATCCCCCAAGAGCTCAACATCTTGGGCACAGTTTAATAGTATCGAGTACATACCACAGCATCGGTGGTCCAGCCGTAGAAGGGCAAACCCAAGCCTCACTAATGATGCCGTAGAACCGCCGCAAACCCTAAGGTTCAAAGGCTTTCACACGGGCAATAAGTCGAGTTAGGGTTTCATTCTTCTAGAGGGTCCATAGAATTGCCTGCATGCTCTTCCGAATACTTTAAACTTGGAATAGTAGGTTTCCGACATTCGATCGTCTCTATCGACTCTCTACGTCTCCGTGTGAAGTCGTCTCTAGCTGGAATCAATCTATCTGATGAACTCGTATCGGGGTAGCGAACGAACTACATGCCCTAGTCATTTATCCTCAGTGGCTAGCGACCTTCTATCATCTTTTCGTACTACTCGTACTGCAATAGCTCCAACATCTGGGGCGATATCTCGTCGTTCGCAGCAATAACTGGCTCACTCGTCTGCACGTCGTATAGTGCCTCAATCATAATGAATAAGAAATACGCCAACGGTCATCGAAATCTGGCTGACCTCTATCATTGGCTTAATCCTCTGGCGCTGATCTGCACATCCCAGTAATCTCATACAGCGATCCATCCAACGCTTGTGGCGCGAAACACAATAAAAAGACACATCTCTGCAATCGTGTGTCGCCGGAATCATGCCATGGTCAGTCCTCGTTCGTAACGAGCTCGTGCTGACCGCAACTCTAGCCGTAGCTCTCCCTGCCCGTAATCGTGGCAGTAAAACCATAACTGGTACCGATGAGCCTAGATCGGAATGAATATAATACTGAGCAAAGAAATGTACATCCTAAGGCTTCTTAAGTGGAGTAGCGTATCGTAAGTATGCCGCGGAACATACCCACGGTACGTCACTCTACTTTAGTCACCTATTCCATCAACCAAGGGTCATCCTATGCTCCAAAGGTAAAACCTAACTCTCTGATACCAACTTTGTCACGTCCCGAAAGTACGGAACATGACCGGCACTTAAACTACGAACGTCTCGAGGCGTACGTAATCTAAGTAAGCCGAAAACCCAGAAATCCAAACCAAGAAAAGTAGTAGAATGAAGGAAAACCAATTTAAATCAAGTAGTTTTAATAGCATAAGCCGAATTATGCGGTTTTAAGAAAACATCAAATATTTCCCGAAAATTTCGGCAGAGTCTCCTTTGTAAATACTGGCCCCCAAACGGGATACAACATGAATAGTATACGAAATCAATAAAAAGGCATCCCCAAGCGGGAGCTAGCTCTTCGTCAATCGACGGTCACAACCACACAAGCAATATAATATACAACGCCAACGGCGAGGATCAAAATTCAAAAGGAAACTCAAAACCACAAGAAAACCACAGAAATATAACGCGCGACTCTAAGGTCGAAAGAATAACATCACTGGTCTCTATCTCAATAAATACATGTTTGGTTGATGGAATTTACTAGATACAATTGAATAATATTATACAAACTAATATGATGGGTACGATACCAATAAACCCACCTACTAGCAAGTCACCCGAAAGAAGCAATGCCAGCAAAGCCGTAAAGAAACATGTACGGCAAAACCTGCAAGAAACTGTGGCACAACGGGGGTGAGTTGCCAACTCGTTAGTAGAAAAACATCTACGAACAGAAATCGCATGAACAACGCAATCCTAGGTCAACGATCATAATATATCCTCAAATATATAACCAGCAGCCTATAATAAAGGCTAGGGTAAATATCTAACCCAAGTGTACTCCCACGTGCCCGTGTCAGTGACCCAGGTAGCAATGTATGAATGCATGAAACAGAATGCATGTACTGAAGAAAACTGCTTTCATAAATCAGTGAGATTTCTGTATTTTAAAAGTGAGGTACCATAAATGAAATCAGCATAAAACAGTGCCCAGCATCGACACAAAACAAGTGTCCAAATATCTCGATATCTCTGTATCACAATCTCTGTACCTCAATATCTCAAAATCTCAATCACAATATCTAGGGCGCCGTCAATCCGGATCGGCCCCTACCATCTATCTCAAGACCACGACGGTATCCTCCGGATATCCGACGCGTCGGGTAAAATCACCGGTCGGTAGTGCTCCCCTGCCAGGCTCAACGTCAACAACACGACCTTCTCGCCCCGGGGTACCGCACCGGGCCCACCATGTACCCGAAACGGTTCATCTATCTCCTCGAATCGGGTCTCGAAATCCATCAGCAAACACATGGTGGACGACTCATACATCATGGGAAAACCGCATTTTTTTATTTAAAAAGAGAGAAAGCAGTTTATATATGTTTTGCGGTTTTCCTCCAAATCCAGAAAATATCATGGAAATCCGAATCATCAAAAGCATGTAAAACCATGAATATAAGCATGAGCATCCATGAATACGGCATATAATGAATAACAGTATGCACGAAGTGACAAGTAACAACTACAATGTTTAAACTAGCATATAATGCAAGCAACTAATCATCATGTCAAAACTACTAGTTAACAAGCTACATTAGGCGATAATATTTTCTAAGGTGTGCGTGACATGACAATTACCGATGAAGATGTGTGTGAGCCGGCAAGCAAGTGTACGTGGTACATACGCATCATCGGTAATGGTGCTGGTGTCCTAACAGTATGATATCAACAATGCAATAAGAAATTATAATATAAGTATGCGATGCGGAGCGAACAGTAATAATGAGCGGGAGCTAAATACTAAATACAACGATAACTAATCTGCATTACCCTAATATAAATCCTACAATGGTGCCTTTTGAAATAACACGAATCATGGGGTTTTGAAAAGAGGGGCTACGGTGTTTTTATGAAAAGATACGTCTTTTGAAATATCCGTAGGATCCCTTGGGCTGTCTTTTAAAATACCCACGATTCGTTAGTTTTTGAAATAGTAAGAATCGAATCTAATCGAACAACTAAACTAAAATAAAGGACAAAGTTAACAAGCTGGACTGCAGGTAAGGAAACCGCCTAACATCTGAGTCGATACATATACATACCTGTATATATATATTAGTCGGTGATCCCGCCTCAATAATATCATATCCGATACCATATCTATAACCAGACATCCCACGTCAAGAGTGCGGATCAATCATCAAAATATAGCTCGTACGTAAATCCGTCGTACGGCATCCCCAAATCTGGGTACGGGTCAATATCACATTCATCATACTACTCACCTGGTATCCTCTTTATCAAATATCATGATCGGGGTACTGATCTACGTCTAGTACAATACTGATACCGCCTAAGTATGTATGGACGTGTGTGAAACACTACATCAAGGACCCGCTACAACGTCTTGTCGTATCTCAAATACGAACCCTGCTATATCACCGATCTCACGGCCTCAAATCAAATCCCATCGACTCATCTTAAATCCCAAGTACTATCCTCATTATCCATGCATGCGTATATGAACGTACATATGCATAGTCCCATACCCACGCATATATACATATATACGCATCCCAATCTACGCACAAGAAAGTAAAGTATGCAAGTCTGTGTGTGCGTATGTGGGTATAACAACTACTCTAGGGTTTCGCAACTAACCCAAAGGTAAACCATGAACACATAAACATAACATGAATGAACATTCTCGTATCATAAAATACCTATATAAACATATATATATGAGCTACACTACGGACTGCGGGTGTGCTATACGCCATCTACCCGATTTCTCCCCGTAGATATAAATCTACTCACCTGGTCCTCGCTCGCCGGTGCCGACGTCGCCACGTACTTTCTTGTCATCTCGAAGTCCACATGGGGTACCTACATATCATAACGCACCGTATAGCATTAAAATTCGACTAATGACCAAAACGACACATGAATCCCACATAGGTCAAAACCTATGGCTGCTTTCACAAATCAAACCAAAAACCCTCGACGTCGGTGTACAAATGCCAAACCATCGAGAAAAACCCAAACACTCTCAATTGGGCACTCACAAACACTAATTATAAAATGAAATAGGTTAGAATTCACAAAAACCCCAAATTCACTTTAAAAGCTATTTTTCCGAAAACCTACCAAGCAAAATTTACCGTTTTAATGCAACGTTTGATGTTTTAACAATTCTAATGGCCATAATACATATTAAATAACTTAAATAAGCCATACAAACCATTTCCACGATTTAATTTCACCAAACCATATACGCTCAAAAAAACTAGTTTGCAAAAATACCGATTTAAACTCTTTTTAAAGTAAAATTCACAATTTTACAATTAAACTTGATTTTTGCTGTATTAAACCACTAATTATAATGTTAATGATATGATGGAACCCTTACTATATTTTAAATTCTAAATTTTCAATTAATTACCAAAACCTAGTTTGTTAAAACTCCAATTTTAAGTGACAATATACAAATCAACTACTACACTAGATTTGCATAACACAATATGCTAAAATACATATCACAACCATCATCAAATTATCACAACCCTAACATGATCCAAATCCTTCTCTTGAATTTCTAAACTTAAAATTGGAACCATAATACTCACTAAATAAGTTTGATTAAAGCAAATAGATAACAAATTTAACAAAAGCATGAGATTATACCTCACATGTTTGAGATCAAACTTAAGATCTAGCCTCCAAAATGCCAAATTTCCCCCAAGATCCAAGCTAGCTTGGGCAAAGAAATAATGGATAGAGCTTGGATTTTGAGTTTGTGTGAGTTTTGATGGGATTTTGGTCAATTTTGCAAGGTTTTTTGAAAAGAAAAGAAGTGATGAAGGGGGAGATTTGCTGCAGCAGGGAGGGGCCGAGCATTTTGGGAGGGATGGGGCTGATTTGGTGAGGGAAAGGGGAGAGAGAATGGGTTTTAAGTCAAAGCCCACTCCATACTTCTTTTATTAATCCCATGCCTCATTTACTTTCTTTATTCTTTTACAAATGAGGTGAAAAGTGGGGGCCAAGAATTTTGGGATGTTAAGGGTTCAGCCATAGAAGGATTAATGGGTGTGTGTGTTCGTAATAGTAGAGAATTTCCATGTAAAGAAAGCCCAAAACATAAACAACAAGCCCATGTTTCAAATTCTTTATTATATACCTTTTTCCATTTAACCTTTTTCTTTAAATTTCAAGAACCACCTTGACAATTTCTTTCATTTCAAAAACCACATGTTAAAACTTTGTTTAATGTGTTATGATGCATAAAATTTGTTTCAACTCATTCCAATTTGTAGTTTTCCCTAATTAAATGTATTAGTGACGGCTTAAAATAATATTAAAATAATTAATTTCGGAAAATTTGAAATTTCACCAGTGGCTCAATAAACACCAAATACTAGCAATTACATAGCTAGAATATTTATATTTAATTTTATAATTAAGATATTTGCATTTTGACTTTTTACAGAAACCCCCCCTTATTTTACCATTTTTTCGAAATTTCACCGAAACGATTTTCAAAACGTTACACTGTCACTTTGCCTCGAGGGTGTTCCCACTGTTCTTAGATTGCTACCCTACCACGGATCAAATGAGTCGTGCAAACAGGTAGCAGTTGGGTGCAGTCCCGAAGCACTTGGAGGCAGTGACGGTTAGACAAGATTCGTCTCTCCCGGTATTAGGGGTTGATATTGCGTTGTGTCTAGGAGAGCCATTACACAAAGTCCCTGGCCAGGGCTAGCGAGATATACTGGTAGCGTTTCCAGTATTATCTCAGGGTGTTCTAGGCTACACTCCGACACGACTTGTACCGCTATTAGGGGACTGACGTTTACCGCCCTCTAGGCCCGCCATGCGATGCTCTTAGACGAACAGACCGGACTGTACGGAGATTGTCAGATTCAGGCTCAGTAGGAGTTCGGATGGGTTCACCTCATCAGTCTTCTTATCGGCATCTACCTGGGGACCGTTACGTACAGCTAGTACCGCTTGCGGCCTGTGGTTAAACCCACTGCCAGTGTAGTGTCGAGTCTTTAGAGTCCCACAGAGAGGGTTATTCGCCTTTGGGCAAAACAGAGAAGAGGTCGCATGGTTTTGCGACGGGGTTCGTTCATATCCGCGCACTTGTGCACGTTTGGTGTCCGGACAGTTATTACTAGCGGGCTTTGGTTTAAGCCAGATCCTAGTATATGTTTTAGAATTGGTTTTATCTCATTGTATTCGTGTTCCTCGGAACATGGATGCGGGTGTGTATGCACAGTTGATAGAGGCAGGGGCAGAGGATTCTCAATAGGGTTGATGACCGTTGTCTTTTTCCAAACCCTAATGAATATATGAAATATGATTAATGACATTAATTAAAGATAATTGTGTTATGGTTAGGGATGTTGACCATTTGACTTTGGTTGACTTGTTGACCCATGTTGACATATTGACCATCATCATTTCACATGAAAGTTGCTCTTTGATTCTTGCAAAATTCATTAAATGTGAAATGATAATGGTCATTCCAAATAAACCATCACAATTTTTTTGAATTATTATTGTTAATTCATAATTCACATATATGAGAGAATGGTTGATAATTATCCTCATTCTCTCTTGCTCATTCTCTCTCATCCAAAGCTCATCCTCTTCCTCTCTCTCAAAGCTCTCATCTCTCATGTGTTGAGAACCATTTTCTTTTGAGATAAAACACCAAAACTCCTCTCTACTCATTCTAGGGTTCTAGGTTTAGCAAGCCAAGCACATTAGTTACCTCTAGGTTGAGGTAGGAGCTCAAGGTAGAGGCCCTCGGGTGGATCTTTCTTCGGCAAGAGAAGGATCCATTCTGTAGGGTTCCTAGGCACTCTTGTGAAGGTTCACAAGGCATCAAACATGCCCGAATAAAAAATTAGACGTGCCGAACAACACAAAACCAGGATCTTTGCTAGATTATTAGGGTTTAACATGCAAGTAAACATCTTTACCACTAAGTGTGAGGGATTACAACCTTTGTAGTTCGCTCCTTCGCTTCACAAGCTCCGAGTAGAAGTCTCTTTGCCACGATCCATGATCTCCCGGACTCAAGAGAGGCTCCACAACTCGAACGATCCATGCTAGCTTGTAGTGTTCCGCTTCTTCGATGATCTACGTCGAGCTTGCTATAACTCAAGCTCTTTCACTCTAAAGAGGTGAACACCCTAATCTAATGGGATAGATTAGATGAAGATGATGGAGTAGTATTTATGCTTTCTTTTTATATCATAATCTCACATGAAATCATCACAAAAGGAATTTCTAGTAAGCTTTCTCAAAGCTAAAAGAGATAAGAAGATGATGAATGAAAAAGATAATCCTTTTGTGATGAATAGTAGTAAAGAATATATGATTGATTATGGAACCATGGTCAAGGATGAGAAGCTTAACCTTTGTAGAGAATAAACTAGAGCTAGGGTTTGGTTAGGTTAAGGAATGTGTCATGGATAAATATCAACCATAATATCTTAACCAAGACAAAAAGAAATCCTTCTAGAATGAACAAGAAGGAGCTAACCCTAATCAAACCCTAATCTCTTTTTATCATCACTAATCATGTTTCATAATAAATCATATCATGTTACTATAATATATATCACATATATATTATATTTGTAACAACAGAAAATAATACAATTAATATATATCGCATATATATTAATGTATTATACGGTGAGAAAATAAAATAATAAAGCGAGCCAATATTAGATAATGTAATACAATATATCATATATATTATTATACATTAAATCATCGAATCAACACTTGATCCGATGACCCGGTTCATATCTAAATATCGCGAGAATATAGTACGGTATCACATATCGCATTATCCTCAGTCCTGCACATATCACATATGTGCCTCTACTCCGTTTTGCTTGAGCCAAGAAACCTCTGTGTAGGACTCTAAAGATTCGTCAATACGTCTGTAGCAGGTGATGATCATATCAAACACCCACAAGCTGCAAGCGGTCAGCTAAACGTAACAGCCATCCAGGTATTGAGCGATCAGAAGATCAACAAGCTAGCATGTCCGTTCTCCTGTGAATCCAATCAGTAACACTCCCGTACTGTCCGGTCTATTCGTCTGATATGTCGCATATCAAGTCTAGGGGTGGTACGTCAGGCCCCAGTAACCGATAAGTCGTGTCGATGTGAGGCTTATAACAGGTCGAGAAACTACTGGTAACACTTACCAGTATATCTCTATATCAGCCCTGGCCAGGGACTTCCAGTTATAGCCAATCGAACACAGCACAACATCAACTCCCTATACCGGGAGAGACGAATCCCCTCCTATCACTCATTGCCTCCATGTGATTCGGGACTGTACCCAAAAACCACCGTTTTGCACGCCCTCTTGGATGTGGTAAGGTGGAAATCAAAGCACAGTGGGAATCACACAAGACTCTATGACGATCTCGGGTCTACAGACTACCCTGTACCAGTGTCACCGGAGAACTGCCATCTGACGTGTGGTATATCACCATCTGGGAGTTCTCGGCGAGTCCGTCCAATGTACCCAGTCTTCACTAAGCACCCGTACACCATCTCTGATGTCAAACACCGATGGATATGGGATCATCCATCGCCCATCATATGGGTCAAGATGCGTATACGCTAGTCTACTCTGGTGTATCGATGCCCTGTCTCGATATACCCTTGACTAGGAACATTTATAAGATGTACTCATCGACTACCATGGCCCCACTAGTATGATCTCATCATAGTCCTAGTAGTCGAGTACAGATCCTAAGGGCTTTATCAACATGTGAGAGAAAGATAGTAAACCAATACAAGTCAACATGTTAAAATAAAGTGAAACCAAATAGCATACTATCATGACGAGCAAGAAAGTCCTCTCTGTATATATCCAAGCATCCATCATAATATACATCATATGTACAACAATGGCCTCTAGGGCATATACATAACTAACAATCTCCCACTTGCACTAAGGCCAGCTGCTGTAGTATCTCATACCTAGCATCCCGAATAATCTCTCAAACTGTATCTGTGGAATGGCCTTCGTGAGTAGATCCGCAGTGTTGTCATTCGTATCTACTCTCCTGACCTCGATCTCCCGGCGATTAACTATCTCCCTGATCAGGTGATACCGCCTCAGAATATGTCTGGACTTCTGATGGGACCTGGGTTCCTTGGCCAAAGCCACAGCTCTATTGTTATCTCAATACAGAGGTATTGGATGCTCAATGGATGGAACCACACCAAGTTCACTAATGAACTTCTTAATCCAGACAGCCACTTTGGCAGCATCATTGGCAGCGATGTATTCTGCCTCCATCGTCGAGTCTGCAACGGTATCCTGTTTGGAACTCTTCCAACATACCGCCCCTTCATTGAGGGTAAAGACAAATCCCGAGTGCGACTTAGAGTCGTCCTTATCACTTTGGAAGCTGGAATCAGTAAAGGACTCCACCTGGAGTTCTCCGTTACCATACACCAAGAACATCTCCTTAGTCCTTCGCAAGTACTTGAGAATGCTCTTCACAGCTGTCCAGTGACTCTCTCCAGGATCTGCTTGATACCGACTCACTACACTTAGTGAGTATGCTACATCGGGTCTCGTACACAGCATCGCATACATGATAGAGCCTACTGCCGAAGCATAGGGTATCCTTTGAATGCGAGCTCTCTCCAAATCAGTCTTGGGAGATATCTCTTTGGAGAGAGTGAGTCCAGAGATCGTGGGTTGGTTCCCACGCTTGGATTCTTCCATACTAAACCTCTTTAGTATGGTGTCAACGCACCTGGATTGGGACAATCCCAGTATCCGTTTAGATCTATCTCTATAGATCATGATTTCCAATATGCAGGAGGCATCACCTAGATCTTTCATTGAGAACCTTTGTGATAAGAAGAGCTTAACTGATTGCAGCATAAGAATATCATTTCCTATCAAGAGTATGTCACCCACGTACAATACGAGGAAGACAACCTTACTCTCTGCTACCTTCTTATAGATACAAGGTTCATCTATATTTTTGATGAAGTCAAACTCTTTGACTACAACATCAAAACAGATGTTCCAACTCCGCGATGCTTGCTTCAACCCATAAATGGATTTAAGCAGCTTGCACACCTTTCCGCTGCTCCCACTATCTACGAAGCCCTCTGGCTGAGTCATGTACACGCACTCTTCTAAATCACCGTTTAGAAAGGCGGTCTTAACATCCATTTGCCAGATTTCGTAGTCATGGTATGCAGCAATGGCAAGTAAGATCCGGATGGACTTAAGCATAGCCACTGGAGAAAAGGTTTCGTCATAATCCACACCTGGTCGTTGACGAAAACCCTTTGCTACAAGTCTCAACTTTTCCATCTACACCAAATTTCCTTTTAAAAATCCACTTGCTCCCAATTGTTAGTGTATATGCCCTAAAGGCCATTACTGTATCATACTAGTTTGTATATTACTTAATGGAAGCTTAGGATATTCACCTTGTATAGAAAATCTTGCTCAATATAGTAGTATGCTACTTGGTTTGTTTCTATTTTAATGTGTACATGTGTTTATTTTAGTATATCACCTATACACATTAGTGGAGCCCTTAGGATCTTTGCTTGATTACCAGCGTTGTGATGGCAGTCACACTAGTGGGGGCTGGGTAATCCACAAGCACATCCTTATGCAGGTCCCTAGTCGTAGGACTATAGAGACATGGCATCGATACTCCGGAGTAGACTAGCATACGCGCTTCTCATCCCAGTGTATGAGACGGTCTATTCCACAGCCATCAGTACGTCGTACTTGAGATAGTATGCGGGTGCTCGTTAGGTTACGAGTACACTGGACAGGACTCGTCGGGAACTGTTGGTTGGTACTATACCTATCGTCAGTTATCAGTTCCCAGGTGACATGAGTACAGCTTAGTCCGCTGACTTGACACTGTCACTTCGCTTCGAGTGTGTTCCCACTGTACTTAGATTACTACCCTACCAGGGCTCAAAGGATTCGTGCAAACAGGTAGTAGTTGGGTGCAGTCCCGAAGCACTTAGAGGCAGTGACGGTTAGACAGGATTCGTCTCTCCCGGTATTGGAGGTTGACATCGCGCTGTGTCTAGGAGAGCCATTACACGAGTAGTCCCTGGCCATGGCAAGCGAGGTATACTGGTAGGTTTCCAGTGTTATCTCAGGGTGTTCTGGGCTACACTCCCACATGACTTGTACCGCTAGTAGGGGACTGAGGTTTACCGTCCCCTAGGCCCGCCATGCGATGTATCAGACGAACATACCGGACTGTACGGAGATTGTCACATTCAGGCTCAGTAGGAGTTCAGATGGGTTTCACCTCGTCAGACTTCTTGTCGGGATCTACCTGGGAACCGTTACGCACAGCTAGTGCCACTTGCGGTCTGTGGTTAAACCCACTGCCAGCGTAGTGTCGAGTCTTTAGAGTCCCACATAGAAATTTATTCGCCTTTAGGCAAAAGAGTAGAGGTCGCATGGTTTTGCGACAGGTAGCATGGTTTTGCGACAGGGTTCGGTCACATCCGTGCACTTGTGCATGTTTAGTGTCCGGACAGTTAACACTAGCGGGCTTTGGTTTAAGCCAGATCCTAGTGTACATTTTGGGATTGGTTTTATCTCGTTTGTATTCGTGTTCCTCAGAACGCGAATGCGGGTGTGTATGCACAGTTGACAGAGAGACAGAGGCAGAGAATTCTTATTGGGGTTGTTGACTGTTGATTGTTCACTGTTGACCATTGACTTTTGCTAAACCCTAATGAGAATAAGAAATATAATTAAAAATAATATTAATTAAGTATTATAGTGACATGGTTATTGAGGGGTTGACTTTGTTGACTTGTTGACTTGTTGACTTTGTGGACCGGTTGACTAGGTTGGACTAGTTGACCATCATCATGACAATGGCTATCATTTCATGGCAAAGACTTTTGCTTGCTTGTTTGTTTTTGCAAAATGAGTGCATGAAATAATATAGCCATTTTGACTTGAACCATCACATAATACTTAATTACTATTTTTGTTATGATGGTTTTGGATTATGAGAGGTTTGATGGCAAAAGAGTTATTCATTCTCTCATTTCATTTCTCTCTCTTACTTGAGCTCTCCCTCTTGCTCTTCCTCTTGCTCTCTCTCTAGTTCATGGCAACACCCTCTCATGAGTTGAGAAACATTGCCTTAGAGATAAAAGAAAACCCATATCACTTCTCTACTCATCCTAGTTCACAAGGTTTAGCAAACCAAGTGTTCTAGTTTCTTCAAGTTCGAAGAAGAAGCCAAAGGTAGAAGCTTTTAGGTGGATCCATCTTCGGCGCAAGGAGACGACGGGGTGAGGCCGATCCGTACACCCGAAAGAGTTGAAGACGAAGGAGTCCAAGAAAGGTATAACCCCCTAACCGAGTAGGTAAAACTCTTGTTAGGTTTCTTAGTTAGTTGTTTAACAAAGATCCGTATTTTGAGTCCATGTTACCACCTCTTGAAAAATCGTTTTTCATCATTTCCGCAAGCCCGTAAGTACCGGGAGAGATAACGTGGACTTACAATGGTATCAGAGCTTAGTTAAACACTATCTAACATGTTAGCATAGTAACTAGAAATTCGATCGGAGAAAAAGTCGCGAAACGAACCCGAAAAATCAAGTTTCTGCCGATTCTGTTTTCTGTTCAAAATTTGAAAAATCTTACACTAAAAATCGGCTCAGGCTTTTATTAAAACACCCAAGAAAATTGGTCCAACGAATCGGTCAAGTCGCAGCGGAAACGCGGCGGGAGCATGCTCCCGCCGCGGTTCCGCGGCCGAGTTGACTCGGCCGTGGCACAATTTTGCTGCAGTGTGTTTCTGGGGTTGTTTTAGGATTTTTAAAATATGTTTTTTCTTCCCAGATTTTCCAGAAAGAAAAATTTGTTTTTGGGGCTTGAAAATCCGTATTTTGATCGAATTTCTAAAGAATTTAGCTGACGGGTATATATCTGTGATGTGTTATATGTATTGAACGCCCGCTAATCGCTATACGTCGATTAGTGGGGGTTATACATATCTGTGATCTGTAATGTTGATGGTATATGTATATGAATTCATTAGATTGTCGCGGATGAATAGCCGGGGGTTTGTGAGATGAAAGTTTTTCCTTTTATCTTTCAATTCATGTAATATGTAAATTGATGTAATATTATTTTTGGCCGCACAGCCCGGTCGGGGTTGTAGCCGTCATTGTATAATTTCTTTTTACTGTTTTTGCTCCTAGGATAGACCCAAGGTGGGGTGCACAAACTACCGGGTATCTCGAAGTGCCGAGTGGCCTACTCACGTCGTTGAGGGTGGTTGCTCCGCTTCGGATATTTAGCGGGTAGTTTGTCGCACCCGTAGGGGTCTAAGGTGGGGTATTGGCTATTCATCATGACTGTGTAATCCGCTTTTCGTTACAGGCTCGTACGAATTGCAGATTCCTAGTATATCCAATGTGTTCATTTGTGATCTGAAATGGCTATCGCAATATATCTATATATGATATTATTTAGGCGTTGCTTATGTTTTGCATCCACGCTAGTCCAGCCCCCGCTCTGTCGTTAGTTAAGTAACCTAACGGGTAATGACGGGGCCCTATGGCGAATGCGGATGGCATAAGCGTGCGTCATATTTTTGTTGTTTTCTGCAATGGTAGGATTAAATGATGGGACGCATTAAAATTAATGCAAGAAAATAAACCAAAGTAAAGTCGTTGGAACACTTTCAAAACCACTCGGTTTCTTTTCAAAAAAATAACTTTTAAACGCGAAGCTTAAGCCACTCCTTTTAAAAGCTATCTCGTTCCTTCGATTATATCAAGTTCACTACGTTCACGGTTTCGCCAAAACCATTCGTAGCCCTCCGTTGTTTCACATGAATGGTCAATAAGTATTCAAGCTATGTATGTTGGCCAAAGTCAAGGCATAGTGATTGGTAGCTATTGGGTATTCATGTGCAGCATAGATAGATGTGTTGGTTTGGGGCAGTCGTTCTACCATTTTGGCCAAAGTCAAGGGTATGTGCGGGTGGGCTCAAATTAACTTGGAGAATGACGGGTAGAACTTGACATGTGACTTATGATATTTTGGCCAAAGTTAAGGTCATAAGAGCATGGGGCAAAAATCCACATCGGGAGTTTCAAAAGAACTGAAACTTGCTAGCACTGCATACCATTTGGAGTGTGATGATTCTGGTAGGATTCCTTCAGTTTTGTCACGCGATGATATTTGGATCCCGATCTTACTGTGAGTATATGCTACTCCTCGTGAAATTTCTCACTTAACGATCAATGCTATAAACCAAGTAGGTGTCTAGAAAGGTGTTAGCGGGGCTATGCCCCCAGGGAAAAGAGGTTATTTAATTAAGAAACTTCGCGAAAGCGTTGGAAAACGTCACTCGAAGTACCGACACCAGCCTGGCCGAATGGTTTAGCAAGTATTGTACGGTGAGATTGATCCTGACTAATTCTTCCTTTTTGGTTTGAGGAGGGATTCGAGAGACAGTGGGAGCCATCCTATTTAGAAAAATTAAAAACCACTCTAAACTTGCAAGAGCATCATGCTAAAGTGTTTCTTCTCTCTCTCCTAATTGCAGCGACCAAACATCATGACCGGACTTAAGTTACTACTAGATAAAAACATACTGACAGGGCCAAACTACAAAGATTGGCTCAGGAATGTCAAAATGGCAATCACTTATGACAAGTTGGGGTATCTCCTTACCACCAAAGCTCCCCCTGTCCCAGGTCCCAAAACCAGCGTCGCGGATAGGGAAATCCGTAAGACCTGGGAAATCAATTGCATGAAGGCCAAGTGCCTCGTTCTTGCCTCTATGGACAATGAACATCAGAGGAGGCACGAGAATATGGACCTTGAATCCATATTTCTCCATACAAAAGAACTGTATGGAGAGCAATCTCGTATTGCCAGATATGAAGTGTCGAAGAAGTTGTTTTCGGCAAGATTGGCCGTCGGATCATCGGTAGCGGAACACGTGCTTAAGATGATTGGCTTCATAGAGGAGCTCGCAGACCTTGGGACAACGTTGGAGAATGAGCTCTATACGGACTTGATTCTTCAGTCCCTTCCTTCCACTTACGCCCAGTTCATCCTGAATTTCAACTTGCAAGAAAAGGAAGTTGAACTTTCAGAACTCCTCAACATGCTGAGGAGTGCAGAGGGCACCCTACAGAAAGGTAGGGAAACACCCACTTTGTTTGTAGGAGGATCATCCTCTTCTAGGTCCAAGGCGAAGGCCAAGGGAAAGAAGAAGAAAACCCCCGCCAAACCAAGGGGCGATGTTAGTAAAGTGGATACGAAGGGAAAGGCAAAAGCAACAAAGATAGGAGGGAAGCTTGTGGGGAAGGAAGAATGCTTTTACTGTCATAAGAGTGGCACTGGAAGAAAAATTGTAGGGCTTGGAAAGCCAGAACACAGGATCTGAAGCAAGTTGGGGCTTCAGCTTCAGGTGTGTATGTTATTGAAAACTGTCTATCAATAAACTCTACTTCCTGGGTATTGGATACCAGATCAGGATCTCATATCTGTTGGAGATAGTGCCCTCATAGTCAATTATTGGATCGCAGGTACGTGATTGCAATGATTGCGGAGGACCTATCCCGGTAGGACAGTCTTACTCGAGATGATAGTATGCTATCTGGTTTGCCTTTATCAGTCGTGTACATGTTCAGGTGACTGATTGCATGTTACACTTTGATAGAGCCCTTAGGATCTTGCTTTACTACCAACAGTATGATGGCGATCATATACGTGAGAGTTGGGTAGTTTATATGCATATCCTTAATTGTGGTCCCTAGTCGTGGGAGTTTCGAGACAGGGCATCGATACTCCGGAGTAGACTAGTGTGTACAGTCGAGACCCCGACGAGGGGCGGTGGCCGGTCTCACAACCCACTGGTGTCAGTTGGATCACCTAAGATGTATACAGGTGCTCATTGGGTTATGAGTACACCGGACAGGACTCGCCGGGAATCTGCTAGTTAGTACTATATCTACCGTCAGATAGCAGTTCCCTGGTGACATGTGTACAGGTTAGTTCATCGACCTAAGGTCGTCATTTGTCTCGTGTGAGTTCCCACTGTGCTTTGATTTCTACCCTACCACGGCTCAAAGGTGTCGTGCAAACAGGTAGCTTTTGGGTACAGTCCCGAGCCATATGGAGGCACGTGAGCGGATCGGCAGGGGATTCGTCTCTCCCGGTATTGGGGGCGAGGTCGTGCTGTTTCTAGGAGAGCCATTACACAAAGTCCATGGCCATGGCAGGAGATTTACTGGTAGGTACTCCAGTAGTATCTCAGGGTGTTATTGGGCTTCACTCCGACACGACTTATACTGCTATTGGGGGTCTGACGTTACTAGCCCCCTAGGCAGATATGCAATACTCATTGACGAACGGACCGGACTGTATATACATTGTCACTGTTAGGCTCAGTAGGGTTTCTGGATGAGTTCGCTCATCGGCCTCCCTTGAGTTCGCTCATCAACCTCCCTTGAGGTCAGTCCATGGGCAGCCGTTAGGCATAGCTAGTGCCGCTGACGGTTTATGGTTAAACCCACTGCCAGGGTACTGACGAGTCATTAGAGTCCCCCACAGACAGTTTCCCAAGTTCGGGCGAAACGTTGTAGAGGCCGTATGGTTTTATGGCAGGGTTCGGAAAATGCACGTGCGTTTACGCACGTGTTATTTTTCGGGCAGATAATACTGGTCGGGTTTGGTTTAAGCCGGATCCGAGTATTACATTGAGTAGGTATAATATCTTTGTCTCAGTTGCATTTGTATTCGATCGTAATACAAATGCGGGTATATTTATACAGTTTCGGGGTTGTCCTGAAATTCGTTTCAGGATCACTTTTGCCAGTTTCCAGTTTTCTATCAGCCGTCTTTTAACATTCGGTTAAAGACGGATTTATCTTTTCTTGGATGAGAGAGAGTCATGCTTCTAGAAGCTTCTAGAAGGTTCTAGATGATGACTAGGCTTCATTACTCATTAGTGCATTAATGGTTTTTTGATGACTAGCCTAATGACTCATGCTTTGTTATTAATGGTTTTGTTTTCCTTAGGATATTTGTTCATAATATCTTTTGCTTGTGGTCACCCCCCCTCTCCTACGGTCACCCCCCTCTTCCTATAAGTGGCCGGCCCCCTTCCTCTCTCTCTCACTTGATGGTTTTCCACTTGAAAAGATTATGATAGGTTTTTGGGGTGTATGGATTTCACAGTTCATTTCATTCCATCACCCGATTTCCACGGCAACTTCATTAACCGATCGTCCACGGATTTGGACGATGTGAGACAAAGTCATCTACTCATTCTCTACATCATTCTTGGTCGTCTCTTTTAGCAAACTTGACGATCGAGTTGCCTCAAGTCAGAGGCGGGAGCCCGTTTAAAGAATCGATCATGTGATGCCACCTCGACGAGGAGATCGGAGATCGACGAGATCGGAGCAGCCGCAACGGAGCGTGGGATGATGGTTGAAGAACGAAGGACTCGGATCGTTCGGTATAACCTACACTCTTTACAGTTTGTTAGTTTAGCAATAATGGCAGATCCGGGATAAAGTATACGATAGCGCCAGTTTAAAAGTTTTTGTTCCGCATTTGGCGTCTGTAGACGGCCGGGGCGCTACCATGGACTTACAGTGGTATCAGAGCCTAACCATTTTGCTATGCAAACTTGTGCTAACGCGTTTAAAACATCGATCGAACCGGAAATCGAAAACTACAAAATCCTAGCTTGACAGTTTCTGTTGTTTTTAAACGGTCTTGTAAAATTATTCTACATGTCTCAGAATACTGTGCAGGCTTTTATTAGAACGACGTAGAAATTTGGGCACGTGATTCGATGAGACTGCCGCAGAAACGCGGTCAAACCATAGGTTTGACCGCGCTTCCGCGGCCAAACAGTGAGCTCGTGGCCCCAACTTTTTACAGTGGGTTCTTGGTTAGATTTTGGGGTTTTTGGTAAATATCGTTTTGGCCCAGATTTTGTTACTGTTCACCAGTAAGCCGTGGGGCCCACTTTTTGATATTTGGTCTTTGGTCGATCGAAATTTAAACACGTTAGTTTACAGTGCTTACATTATATCTCCGACCGGGAATGTCATTTGATCGGTAAACCGCGTCTGATTGCTATAGTTCTTTTAGACGGGTTTGCGAACGTGACTTTCGCGTTGATGTTCTGTGTAGTGCTGTGATGTTGCGGATTTGTCGTGGTGGATAGCAGTGTGCAATGGTAGTACAGTTTGTGTTTATTTGTACATTTGATATTGCGGGGAGAGCGTCCAACTTGTGGACTGCCGTCACTGCCTGTTGTATAATATTCTTTTGGGGCACGATCAGGTTGCGGTCGATGTACCTATTGTACTATTTTTCATTACTGTACTAGGTTTTGCCCCGCGACGGAGTGCACGGATAGCCGGGTTCTGAGGGGCAACGGGTCCGCATCTCATGGCTTTGAGAGGTAGAGGGGTCCCACTCTAGAATTGGCAGACTATTCGCCGCACTCGTAGGGGGTACAGGTTGACCCAAGGAGGGGTGCCCAAGATTACCGGATTCCGTGGAGTGCAGGGTGGTCCATTCACTATGCTGTAGGGGGCTGCCTCGCTTCAGGTTTTGGCGGGTAACTTGCCGCACCCGTAGGGGTCTAGGTTTCATTGCACAGGCTATCCACACGACAGGGGAACGTCGGGTTTCAGCAGCGGCTCTGTGAAACCCGGGGATCCCAGATATCTGTATTGTTCTGTGATACTTATTACTTTTCTGTAATGTTGCATACTATCACGCCTGGAGCGATTATTGTATATTGGTTTATATACTATTAGATGTTGTATATGTTTTACACCCGCGCTAGTGCAGTCCCCGCTCTGTCGTTAGTTAAGTAACCTAACGAGTGATGACGGGACCCAGTAACGAATGCGGATGGCATATACGTACATTTTATTTTCGTTCTTTTCTGGTGTGATTGAATGATGGGACTGCGTTGATTCTGATCAACGCAAAGTAAAACAAACCTATATACAGTTGTTGGAACAAATTTAAAAAGTGTTATTGCAAAGACGTTTCCGTTATGCAT
Source organism: Agapanthus africanus (assembly GCA_030015575.1). Taxonomy (NCBI): domain Eukaryota; kingdom Viridiplantae; phylum Streptophyta; class Magnoliopsida; order Asparagales; family Amaryllidaceae; genus Agapanthus; species Agapanthus africanus. The sequence continues at coordinate 574,885,258 of JASDDO010000014.1, read as the reverse complement.
AGCGGTATTCAGTGGAATATCCTGCACCTCATTCGACGGGGCAAGGGCCGATATCCCTTCACCGGGACTGACCCCTTGGGCAGAAGTTTGCGTCAGAGTAATAACTTCACTATAGTCGATTACAAGTTGCTTTGCATAGAGGTATTCAGTGGAATATCCTGCACCTCATTCCACGAGGAAAGAGCCGAGATCCCTTTGCCGGGAGTGACCTCTTTAGCAAAAGGTTTTCGCCACTATATTTTAAAAAGCTATCAGGTTCCTTCAGCGATATCAAGTTCACTACGCTAAAGGTTTTTCGCCAAAAATCAGCCGTAGCCCTCCGTCACTTCTTTTGGGTATTCAGTAGTATTCAAGCTATGTATTTTGACCTAACGCCAAGGCATAGTGTTTGGTAGCTGCTGGGTATTCAATTGTTGCATAGATAGATGAGTTGGTTTGGGACAGCCGTTCTGCCATTTTGACCTAACGCCAAGGGCATGTGCGGGTGGGTTCAAATTAACAAGATAGTGATGGGTAGAACTTGGCATGTGACTTATGACATTTTGACCTAACGCCAAGGTTATAAGAGCATGGGGCAAAAAATCATATCAGGAGTTTCTAAAGAAACCGAAACTTGCCGAGTATGCGCATACCTTCTGGAGTATGAGTAACGTGGATGCATTCCATCACGTTATCATGCGATGAGAGTTGGATCCTGATTCCCACTGATGAGTTGGTTTACTCTTCGGGTGATCCCGATTGATTCTTCTTTAGGTTTGGAGGAGAATTTGACAGGACAGTGGGAGGTTTCCGGATTATATAAAATGATGACCATTCTGATCTAGGTTAGAGTGCACGCAGAGTGTTTCTTTTCTCTCTCTCTCTCTTTGGCAGCGACCTTTGACCGACCCTAGACTATGACTCAGTGACCAGGTTGACCGAACCTTCTTAAAATACTGGCTTTTGGATTGTCTGAGTTGCATAAGTCATTGCCACTCCTTCTTCTACCCTTTGAATTTCTCAGAACACTGGTATTATTACGGATATCCACTTCCATTGGATAGATCCATTGTATGGTTATATACGAACTCGAAGGGATTTCTTCGAGGATGGATCCAGGTTCAGGAGAAATAGAATTGGTTTATTCATTTGTCTTTTATTATCACCTTCTCTCATGTTGCGAGAGCTCCTTGGTTTAGGAGAGTACACCTATTACGCTTATTGGATAGTCTTATTCCAAACCATAGGCTGGTGCCGAAAGGTAGGTAATGAAGAAAACCAATTAGCCTAAGTAGGGTGTGCAGAAGGTAATATGTAAAGACAAAATAAAGGGATTAGAAAGAGGGCAAAGTAAATTGCGACTGATATCATTCACGACCAAAACCGCGTACTTCATCGCCGCTCCTATTTCACCTTTAAAAGAATAAGGTATTATTCAGTTGTCTTTTATCATCACCTTCTCTCGAGATGCGAGTACTCCTTGGTTTAGGAGGGTACACCTATTATGCTTACTGGATAGTCTTCTTCCAAACCATAGGCTGGTGCCGAACGGTAGGGAAGGAAGAAAACCATTTAGCCTAACGATGGTGTACAGAAGGTAACGACTAAAGACAAATAAAGGGATTTGGAGAGATGGCAATAAAATATACGGTTGAAGTCATGAATTGGATTATGGAAGAGGTATTGCTATGAATACCAGGATACCCCTACGAAACATTTTCATGTTTCAGTGCATTGTTAAAGGAAAAACTGTTTTCCCGATTAGACACTTACTCCAAGGGTATGTATTTACCAGGTTTCATTCTCATATCTGTATGGTTTTACAGATGATGATTGGGAGTAAGATATTGGGAATTAGGTGATCATCCACATTATATCGGAATTCGTTGTAATTGATGATATTTGAGGAAATCGCCAGGGTACAGTTTTCTACCTACAACGCACAGGTTTTGAGTTGTTTAACTCAGCGGACTTATACAGAGTATTGTATATTGTCCAGTGTCCATCAGGACAAAGGGGTAAGTCCTCGTACTATGTTCTGTTTACTTATAACTTCTCTAGTATTTAGACGAGTGTTTCGTAGAAATACAAGGTCTAAGTTTTGAGAAGTTGTGGGTATAAGAATAAAGTAGAGAACCAGGTGTCACAAGTATCGGGATTCTTCAAAGAGATCGAAGATGTAGATTCTTGTGATTGGTATTCAGATGATAGTGATGGTTTTGAGAAACGTGTTTCTCTTTCAGATTACTCATAATTGGATGGATTCCTAAGTTGAGTAATGCTGATTAGCCTTTTTCCATTAAGTTGATATGCACTGGAGACAGCTGCATGGTTTGAATATGGTTCCAATTAAATTAGTGCCAAAGTTTCTGTATTGGATATAGAATGGATCGTACCTTAAAAGATGTTAAGGTACGGGGAGTTGTCCAGCTTATGATTAAAACCAGACTCTGGATAACTCAGGGCACGATTCTGTAATGGTTGTTTGTGGGTTGACCCTGGCTATGACGAGGGTTGATATTCTACCATTTGGAAGATCAATAGTGATATTGTTCTTGACTCACCATAGTTTTAGTAAAAATGGATCTTTTTCAGAAAACAGTAGTGGGAGTATGGTAGAACTGGAAGTGATTCCAGAACCGCGAACGATTACGGAAAATTTAATAGGACCTATACATTCAATCAGGTTTGACATTCCAATAGCCACTCCGCAGGTATGGTAGGTAACCTCAGACGCCCGAGAGGTACTTCGGTAGCCTCAGAGACGGTGACAGGGAGGTTCTTATCTACCAAGACTTGACACTACTGTTGTTCCAGGATATGAGACCCGGTAGGAGGGTTGTCGTAGTCAGTGGGAGCAGCGGAAGCATAGTAGGCAAGATGCTTATATCTATTTATAGACTTGAGCAGTTATAGCGGAGATAGATCATCTAATTTTGATGTGACAGTCATGGGTTTGACTTCAATCAGAATAATGGATGGATCTGTTTAGAAGGTAGTAGGGTGTGATGTCATGGTATCTGGATGACATACACAGAGTAGGAAGTAAAATTCCTATACTACGATCAGTTGAACTGTGGTCGTCACACAGTTGTTTCTCCAGACAGGATATGGATATAATATTTGACATTCTGGTCTCTAGATCTATGGTTTTTAGATCTGGATTTGGGTAGTTTCCCAATATGGGTACTTTGACAGATATTCTAATGGTTTTTGGAATAGTTGACTCCTAGCATGGTGGTGTACCTGCAGGTGATGGAGTCACCCTCTCTAAAGGTGTCTTACAGACTAAAGGGGAGAGGGATGCGCATGATTGGCAGATCACTTGCTTAGGCAATTGAGTCAATCATGAGATGTCAAGTACCACACCAAATGTTGGTTTTGCACTAGATGCAATAAGTTTGTATTAATCCAATCCTGGAGAAACATAAAGAAGCAGTTTTAGAACATAAGTACATGTTCTACGGATTTGATGACGGCAGCCTCCTTCGGGAGACGGTTATCATTCCAAGCTTCAAAGGTGACATGGATGACAGAGTGATTGTCAGAGTTACAGTTTTCCCTTTGACGAAGAGGGACAGTATTATGGACAGGTGGACAAGAGGATACTGTGGGTGGCATGGTGCCCGATACTGATTAGGTTCAGTGATCGATACAGTCTAAGAAGTTTGGATTTGGAGTTCATTTATGAATGAGGTCCCATCAGATATCCAGACATATTCTAAGACAGGTATTACTCGATTCGGGAGATGGCTTTCTCCGCGAACTTGAGATTAAGAGAGATATAGGAAGAAACTTCTAGGCGGATCCACTCACTGAGGCTATTTCTCGAACACAATAGTTTTACAAACGGGCTTTGTGAAACTGATTAGTAGAGGAGTTGGATGTTCGGTTTCACACGGGCTGTGAGTAGTCGACATCGCAATATTAGCCTTGAGTGCAAGTGGGAGATTGTTGGAGATAGTGCCCTCATAGTCAATTATTGGATCGCAGGTACGTGATTGCAATGATTGCGGAGGACCTATCCCGGTAGGACAGTCTTACTCGAGATGATAGTATGCTATCTGGTTTGCCTTTATCAGTCGTGTACATGTTCAGGTGACTGATTGCATGTTACACTTTGATAGAGCCCTTAGGATCTTGCTTTACTACCAACAGTATGATGGCGATCATATACGTGAGAGTTGGGTAGTTTATATGCATATCCTTAATTATGGTCCCTAGTCGTGGGAGTTTCGAGACAGGGCATCGATACTCCGGAGTAGACTAGTGTGTACAGTCGAGACCCCGACGAGGGGCGGTGGCCGGTCTCACAAGCCACTGGAGTCAGTTAGATCACCTAAGATGTATACAGGTGCTCATTGGGTTATGAGTACACCGGACAGGACTCGCCGGGAATCTGCTAGTTAGTACTATATCTACCGTCAGATAGCAGTTCCCTGGTGACATGTGTACAGGTTAGTTCATCGACCTAAGGTCGTCATTTGTCTCGTGTGAGTTCCCACTGTGCTTTGATTTCTACCCTACCACGGCTCAAAGGTGTCGTGCAAACAGGTAGCTTTTGGGTACAGTCCCGAGCCATATGGAGGCACGTGAGCGGATCGGCAGGGGATTCGTCTCTCCCGGTATTGGGGGCGAGGTCGTGCTGTGTCTAGGAGAGCCATTACACAAAGTCCATGGCCATGGCAGGAGATTTACTGGTAGGTACTCCAGTAGTATCTCAGGGTGTTATTGGGCTTCACTCCGACACGACTTATACTGCTATTGGGGGTCTGACGTTACTAACCCCTAGGCAGATATGCGATACTCATTGACGAACGGACCGGACTGTATATACATTGTCACTGTTAGGCTCAGTAGGGTTTCTGGATGAGTTCGCTCATCGGCCTCCCTTGAGTTCGCTCATCAGCCTCCCTTGAGGTCAGTCCATGGGCAGCCGATACGCATAACTAGTGCCGCTGACGGTTTGTGGTTAAACCCACTGCCAGGGTACTGACGAGTCATTAGAGTCCCCCACAGACAGTTTCCCAAGTTCGGGCGAAACGTTGTAGAGGCCGTATGGTTTTATGGCAGGGTTCGGAAAATGCACGTGCGTTTACGCACGTGTTATTTTTCGGGCAGATAATACTGGTCGGCTTTGGTTTAAGCCGGATCCGAGTATTACATTGAGTAGGTATAATATCTTTGTCTCAGTTGCATTTGTATTCGGTCGTAATACAAATGCGGGTATATTTATACAGTTTCGGGGTTGTCCTGAAATTCGTTTCAGGATCACTTTTGGAAGTTGCCAGTTTCTAGTTTTCTATCAGCCGTCTTTTAACATTCGGTTAAAGACGGATTTATCTTTTCTTGGATGGGAGAGAGTCATGCTTCTAGAAGCTTCTAGAAGGTTCTAGATGATGACTAGGCTTCATGACTCATTAGTGCATTAATGGTTTTTTGATGACTAGCCTAATGACTCATACTTTGTTATTAATGGTTTTGTTTTCATTAGGATATTTGTTCATAATATCTTTTGCTTGTGGTCACCCCCCCTCTCCTACGGTCACCCCCCTCTTCCTATAAGTGGCCGGCCCCCTTCTTCTCTCTCTCACTTGATGGTTTTCCACTTGAAAAGATTATGATAGGTTTTTGGGGTGTATGGAATTCACAGCTCATTTCATTCCATCACCCGATTTCCACGGCAACTTCATTAACCGATCGTCCACGGATTTGGATGAAGTAAGACAAAGTCATCTACTCATTCTCTACATCATTCTTGGTCGTCTCTTTTAGCAAACTTGACGATCGAGTTGCCTCAAGTCAGAGGCGGGAGCCCGTTTAAAGAACCGATCATGTGGTGCCACCTCGACGAGGAGATCGGAGATCGACGAGATCGGAGCAGCCGCAACGGAGCGTGGGATGATGGTTGAAGAACGAAGGACTCGGATCGTTCGGTATAACCTACACTCTTTACAGTTTGTTAGTTTAGCAATAATGGCAGATCCGGGTTAAAGTATACGATAGCGCCAGTTTAAAAGTTTTTGTTCCGCATTTGGCGTCTGTAGACGGCCGGGGCGCTACCGTGGACTTACAATATCTGTAATTCTTTGCAGGCATTAAGAAACCTTAGGTTTTTGAAAGGCAGGTGACATGACCCTCAAAGTTGCAAACGGAGCTAGCATGGATGCTAAGGCCGTGGGGGACTATCACCTGGGAATGTCAGATGGACATGTTTTGGTTTTACATAATTGCTTTTTTGTACCCAACGCAACTTGTAATATCATTTCTGTATCTTTGATTTCTAAAGAAGGTTATGAATTTGCGTTTGTAAGTAATGTTGTAAACATTCACCTTAATCAAGTTCTGATTGGGTCAGGTACATTAAGCAATGGTATATACGTATTAAACCAACCACAGATTTTCAATGTCCAGAATACACACAAAAGAAAGTCTCCGGAAATAAATTAGACTTTCTTATGGCATTGTAGACTGGGTCACATCAATTAGAGAAGGTTGACGAAGTTACATACAGAAGGATATTTGGATCCGTTCGAATATCAATCGTATGCCACTTGTCAATCCTGTCTCAAAGGAAAGATGACAAAGACTCCGTTCACTGGACATGGAGTAAGAGCGAGCGAGCTCTTGGGACTCATACACAGCGACGTATGCGGTCCAATGTCTACACATGCGCAAAGAGGTTATTCTTACTTCATTACTTTTACGGATGACTTTTCAAGGTACGGTTATGTCTTCTTAATGAAACATAAATCCGAAGCCTTTGGAAAATTCCAGGAATATAAGAATGAAGTAGAAAAAAAAACGGCAGAAGTATCAAGACACTAAGATCTGATCGAGGTGGTGAATACTTGAGTGCCGAGTTCCTGGATTACTTAAAAGAGAACGAAATTCTCTCTCAGCTTACTCCACCATACACTCCGCAACATAACGGTGTATTTGAGAGACGGAACCGAACCCTATTGGATATGGTACGGTCCATGATGAGTAACGCTGAGTTACCGCGATCATTCTGGGGATATGCACTAGAATCAGCTGTATACCTTTTGAACCGAGTTCCAACTAAGGCTGTGCCTACTACACCATATCAGATGTGGTGTGGGAAGAGATCCTATCTTAATCACATTAAGACATGGGGAAGTCCAGCTTTTGTCAAAAAGCAGCATGCGGACAAGCTCGAGGCACGCTCAGTACAGTGCAAGTTTGTGGGATATCCAAAGAACTCCAAGGGATATTTCTTCTATTGCGAAGAGGAACAAAAGGTTTTTGTTTCTTGGCATGCCCACTTCTTGGAAACTCAGTTTTTGGAGAATCAGATAAGTGGGAGCGCAATAGAACTGGAAGAAATTCCAGAACCACGAGCTATTACTGAATGCTTAGTAGAACCAGAGGGTTCAAAAGAACATGACATTCCTGTGCCGCTCCGCAGGAGTAGTAGGCAGTCTCATCCGCCCGAGAGATACTACGGTTTTCTCATAGACGGGGATAGAGAGGATTGCATCATTGATTATGATGAGCCGACTAGCTTCTAGCAGGCCATTCAGAGCGTTGACTCGGTAAAATGGCCGGATGCAATGCGGACCGAAATGGAGTCCATGTATACCAACAAAGTATGGACGTTGGACGTTGCTCCAGATGGGGTAAAACCGGTAGGATGCAAGTGGATCTTCAAAAGGAAGATTGTTGTAGATGGACAGGTTGAGACCTATAAAGCTAGACTGGTTACAAAGGGTTTTCGTCAAAGACCTGGTTTGGACTATGACGAGACCTTTTCTCCAGTAGCTATGCTGAAATCCATTCGGATCCTTCTTGCCATTGCTGCCCTCCACGATTATGAGATTTGGCAGATGGACGTAAAGACCGCTTTTCTAAATGGAAATTTAGAGGAGTGTATTTATATGGACCAGCCAGAGGGTTTCATTCAGAGTGGGAGCAGCGGAAAGGTGTGCAAGTTGCTTAAGTCCATCTACGGACTAAAGCAGGCATCGCGGAGTTGGAACATCTATTTTGATGAGACGGTCAAAGAATTTGGCTTTATCAAAATTCCAGATGAACCATGCATCAATAGTAGATTTGTAGCGAGAACTGTAGTATTCCTCGTTTTATACGTGGATGACATTCTCTTAATAGGAAATGACATTCCTATGCTACAATCTGTCAAAGGGTTCTTGTCACACAGGTTCTCCATGAAAGACCTGGGTGATGCCTCATACATTCTGGGGATACGGATCTATCATGATAGATCCAAGAGGATACTAGGACTCTCACAGTCCAGGTACATCGACACCATACTGAAAAGATTCAGTATGGAAGAATCCAAGTGCGGTAATCTACCGGCTTGTCACGGGATCACCCTCTCCAAAGAGATGTCTCCCAAGACTGATTAGGAAAGGGATCGCATGTCTATTATACCCTACGGTTCTGCGGTAGACTCTATAATGTATGCGATGTTGTATACCAGACCAGATGTAGCTTATGCACTGAGCGTGGTGAGCCGGTATCAGTCAAACCCTGGGGAGAAACACTGGATAGCGGTAAAGAACATTCTCAAGTACCTGAGAAGGACTAAGGAGATGTTCTTGGTGTATGGCGGAAAGGACCTCCAGATCGAGGCCTTTGCTGACTCCGGCTTCCAGAGTGACAAGGATGATTCCAAGTCCATGTCGGTTTATGTCTTTACCCTCAATGGAGGTGTGGTGTGTTGGAAGAGTTCCAAACAGGAAACCGTTGCTGACTCGACGATGGAAGTGGAATATATCGCTGCTGCAGATGCCGCAAAAGAAGCCGTCCGGATAAGGAAGTTCGTACCGGAACTTCAGGTGGTTCCGTCCATTGTTGATCCAATACCGCTGTATTGCGACAACAACGGGGCTATAGCTTTAGCGAAGGAACCCAGGTCCCATCAGAAATCCAGACACATCTTGAGGCGGTATCACCTGATCAGGGAGATCATGGGTCGCCAGGAGATCGAGGTTCGGAGAGTTTCTACGGAAGATAACACTGCTGATCCACTCACAAAGGCCTTAACCAAGACTCAGTTCGAGCGGCTGATCGAGATGATAGGTCTTCGATACTCCAGTACATGGCTTTAGTGCAAGTGGGAGATTGTTAGTGTATATGCCCTAGAGGCCATTACTGTATCATACTAGTTTGTATATTACTTAATAGAAGCTTGGGATATTCACCTTGTATAGACAATCTTGCTCAATATAGTAGTATGCTACTTGGTTTGTTTCTACTTTAATGTGTACATGTGTTTATTTTAGTATATCACCTATACACATTAGTGGAGCCCTTAGGATCTTTGCTTGATTACCAGCGTTGTGATGGCAGCCACACTAGTGGGGGCTGGGTAATCCACAAGCACATCCTTATGCAGGTCCCTAGTCGTAGGACTATCGAGACAGGGCATCGATACTCCGGAGTAAACTAGCGTATGCGCTTCTCATCCCAGTGTGGGAGACGGTCTGTCCCACAGCCGTCAGTACGTCGTACTTGAGATAGTATGCGGGTGCTCGTTAGGTTACGAGTACACTGGACAGGACTCGTCGGGAACTGTTGGTTGGTACTATACCTATCGTCAGTTATCAGTTCCCAGGTGACATGAGTACAGTTTAGCCCGCTGACTTGACACTGTCACTTCGCCTCGAGTGTGTTCCCACTGTACTTAGATTACTACCCTACCACGGCTCAAAGGAGTCATGCAAACAGGTAGTAGTTGGATGCAGTCCCGAAGTACTTGGAGGCAGTAACGGTTAGACAGGATTCGTCTCACCCGGTATTAGGGGTTGACATCGTGCTGTGTCTAGGAGAGCCATTACACGAGTAGTCCCTGACCATGGCAAGCGAGGTATGCTGGTAGGTTTCCAGTGTTATCTCAGGGTGTTCTGGGCTACACTCTGACACGACTTGTACCGCTAGTTGGGGACTGATGTTTACCGCCCCCTAGGCCCGCCATGCGATGTATCAGACGAACAGACTGGACTGTACGGAGATTGTCACATTCAGGCTCAGTAGGAGTTCAGATGGGTTTCACCTCGTCAGTCTTTTTGTCGGCATCTACCTGGGGACCGTTACGCACAGCTAGTGCCTTTTGCGGTCTGTGGTTAAACCTACTGCCAACGTAGTGTCGAGTCTTTAGAGTCCCACACAGAAAGCTATTCGCCTTTAGGCAAAGGAGCAGAGGCCGCATGGTTTTGCGACAGGTCGCTTGGTTTTGCGACAGGGTTCGGTCACATCCATTCACTTGTGCACGTTTGGTGTCCGGACAGTTAACACTAGCGGGCTTTGGTTTAAGCCAGATCCTAGTGTATATTTTGGGATTGGTTTTATCTCATTTGTATTCGTGTTCCTCGGAATGCGGATGCGCGTGTGTATGCACAGTTGACAGAGAGACAGAGGCAGAGGATTCTCATTAGGGTTGTTGACTGTTGACTGTTCACTGTTGACCATTGACTTTTGCTAAACCCTAATGAGAATAAGAAATATAATTAACAATAATATTAATTAAGTATTATAGTGACATGGTTATTGAGGGGTTGACTTTGTTGACTTGTTGACTTTGTTGACCGGTTGACAAGGTTGGACTAGTTGACCATTATCATGGCAATGGCTATCATTTCATGGCAAAGACTTTTGCTTGCTTGTTTGTTTTTGCAAAATGAGTGCATGAAATGATATAGCCATTTTGACTTGAACCATCACATAATACTTGATTACTATTTTTGTTATGATGGTTTTGGATTATGAGAGCTTGGATGGCAAAAGAGTTACTCATTCTCTCATTTCATTTCTCTCTCTTGCTTGAACTCTCCCTCTTGCTCTTGCTCTTGCTCTTTCTCTAGTTCAAGGCAACACCCTCTCATGAGTTGAGAAACATTGCCTTAGAGATAAAAGAAAACCCATATCACTTCTCTACTCATCCTAGTTCACAAGGTTTAGCAAACCAAGTGTTCTGGTTTCTTCAAGTTCGAAGAAGAAGCCTGATTGAATGATTTAGCGTGCTTGCGCTTTCTAAAAGATAGATCAAAAATATTTGTAACCGCAATCAAGAACGGCGTCGCTTTGCAGCTAGCCGGTGAGTACGGGTCGGTCCACAGGGATGTTGTGAATTTCCTAATCGCGCTAACGAGTTAATTCCGAAGGGTGTTCGGATTAATTATTAAATCTAAAAATTGAAGTTGTATGATACTAGGATTAGAAACTTGCTAGGATTAGGTTTAGGGAAAATTTGGTAAACAAAGATCTCATCTCTTTCCTTTGCCTTTAATTAAAGATATCATATTAGTGTTATGGTAAATCTTAACAAAGGGGATTAGGATGATTGGGAAGATCGATTCTTCCTCTAGATCCTTGTCCTTCCTTTCTTAATCTTTACCCTAACCTCCATGGAAAACCTTAAAATCCGGGCCTTTAGACTACGGAATCACCGCTACCTTGAGGGTAAAAGTGCCGTAGGGAGCGGAATAAGAAGGTATGCATGGAGTTCTAATGTTCATAAAAGTTTGGCAACGAAAAGAGATGAGAGATCTTCATCTCTCAAATCCTTCCCTATTCCTAACCCTAACAAGCGAGGAAACTACTCGCTCATTGAAGGGATGAAAAAAGACATGATTTTATTAAAGAGAGAAAACATCGATTGCAAGTTAATAAAAGCTAAACTATATTAAACTAAGGCGAGAAAATAATTTACCTAGAGCAGATATGACAAACTACAACTACTGCAAGGAAAATAACCTACTTACTGATGCATCTCTCCAATCATCAACGCAGGTTTGTCAGATCTGAATTCATGAATTGAAAAGAAACACCGATGCTCTCCAAAAGAATTCTCAAATTTATTAATGAATGGAGGCATAAGAAATTACAATGATTAGAGTTCCTATTTATAGAGAATAGGAAACCCTAGGTTACATTTTGATCCGCATGTCTACAATTACAAATATACCCTCAGGAAATCTTTTCAGCACAGAAAAAGAGTTTTGGTAGAATTTGCATTTCCTAATCCCCTTATCCCACCGCGGAACCGTGGCCCAAGTCCTGGTTTGGCCGCGGTTCCGTGGCCAAAAGAAATAGTTGGACTCTGAAAATTCTGGTGCAGGCTCTGGGCTTCCTGGACTTTCTTATTCTTCAATATTTTTATCAATTGGGCTTCTACATTGGTTCCAGATCCTCAGTGAATATTTGTAGTGGATTTTTAACCGTTGCTTTGTGTTGACGTCTTGAACCTTGCTTTATGAACTGTTTCTTATGTAAGCTTGATCAAGATCTTCTGTTCATTGGTTAAAATTCACTTTTTCATCGTCTTTACCTCGTTTTCACTGTTTTCTGTCCAAGAACCTGTAACCTGTAACATGTAGCAGACATGCGTCAAAAGCACCTGTTTTCATTGTAAAATGCATAAGAATGGGGAATATAAAATACAATATTATGGTGTGAACAAATACCCCCAAACTTATCTTTTGCTCGTCCTCGAGCAAACTTATTGTTTTATTCTCTACAAAAAACCTAACCGCACTTTCGCAGGGAAACGCGATTGCACTGAGCTTGTGCAACAAGCCGTTAAACCTCTAGGTGTCCCTAGTAGGAGGAGTGTTGTCTCCTGAGGGTTTTCAGCGGATTACACCCACAAAATCCTATCAACTCGGCCCATTGACTTTTGTTCTCCAATTAGGTTTTCTAACAAGGAATTCTATTATCTTCGACCCGTAAATTATCCATCCATATTCTTCACGCTTCCTCATCATTTAACTTAAGATTATATATATCCTGTAGAATTACCTAGCTTTCGGCATTTCTTAAGTTTTCCTTCTAGAGTTCCATCTCCACTTAGGAATTTCTATCAACTCTATTAAAGACACAAGTTCTATTCTTCATTCCTTTCTCTTATCTAAACTCTAATCACATATCCCCACGTGTGTGTAAATATCACCCCTACACTTGGAAATTCAAATCAAGCAATCGTACTCCCGTCCATTGTCCAAAGCACTTATGAATTTTCGCTTTCACATCTTTCATGCGACTGTTAATACTTCTTGAGGTACCAACAACCGATTACAAGATGCGTTAGCGTTTTAAAGCGTACTTCCTAGTTTTGCAACACCCAAGGCTTTTAGCAGTGGCTCCCAAATCAGTTGGTCTAAGGCACTAGGTGATGAAGCACCCTCGCTAAATATTTTTCTATTTTTACAGCCTTAAGTAATCACAAAAACGAGTGTCCATTTTTTTTTCTTTATCCACCCTTTTTTTTTCTTTTTCATTGTGCTAAGGACTTTAGACAAGAGTATTTCAAGGTCTCTTCTACTAATCCAAGTTTCAAGGTGCGTGTTTGTGCATTTTGTAGGGTACATGTTTTCAGAATCTAGACTTAAGCTAGGAACTATTTTTCAAACTTATACTCTAATAAAAGTTTTAATACTTTTCCTTCGTTTCGACTTAGCCCAAGAACTGAACCCAAAATTTGCCTATTTCTAAATAACCTACAAGGCATATACTTTCTACCGTTAAACTCTAAGGACGGTTATTTTTAGGGTTTTTAATTTACTAAGTTTAAGATCTAGTTGTTCCTAGCCAGTTGACCTATTTGTCAAACTCTAGTCAATTAGCCAAAATTGAATATATTAATTTTTATAATTTTTGAAATTTTTCAAATTTTTATGGGTTTTCAAATAAGCATGCAAATGCAAAAATATATACAAATGAATGCGAAGGAAGAAGACGTACCGAGCATACCCCCAAACTTGAACTTGACAGTGTCCTCACTGTCATACTAAACCAAGAGGGTCAAAATACCGGCACTCCCCAGTTTATTTATAAAAAAAAATTTATATTTTTAATGTTTTGAAATTTTTTTTTTATTTTTTTATAGAAAAGAAAAGAAAAAATATATACATATATACAAAGGTTCCCCCAAACTTAAGCTTGGCCTTACACAAGCCAAAGGTTAGCACCAACCATTCAAAGATCTTATCATGGTAATGGTATAGTTGGTGAAATGAGGGAGTGGAAAGAAGAATGGTAGAATACGGTCTCGGTGGGGGAGAAGAATGGCGGAAAGAAGTGGAGTACGATCTTGAGGGTGTAAATTGAGTGAATAAATTAGCGCAATATGTGATGACCGATATGTTATGAGCGATTGCGCTAACCTATCTACTCGTCGAGAAATAGGATCAAATCCCTCAAGATTCGCAAGAGAACATGGGTACACCGAACTTGGTATTTGAGATGAAAGCGTCATGGTCACTTGCACGGTCGGAACAATAGGAAGGACGAAAGGAAGTGAATTAGGGATAATATCATTCTTACCGTAGTAAACTGTGTCGAACTGGAAAGATTCCATCAATGGTTTGAAACGACTGTAAGAAACCGAGTCTGAAGGATTAACTAACTCATCTGAAAATGCAAAGGACTCAAACTCGGGCGGTAAGACTTCAATATCGTCCGAAAAAGTGAAACACTCGTAAGTGTCATCGGCTGTGGGAACTGTGTCAGATTCAAAGGAAAAGTTTTCAAGCTCACAGTCGTCAAGCGTGACATGAAGTGTGGTCGTAACGATGGAAAAGAGGGAGGGTGATTTAGGTAAAGGTTCAAGAGGATGAATTGGAAAATCCGACACATCAAAGAAAAATGGTTCAACCTCAATATTATCCTCAAGACTCTCTTCAATACTATCCTGAATATTCAACTCATCCATGCCATTATCATCAAAATCTAGACGCATATGAGATTCGGGAGAAACATTTAATAACTCAGGATGATGATTTGAACATAATATTTCAAGCAAATCGACAGGTTCATCATCCGAAATATTCCCGGCGTCTATATCCTCAATCAAATGAAAGTCAATTTCTTTAGACACCTCATCAAAAGCATGGATATCTATCGATTTAGGTTCTAGAGTGGAGGTGTAAAGATCGAAAGGATTAGGTGCGGTTTCACTCGAAAGGGGTTCCTCACAATCTGGCAAATCAAACACTATAAAATCACACAACTCATTTTTATTTTCAACAGGTGAACTAATTAGGGCAATCGATGGAAAACAGGAGTTGTGGGCTTCAATTGGGTAAGGGTAGGTTTGATTTGAAAATCCTCTCTCATTCTCACTCTGTCCAACTGCCGCCTCATACATTGAAAAATTTGGAGCTAGCGGAAAACTAGCTACCGGTTCAGCAGGTTGCATAAGGGTGGCCACGGACGCTTCCACGTTCCTAACCATTTTGTTTGTTGCTGCGATATACGCCTCCAACGCCTCTTCCAAACTAGACTTGGGTGGTGAGGGGGTTTCGGTAAAAGATTCAAAATTGTTTGGATATGTGAAACTCCCAAAAGGCTGTGTAGGAATAAGATCTAGTGATGGTGGGAAAGTCGGGTAGGACTGGTAGGAAGTGGGTAGTTGGACAGGGGTAGGGTCAACATGTGGATAAAAAGGTGAATAGTCGTGCGAATCCCTATAACTAGATGTGTGGAGAGGGGTAAAAGATCGGCTACGAGATTGAGCAATATGCTCAGCAATGGACATCGGCCTAGGAGTGACAGAAGGACTTAAAGAAGTGGTGTCAACATAGGAAGGTGGTGAAGGTTGACTTGGTTGACACAAAGTGGGTTGAAAAGTCAAACTGTTTCTCCTAGACTCCTCTATGTGATCTATCAAAGATTTTTTAGGCATGGAAGGATCGTCTTTAAATTGACCGAACATATTGACATATGACGCAAAATTAGGTTCGGGATACCAAAGTTCGGCTAATGATTTATTGTGTGGGGTACCCATGTTAGAAGAAGAAAGGGTGAAAGAAAGAAGGTTGGTTGGTGCAAGGATTTATTTGCGGCAAAAGATTGCAAGTTTTATAAAATATTTGTCCTTTTTATTTTCATTTTTCATTAATTTTTTCTTTTTCTTTATTTGGAAAAATTTTTTTGCAAAAAATTTTTAGAGAAAAGATATGCAACAGCAAAATATTTTATAGAAAAGATATGCAACAGTAAAATATTACTTGCAATTGGTTATTATTTGAAGCATATAACAAGAATATTTAGTTGGAAAAATTTGTTTCAAAAAGATATTCGAGAAAAGATATACAACAAAAAAGATTACTTGCAATCAATTTCTATGTTAAGCGAGGCGCAAAAATCCTGCACAAGACTTGTTAGTTGGAAGGGAAAAGATTTTTAGCGCGAAGAATCCTGCAGAAGATTTGACAAAAAGATATATGGGAATTTGCATAGGGGAGAAAGAGGAACAAACCGACAAAATTTCACGCGCTGATGTCACAAAAGAGCCGCGGAAGGGCGGCGGGAGCGCGCTTAGGCCGCGGTTTAGCGGTAGGATGGAGAGATCAGGCCTCTGAAAAATTTCTGTAGCTCTATATTTGCAATCCCTCTCTGTTTTGATGTATCCTTTTCTGATTAGCCTTCTATAAATTTCCAGATCCGAATGTGTGCAAATCCTGCAAAATTCAAACAACAAAGTTTCCCTTCCAAAAATAACAGATTATATATTTTTTATATTTTTTTTTTTGGATTTTTTAAGATTTTTATGAATTTTTTTTTTAATTTTGATTAACCCGAAATTGCGAAAAGGAAAGTTCTACGCCATCCCCGGCAACGGCGCCATTTGATTGAAATGATTTTAGCGTGCTTGCGCTTTCTAAAAGATAGATCAAAAATATTTATAACCGCAATCAAGAACGGCGTCGCTTTGCAGCTAGCCGGTGAGTACGGGTCGGTCCACAGGGATGTTGTGAATTTCCTAATCGCGCTAACGAGTTAATTCCGAAGGGTGTTCGGATTAATTATTAAATCTAAAAATTGAAGTTGTATGATACTAGGATTAGAAACTTGCTAGGATTAGGTTTAGGAAAAATTTGGTAAACAAAGATCTACATCTCTTTCCATTGCCTTTAATTAAAGATATCATATTAGTGTTCTGGTAAATCTTAACAAAGGGGATTAGGATGATTGGGAAGATCGATTCTTCCTCTAGATCCTTGTCCTTCCTTTCTTAATCTTTACCCTAACCTCCATGGAAAACCTTAAAATCCGGGCCTTTAGACTACGGAACCACCGCTACCTTGAGGGTAAAAGTGCCGTAGGGAGCGGAATAAGAAGGTATGCATGGAGTTCTAATGTTCATAAAAGTTTGGCAACGAAAAGAGATGAGAGATCTTCATCTCTCAAATCCTTCCCTATTCCTAACCCTAACAAGCGAGGAAACTACTCGCTCATTGAGGGGGTGAAAAAAGACATGATTTTATTAAAGAGAGAAAACATCGATTGCAAGTTAATAAAAGCTAAACTAAATTAAACTAAGGCGAGAAAATAATTTACCTAGAGCAGATATGACAAACTACAACTACTGCAAGGAAAATAACCTACTTACTGATGCATCTCTCCAATCATCAACGCAGGTTTGTCAGATCTGAATTCATGAATTGAAAAGAAACACCGATGCTCTCCAAAAGAATTCTCAAATTTATTAATGAAGGGAGGCATAAGAAATTACAATGATTAGAGTTCCTACTTATAGAGAATAGGAAACCCTAGGTTACATTTTGATCCGCATGTCTACAATTACAAATATACCCTCAGGAAATCTTTTCAGCACAGAAAAAGAGTTTTGGTAGAATTTGCATTTCCTAATCCCCTTATCCCACCGCGGAACCGCGGCCCAAGGCCTGGTTTGGCCGCGGTTCCGCGGCCAAAAGAAATAGTTGGACTCTGAAAATTCTGGTGCAGGCTCTGGGCTTCCTGGACTTTCTTATTCTTCAATATTTTTATCAATTGGGCTTCTACATTGGTTCCAGATCCTCAATGAATATTTGTAGTGGATTTTTAACCGTTGCTTTGTGTTGACGTCTTGAACCTTGCTTTGTGAACTGTTTCTTATGTAAGCTTGATCAAGATCTTCTGTTCATTGGTTAAAATTCACTTTTTCATCGTCTTTACCTCGTTTTCACTGTTTTCTGTCCAAGAACCTGTAACCTGTAACATGTAGCAGACATGCGTCAAAAGTACCTGTTTTCATTGTAAAATGCATAAGAATGGGGAATATAAAATACAATATTATGGTGTGAACAAAGCCAAAGGTAGAAGCTTTCAGGTGGATCCATCTTCGACGCAAGGGGACGACGGGGTGAGGCCGATCCGTACACCAGAAAGAGTTGAAGAAGAAGGAGTTCAAGAATGGTATAACCCTCTAACCGAGTAGGTAAAACTCTTGTTAGGTTTGTTAGTTAGTTGTTTAGCAAAGATCCGTATTTTAAGTCCATATTACCACTTCTTGAAAAATCGTTTTTCATCATTTCCGCAAGCCCGTAAGTACCGGGAGAGGTAACGTGGAATTACACCAATGGGTTTTACCCCTTCAGGAGCATTTTCCAAAGTCCATACTTTAATTGTGTATATGGATTCCATCTCAGATCGTATTGCATCCAGCCATTTCACAGAGTCACCACTCGTGATGGCCTGCTCGAAACTAGTTGGGTCATCATCTTCCATGATGCAATCCTCACTTCCACCATCAATGAGAAAACCGTAGTATCTCTCAGGTGGATGAGAAACCCTGCTAGATCGGAAGAGAGGCTGAGGTTTGTCGGGTACTACTGAATCCTCTGGTTCTACCAAGTCTTCTGTTATAGTTTGTGTCGCTGGAACCTCTTCCAGTTCTACCTCAATGCCACTAATCTGTTTCATAAGAAAACCTTGTTCTAAGAAAGTGGCATGTCGAGAAACAAACACCTTTTGTTCCTCGGGGTGGTAGAAGATATACCCTTGTGAATTTTTGGGATATCCTACAAACTTACATAAGACAGATCTTGCCTCGAGTTTGTCCGGATTTTTTCTTTTAACATAGGCTGGACAACCCCATATCTTAACATACTTAAGAGATGGTCTCTTCCCTTTCCATATCTCATATGGAGTGGTAGGCACTGATTTGGTAGGAACCATATTCAATAGGTGTATGGATGTCTCAAGCGCATACCCCCAGAAGGAAATAGGTAACTCAGCAGTGCTCATCATAGAGCGCACCATATCTAATAGGGTGCGATTCCTCCGTTCCGATACACCGTTGTGCTGTGGTGTATATGGTGGAGTAAGCTGAGAGAGAATCCCATTCTCTTTTAGATAATCTAGAAAATCATTTCTCAAGTATTCTCCTCGTCGATCAGATCGAAGGATCTTAATAGTTTTGCCCGTTTGGTTCTCTACTTCGTGCCTATATTCTCTGAATTTCTCAAAAGCTTCAGACTTGTGTTTCAACAGGAACACATGCCCGTATCTAGAGAGATCGTCAGTGAATGTAATGAAATAGGAAGAACCGTTCCTGGCATGCGTAGACATGGGACCGGATACATCACTATGTACCAGTCCTAAGAGTTTGGTAACTCTTTCTCCGTGTCCACTAAATGGAGCTTTGGTCATTTTTCCTTTGAGACATGAATGGCAAGTATCATAAGATGATAATTCGAACGGATTCAAATATCCATCTTTATGTAACTTAGCCAGTCGTGTCACATTGATATGACCAAGTCTACAATGCCACAAGAAGGATTCGTTCATTTCTGAACTCTTCCTCTTATGTGTGTTTTGTATATTGAGGACTGTATTTTGATTTAGAATGAATATGCCATTATGTAACGAGCCTGATGCAATCAACTTTTGATCTAGGAATATGTTCATAACATTATCCTTTACTACAAAATTATATCCTTCTTTACTTAATAAAGAAACTGATATAATGTTGCACATCATGTTCGGTATATAATGGCACTCATTCAGAATCAGTGTATCACCACTTGGTAATACTAGGTGATATTCGCCAACTGCTTTGGCTGCAACATTTGCCCCATTCCCTACTTGAACGGAATGATCACCTTTTCCCAGTTCTCTACCTTTTCGCAGCCCATGTAACAATTTACATATGTGGGATCCTGATCCGGTATCTAATACCCAGGACATAGGGTGAACTGAGAAACGGTTCTCAATAACTAGCACACCTGAAGAAGATGCATCAACATGCATGTTCTTTTGGGCGGCTTGAGAATCCAGATATTCTCATATTCCCTGTTCAGTCTTATAACTCTTATAAGAAAGAACGGGTCCAACGTTCCCCTGCTCAGTATAATAAGCGGGTTCAGTCAATACATCCATATTATTATCTTAATTATGGCCTGACATGGTCGCTACCTGGAGAGAGAGAGAAGAAAACACTTTAGCGTATGCTTTTGCAATATTAGATTGGTTATTATCTTATCTAATCAGGATGTCTCCCACTGTTTTTATCAAATCTTCTTTCAAACCCTGAAAGGTAAGATTAGCGGGGATTAATTACACCCTACAATTTCGTCAACCTTTCAGCCAGATTAGTGTCGGTACTTGAGGGAGGTTCCACGTGCTTTCGCACGGACCTAATTAAAGTAAACCTCGTTTTCCTAGAGGCGTAACCCTGTTAACACTTTTCTAGACACCTACTTGATCGGCTAATTGTCCTGTGTAAAACTCTCCCAGGAGCAACTCTTACTCGCAGTGGGTATCGGGATCCAACTATCTCATAGGAGGTATGCAATCTCATTGCAAATTTCAACACTTGAAATTCCCGATAATGCTTTTTCCCCTAACGTTCTATGACCTTGATGAATGCCAAACAACTCATAGTCCGCTAGTCAAGTTCAACCCGTACATTTCTTGATTGAATTTAAACCCACCCGTACGACCATTGACGAATGCCAAACAACGCCGTACGAATACCCTAATCCAATCGCATCATATGCCACAGATAAATAGTAAATAGCTACCGTACACTACGCCTTGACGAATGCCAAACAACCGTAGCACGAATACTAAGTAATATCTATCTGAAATGTCGGAAAGCTACGACAGGTTTTTCTAAAAACTTATTGCGTAATGAACTTGATATCGTCGTAGAATCAAGTGAATTTTGAAAATGAATGTTTTTGAGTCTTTTCTAGATTTGCTAAAGAGGTCACTCCCGGTGAAGGGATCTCGGCTCTTTCCTCATCGAATAAGGTGCAAGACATATCATATATATCGCTATGCAAAGCAAAACTCTAAAAGCAATCAAAAGACAAACCGAGTTTTGTAGCATCTACCAGTTTCGCTAAAGAGGTCACTCCCGGTGAAGGGATCTCGGCTCTTTCCTCATCGAATAAGGTGCATGGTATATCATATATACCGCTATGCAAAGGAAAACTGTAGCTACCCTTTTTATAAAGTCTTGATTCTACAACATCTTTTAGGTTTCTTTTCTTTTTATTAATCTCATTAATAAAAGCCCATCAGCTTATGCTTCCTAAGCATCACAGAAGAAACGAAAGCAGTAATATTTATATATTAGCATATATATATATAGTATAAGCATTCATCTCAGGCAGTAATATGATCTCATCACAGAACATTGCAGCAGAAGAACATTATATGAAATATTGGATATACTAGGATGTCCGTGTTTTCAATACGAGCCTGTATAAAACACGGATTCCATGGTCGCGATGAATAGCCAAACCCACATCCCTAGACCCCTACGAGAGCGGCAAGTAACACTACCAATTCTAGGGTTAGGAGACCCGGTCTCGACTCCTCGAGATGGCCTCCCACTGGACCCTAGAACCCGGTTACTTGTGCTCCCCTCCTTGGGTCTACCTAATGCGGAAAAGTAAGTAATATACAATGGTGACATCAACCTCATCCCGGAAGTGCCCCAATAAAAGAATATTACATACAAAAGAATTTTATATGAATGAAAATAAAAACCCTCATCTCACATAAAACCCCCCGGCTATTCAGAACACGACGATCCAATATAACATATCACAGCAACACATAATATCGCATATCATCAACGTAAGTAAGTATGCATACACCGGTCGTCGTTGACGTATAGCAACGAAAACCGGCAATACAACCACATACTACACTTACGGTCACAGAAAAGAAATTGTAAAACTACAATATTTGGAATCTACAATCACTTTAGACATCGTAAATCCGAAATATCACATACTTCGCATTTCATGCCTAACTCTATGAATTCCACATATTGTATCACATTCCAGATAAATAGACAGTATTAAACTTTCCGAACAGATAATCAAATACCCAAAATTTCCTAAATTGCTCAACACTTGAGCGGAGTTCAAATAATCCCAGAATATGTCACAGTACCGGTGATCCAGCCGTAGAAGGGTCAAGCCAACGCCTCACATGTGGCACGCCGTATTGCCCCAACCCTAAGGTTTAGAGGCAGTTCAAGACGGTCATATAATCGAGTTAAGGTTTGTTGTCTTCTAGAGGGTCCACCGTGTTACTTGCACATTTTTCCGAAAGATTTAAACCCGATAAAAATTCAACACTTGAAAGTTTTACGTGCAGGGAAAAATGAGTTAATGATATCCGTTCGAACATTTTAATAGTTTCTAAATATCCAGAAATAATAACGAATTTAAATTTTCCGATCGAATCAATCGATTACAAAATAAACCCCAGAACACTCAACACTTGAGTCAGAATAAAAAATACCCTGAAAGTATAAAAGCAGCAAAAGGAATTACTGTGAAAACAGAAGTGTCCAATCAAACAGTAGTGCCGCGGATCCACGGCCCAAGCAAGGTACGGCCGTGGTTCCGCGGCTCTCTGTAAGGATGACGTCGTCGTTTTTCACAATTATTCTTGAATTTACCTGGTGATTTTTTTAGGTATTTTTAATTCATAAAAATCACAGTTTTTAAAAAATATCCAGAGAGGGGTTCATTTTCGTCATATCGGGTTCGATCGGAGTTTTAACTTCATATACACGTCGCCTAATCCTCTAGCTAGGTTCTGATACCACTGTAGGGTTCCTAGGCACTCTTGTGAAGGTTCATAAGGCATCAAACATTCCCGAATAAAAAATTAGACATGCCGAACCACCCAAAGCCGGGATCTTTGCTAGATTATTAGGGTTTAACATGCAAGTAAACATCTTTACCACTAAGTGTGAGGGATTACAACCTTTGTAGTCCGCTCCTTCGCTTCACAAGCTCTGAGTAGAAGTCCCTTTGCCGCGATCCACGATCTCCCGGACTCAAGAGAGGCTCCACAACTCGAACGATCCATGCTAGCTTATAGTGTTCCGCTTCTCCAATGATCTACGTCGAGGTTGTTATAACTCAAGCTCTCTCACTCTAAAGAGGTGAACACCCTAATCTAATGGGCTAAATTAGAAGAGGATGATGGAGTAGTATTTATGCTTTCTTTTTATATCATAATCTCACATGAAATCATCACAAAAGGAATTTCTAGTAAGCTTTCTCAAAGCTAAAAGAGAGAAGAAGATGATGAATGAAAAAGATAATCCTTTTGTGATGAATAGTAGTAAAGAATATATGATTGATTATGGAACCATGGTCAAGGATGAGAAGCTTAACCTTTGTAGAGAATAAACTAGAGCTAGGGTTTGGTTTGGTTAGGTTAAGGAATGTGTCATGGATAAATATCAACCATAATATCTTAACAAAGACAAAAGGAAATCCTTCTAGAATGAACAAGAAGGAGCTAACCCTAATCAAACCCTAATCTCTTTTTATCATCACTAATCATGTTTCATAATAAATCATATTATGTTACCATAATATATATCACATATATATTACATTTGTAACAAAAGAAAATAATACAATTAATATATATCGCATATATATTAATGTATTATCCGGTGAGAAAATAAAATAATAAAGCGAGCCAATATTAGATAATGTAATACAATATATCATATATATTATTATACATTAAATCATCGAATCAACACTTGATCCGACAATCCGGCTATATCGAATATAACCGACTAATATATCATGTACCTATTCATCGAATCAACACTTGCTCAGATGACCCGGTTCATATCTAAATATCGCGTGAATATAGTACGGTATCACATATCGCATTATCCTCGGTCCTGCACATATCACATATGTGCCTCTACTCCGTTTTGCTTGAGCCAAGAAACCTCTGTGTAGGACTCTAAAGAATCGTCAATACGCCGGTAGCAGGTAATGATCATATGAAACACCCACAAGATGCAAGCGGTCAGCTAAACGTAACAGCCACCCAGGTATTGAACGATCAGAAGATTAACAAGCTAGCCTATCCGTTCTCCTGTGAATCCAATCGGTAACACTCCCGTACAGTACGGTCTGTTCGTCTGATATGTCGCATATCAAGTCTAGGGGTGGTATACGTCAGACCCCAGTAACCGATAAGTCGTGTCGATGTGAGGCTCATAACAGGTCGAGAAACTACTGTTAACACTTACCAATATATCTCTATATCAGCCCTGGCCAGGGACTTCCAGTTATAGCCAATCGAACACAGCACAACATCAACTCCTTATACCGGGAGAGACGAATCCCCTCTTATCGCTCATTGCCTCCATGTGATTCGGGACTGTACCTAAAAGCCACCGTTTTGCACGCCCTCTTGGACGTGGTAAGGTGGAAATCAAAGCACAGTGGGAATCACACAAGACTCTATGACGATCTTGAGTCTACAGACTACCCTGTACCAGTATCACCGGAGAACTGCCATCTGACGTGTGGTATATCACCATCTGGGAGTTCTCGACGAGTCCGTCCAGTGTACCCAGTCTTCACTGAGCACCCGTACACCATCTCTAATGTCAAACACCGATGGAAATAGGATCATCCATCGCCTATCATATGGGTCAAGATGCGTATACGCTAGTCTACTCTGGTGTATCGATACCCTGTCTCGATATACCCTCGACTAGGAACATTTATAGGATGTACTCATCGACTACCATGGCCCCACTAGTATGATCTCATCATAGTCCTAGTAATCGAGTACAGATCCTAAGGGCTTTATCAACATGTGAGAGAAAGACAGTAAACCAATACAAGTCAACATGTTAAGATAAAGTGAAACCAAATAGCATACTATCATGACGAGCAAGAAATTCCTCTCTGTATATATCCAAGCATCCATCATAATATACATCATATGTACAACAATGGCCTCTAGGGCATATACATAACTAACACGTTCAACACACTCCAAGGAGTAAGAAGAGAAGGAGTTCAAGACTTAGGTATAACCCTCTAACCGAGTAGCTAAATCTTTTAGCTTGTTTGTTAGTTTTTGTTTAGCAAAGATCCTCTATTTCTAGTCCATGTTACCTTGAGTTAAAAACCGTTTTTTACCTTTTTCGCCTCCCCGTAAGCACCGGGGTAGGTAACATGGACTTACAGTGGTATCAGAGCCTAGCTAAACAACAACTAGCATGTTAGCAAAGTATTTAGAATTTCGATCCGAAAAAAATCGCAAAACACGCCCGAAAACCATACTTTCTGCCGATTTTAAAACTTCTTTAAAAATAATTCCACATACTTTAAAAATCGGCTCAGGGTTTTTTAAGAATAGTCAACAAAAACGAGCCACTGACTCGATCAACGCGCCGCGGAACCGCGGCGAGAACATGCGTCTCGCCGCGGATCCGCGGCCGAGTTGACTCGGCTGCGACTCGTCTTTGCTGCAGTTTAATCAGTGTTCTGTTTTGGGATATTTAGGATATGTTGTTTTTGCCCAGAATTTCCAGAGAACAAAGTTGTGTTTGGGGTAGTTGCAAATCCGTATTTTTGATCGAAGTTTTGTAGACTTTGGCTAATGGGTTATATCTGTGATGTGATATATGCACTGAACGCCAACTAATCGCTATACGTCGATTAGTGGGGGTTGTGCATATCTGTGATCTGTAATGTTGTTGGATTGTGTATATGTACTCATTGGATTGTCGCGGATGAATAGCCGGGGTTTTGTGAGATGAGATTCTCTTTATCTTTCATTTGATGTAATATGTAAATTGATGTAATATTATTTTATGGCCGCACATCCGGGATGAGGTTGTAGCCGCCATTGTATATTATTTCTTTTACTTTTTTTTGCTCCTAGGATAGACCCAAGGTGGGGTGCACAAACTACTGGGTACTTTGAAGTGCCGAGTGGCCTACTCACGTTGTTGAGGGAGGTTGCTTCACTTCGGGTACTTGGCGGGTAGTTTGCCGCACCCCTAGGGGTCTAGGGTGTGGTTTGGCTATTCATCGCGACCGTGTAATCCATCTTTCGTTGCAGGTTCGAACGAAACGCGGATTCCTAGTATATCCAATGTGTTCATCTGTGATCTGGAATGGCTATCATTGCATTTAACGAATGTATATATCTATATATGATATCTAGTAGGCGTTGCTTATGTTTTGCATCCGCGCTAGTCCAGCCCCCGCTCGGTCGTTAGTTAAGTAACCAAACGGGTGATGATGGGGCCCCGTGACGAATGCGGATGACATAAGCGTACGTCATATTTTCGTTGTTTTCTGCAATGGTAGGATTAATTGATGGGACGCATTAAAATAATGCAAGAAAATAAACCAAATTTAAGTTGTTGGAACAATTTCAAAACCACCCGGTTTCTTTTCAAAACAGAAAACTTTTAAAAACGCGGAGCTTGAACCACTCCTTTTAAAAGCTATCACGTTCCTTTGATTATATCAAGTTCACTACGTTCACGGTTTCGCCAAAACCATTCGTAGCCCTCCGTCATTTCATATGGATAGTCAATAGTATTCAAGCTGTGTTTGTTGGCCAAAGTCAAGGCATAGCGATTGGTAGCTATTGGATATTCATATGTAGCATAGATAGATGCGTTGGATTGGGACAGTCGTACTGCCTTATTGGCCAAAGTCAAGGGTAGGTATGGGTGGGTTCAAATTAACCTGGAAAATGACGGGTAGAACTTGACATGTGACTTATGATTTGTTAGCCAAAGTCAAGGTCATAAGAGCATGGGGAAAAAATTCACATCGGGAGTTTCTAAAGAAACTGAAACTTGCTAGTGCTGCATACCATTTGGAGTGTGATGATTCTGGTAGGATTCCTTCAGTTTTATCACACGATGATATTTGGATCCCGATCCTACTGTGAGTATATGCTACTCCTCGGGAACTTTCTCACTTAACGATCAATGCTATAAACCAAGTAGGTGTCTAGAAAGGTGTTAGCGGGGCTACGCCCACAGGGAAAAGAGGTTATTTAATTAAGGAACTTCGTGAAAGTATCGTAAAACCTCCCTCGAAGTACCAACACTGGCCTGGCTGAACGGTTAAGCAAGTATTGTACGATGAGATTGATCCCGACTAATTCTTCTTTTTTGGTTTGAGGAAGGATTCGAGAAACAGTGGGAGCCATCCTGTTTAGACAAACTAAAAACCACTCTAAACTTGCAAGAGTATCATGCTAAAGTGTTTCTTCTCTCTCTCCTAATTGCAGCGACCAAGCATCATGACCGGACTTAAGTTACTACTAGATAAAAACATACCGACTGGGCCAAACTACAAAGATTGGCTCAGGAATGTCAAAATGGCAATCACTTATGATAAGTTGGGGTATCTCCTTACCACCAAAGCTCCCCATGTCCCAGGTCCTCAATCCAGCGTCGCGGATAAGGAAATCCGTAAGACCTAGGAGATTGATTGCGTGAAGGCCAAGTGCCTCGTGCTTGCCTCTATGGACATTGAACATCAGAGGAGGCACGAGAATATGGACCTCGAATCCATATTTCTCCACACTAAGGATCTGTATGGAGAGCAATCCTGTATCGCCAGATACGAAGTCTCGAAAAAGTTGTTTTCGGAGAGATTGGCCGTCGGATCATCCGTAGCGGAACACGTGCTTAAGATGATTGGCTACATTGAAAAGCTCGCGGACCTAGGGACCACGCTAGAGAACGAGCTCTACACTGACTTGATTCTCCAGTCCCTTCCTTCCATTTACGCCCAGTTTATCCTGAACTTCAACATTTAAGGAAAGGAAGTTGAACTTTCGGAACTCCTAAACATGTTGAGGAGTGCAGAGGGCACCCTATAGAAAGTAAAGGAAACATCCACTTAGTTTGTTGGAAGAGCTTCCTCTTCTAGGTCCAAGGCGAGAGCCAAAGGAAGGAAGAAGAAGGCCCCTACCAAACCAAGGGGCGGTGTTAGTAAAGTGGAAGCCAAGGGAAAGGAAAAAGTAGCAAAGGTAGCGGGAAAGCTTGTGGGAAATGAAGAGTGCTTTTATTGTCACAAGAGTGGACATAGGAAGAAAAATTGCAGGGCTTGGAAGGCCAGAAAGCAGGACCCGAAACAAGTTGTGGCTTCGGCTTCAGGTGTGTATGTTATTGAAAACTGTCTATCAATAAACTCTACTTCCTGGGTATTGGTTACCGGATCAGGATTTCATATCTGTAATTCTTTGCAGGCACTGAGAAAGCGTAGGGTTTTGAAGGCAGGTGATATGACCCTCAGAGTTGCAAACGGAGCTAGCATGGATGCTGAGTCCGTGGGGGACTATCACTTGGGATTGTCAGATGGACATATTTTGGTTTTACGTGATTGTTATTTTGTACCCAGTTCGACTTGTAATATCATATCTGTATCTTCAATGTCTAAAGAAGGTTATGATTTTGCATTTGTAAGTAATGTTGTAAACATTCACCTTAATCATGTTCTGATTGGGTCGGGTACATTAAGCAACGGAATATACGTATTGAACCAACCACAGATTTTCAATGTCCAGAATACACACAAAAGAAAGTCTCCAAAAATAAATCATGCTTTCTTATGGCATTGTAGACTGGGTCACATCAATGAGACAAGGTTAACTAAGTTGCATAAAGAAGGATATTTGGACCTGTTCGAATATCAATCATATGCAGCTTGTCAATCATGTCTCAAAGGAAAGATGACAAAGACTCCGTTCACTGGACACGAAGTAAGAGCGAGCTCGCTCTTGGGACTCGTACACAGCGATGTATGCGGTCTAATGTCTACACATGTGCGAAGTGGTTATTCTTACTTCATTACTTTTACGGATGATTTTTCAAGGTACAGATATGTCTTCTTAATGAAGCATAAATCA
Organism: Agapanthus africanus; assembly: GCA_030015575.1. NCBI lineage: Eukaryota > Viridiplantae > Streptophyta > Magnoliopsida > Asparagales > Amaryllidaceae > Agapanthus > Agapanthus africanus. The sequence goes on along the minus strand of JASDDO010000014.1, from coordinate 574,856,329 downwards.
GAAGCCTTTGAAAAATTCCAGGAATACAAGAATGAAGTAGAAAAACAAACAGGCAAAAGTATCAAGACACTGAGATCTGATTGAGGTGGTGAATACTTGAGTGTTGAATTCCTGGGTTACTTAAAAGAGAATGGAATTCTTTCTCAACTTACTCCTCCATACACCCCATAACATAATGGTGTATCGGAGAGAAGGAACCGAACCCTATTGGATATGGTACGTTCCATGATGAGTAATGCTGAGTTGCCGCGATAATTCTGGGAATATGCACTAGAATCAGCTGCATATCTTTTGAACTGAGTTCCGACCAAGACAGTGCCTACCACACCATATCAGATATGGAGTGGGAAGAAACCCTATCTTAAGCACATTAAGACATGGGGATGTCCAGCTTTTGTCAAAAAGCAGCATGCGGACAAACTCGAGGCACGCTCAGTACAGTGTAAGTTTGTGGGATATCCAAAGAACTCCAAGGGATATTTCTTCTATTACGCAGAGGAACAAAATGTTTTTGTTTCTCGTCATGCCTGCTTCTTGGAAACTGAATTTTTAGAAAATCAGATAAGTGGGAGCGCAATAGAACTGGAAGAAATTCCAGAACCACGAGCTATTACTGAAAGCTTAGTAGAACCAAAGGGTTCGAAAGAACAGGACAGTTCTGCGCCGCTCCACAAGAGTAGTAGGCAGTCTCATCCGTCCGAGAGATACTACGGTTTTCTCATAGATGGGGATAGAGAGGATTGCATCATTGATAATGATGAGCCGACTAGCTTCCAGCAGGCCATTCAGAGCGCTGGTAAGATGGCTGGATGCAATGCGGACCGAAATGGAGTCCATGTACACTAACAAAGTATGGACTTTGGACGTTGCTCCAGAAGGGGTAAAACCCGTAGGCTGCAAATGGATCTTCAAAAGGAAGATTGGTGTAGATGGACAGGTTGAGACCTATAAGGCTAGACTTGTTGCAAAGGGTTTCCGTCAAAGACCTGGTTTGGACTATGACGAAACCTTTTCTCCAGTGGCTATGCTCAAATCCATTCGGATCCTTCTTGCCATTGCTGCCTTCTACGATTATAGATTTGGAAGATGGACGTAAAGACCGCTTTTCTAAATGGAAATTTGGAGGAGTGTGTCTATATGGACCAGCCAGAGGGTTTCATTCAGAGTGGGAGCAGCGGGAAGGTATGCAAGTTGCTTAAGTCCATTTATGGATTGAAGCAGGCATCGCGAAGTTGGAACATCTGTATTGATGAAACGGTCAAAGAATTTGGCTTTATCAAAAATCCAAATGAACCATGCATCTATAGTAAAATTGTAGCATGAACTGTCGTATTCCTCGTTTTATACGTAGATGACATTCTCTTGATAGGAAATGACATTCCTATGCTACAATCTGTCAAAGGGTTCTTGTCACACAGGTTCTCCATGAAAGACCTGGGTGATGCCTCTTACATTATGGGGATCCGGATCTATCGTGATAGGTCCAAGAGGATATTAGGACTTTCACAGTCCAGGTACATCGATACCAGACTGAAAAGATTTAGTATGGAAGATTCCAATCGCGGTAATTTACCGGCTTGTCACGGGATCACCCTCTCCAAAGAGATGTCTCCCAAGACTGATTTGGAAAGGGATCGCATGTCTATTATACCCTACGCCTCTGCGGTAGGCTCTATAATGTTTGCGATGTTGTGTACCAGACCAGATGTAGCTTATACACTGAGTGTGGTAAGCCGGTATCAGTCAAACCCTGGGGAGAAGCACTGGATAGCGGTAAAGAACATTCTCAAGTACCTGAGAAGGACTAAAGAGATGTTCTTGGTGTATGGCGGAAAAGACCTCCAGATCGAGGCCTTTGCTGACTCCAGCTTCCAGAGTGACAAGGATGACTCCAAGTCCATATCGGGTTATGTCTTTACCCTCAATGGAGGGGTGGTGTGTTGGAAGAGTTTCAAACAGGAAACCGTTGCTGACTCGACGATGGAAGCCGAATACATCGCTGCATCTGATGCCGCAAAAGAAGTCGTCTGGATGAGGAAGTTCTTGACAGAACTTCAGGTGGTTCCGTCCATTGTTGATCTAATACCTCTGTATTGTGACAACAACGGGGCTATAGCTTTAGCGAAGGAACCCAGGTCCCATCAGAAGTCCAGACACATCTTGAGGCGGTATCACCTGATCAGGGAGATCTTGGATCGCCGGGGGATCGAGGTTCGGAGGGTTGCTACAGAAGATAATACTGCAGATCCATTCTCGAAGGCATTTCCCCAGACTTAGTTCGAGCGGCTGATCGAGATGATAGGTCTTCGATATGCCAGTACATGGCCTTAGTGCAAGTGGGAGATTGTTAGTGTATATGCCTTAAAGGACATTACTGTATCATACTAGTTTGTATATTACTTAATGGAAGCTTGGGATTTTCACAGTTGTATAGACAATCTTGCTCAAAATAGTAGTATGCTACTTGGTTTGTTTCTCCTTTAATGTGTGCATGTGTTTCTTTTAGAATATCGCCTATATACACATTAGTGGAGCCCTTGGGATCTTTTCTTGATTACCAGCGTTGTGATGGCAGTCACATTAGTGGGGGCTGGGTAATCTACAAGCACATCCTTATACTGGTCCCTAGTCGTAGGATTATCGAGACGGGGCGTCGATACTCCGGAGTAGACTAGCATATGCGCTTCTCATCCCAGCAGGGGAGATGGTCTGTCCCACAGCCATTAGTACGTCGTACTTGAGATAGTATGCGGGTCCTTGTTAGGTTATAAGTACACTAGACAGGACTCATCGGGAACTGTTGGTTGGTATTATACCTATCTTCAGTTATCAGTTCCCAGGTGGCATGAGTATAGCTTAGTCCGTTGACTTGACACTGTCACTTCGTCTCGAGTGTGTTCCCACTATTCTTAGATTGCTACCCTACCATGGCTCAAATGGGTCGTGCAAACAGGTAGCAGTTGGGTGCAGTCCCGAAGCACTTGGAGGCAGTGCCGGTTAGACAGGATTTGTCTCTCCTGGTATTGGGGGTTGATATCGCCCTGTGTATAGGACAGCCATTACACAAAGTCCCTGGCCAGGGATAGCGAGATATACTGGTAGCGTTTCCAGTGTTATCTCAGGGTGTTCTAGGCTATACTCCGACACGACTTGTACCGCTATTAGGGGACTGACATTTACCGCCCCCTAGGCCCGCCATGCGATACTCTTAGACGAACAGACCGGACTGTACGGAGATTGTTACATTCAGGATCAGTCGGAGTTCGGATAGGTTCACCTCATCAGTCTTCTTATCGGCATCTACCTGGGGACCGTTACTTACAGCTAGTACCGCTTGCGGCCTGTGGTTAAATCCACTGCCAGCGTAGTGTCGAGTCTTTAGAGTCCCGCATAGAGGGTTATTCGCCTTTGGGCAAAACAAAGTAGAGGTCGCATGGTTTTGCGACGGGGTTCGTTCACATCCGCACACTTGTGCACGTTTGGTGTCCGGACAGTTATTACTAGCGGGCTTTGGTTTAAGCCAGATCCTAGTATATGTTTTGGGATTGGTTTTTTCTTATTGTATTCGTGTTCCTTTGAATATGGATGCGGGTGTGTATGCACAGTTGACAGAGGCAGAGGCAGAAGATTCTCATTTGGGTTGATGACCGTTGTCTTTTTCCAAACCCTAATGAATATGTGAAATATGATTAATGATATTAATTAAAGATAATTGTGTTATAGTTAGGGATGTTGACCATTTGACTTTGGTTGACTTGTTGACCCATGTAGACATATTGACCATCATCATTTCACATGAAAGATGCTCTTTGATTCTTGCAAAATTCATTAAATGTAAAATGATAATGGTCATTCCAAATGAACCATCACAATTTTCTTTTAATTATTATTGTTTATTCATAATTCACATATATGAGAGAATGGTTGATAATTATCTTCATTCTCTCTTGCTCGTTCTCTCTCATCCAAAGCTCATCCTCTTCCCCTCTCTCAAAGCTCTCATCTCTCATGTGTTGAGAACCATTTTCTTTTGAGATAAAACACCAAAACTCCTCTTTACTCATTCTAGGGTTCTAGTTTTAGCAAGCCAAGCACATTAGTTACCTATAGGTTGAGGTAGGAGCTCAAGGTAGAGGCCCTCGGGTGGATCTTTCTTCGGCAAGAGAAGGCGACGAGGAGGAGCCATTCAACCCACTCCAAGGAGCAAGAAGAGAAGGAGTTCAAGACTTAGGTATAACCCTCTAACCGAGTAGCTAAATCTTTTAGCTTGTTTTTTAGTTTTTGTTTAGCAAAGATCCTCTATTTCTAGTCCATGCTACCTTGAGTTAAAAAACCATTTTTTACCTTTTCTGCCTCCCCGTAAACACCGGGGTAGGTAACGTGGACTTACAGCTGCTACTCTTACTGTGGAGCTTCCGGTGGTGGCTGGTGTCTCTTCCATGTCGACTCCTTTAGCAGAGCTGACGTCATCGACCATAGATTCCATGGACATCCCTAGCGACGTACCGGAGAGTATAGAGGAGATTGTTGAAGCCGTTATCCCTGCCTTAGAGCCTTCAGCGGCGGCTTTTGTCCCTCTATTGGAGACTACCATGCCAGCATAGGTTTTACAAATATCTCCAGTAATGCACCTGAAGGTGTGGAGAAGACCGCTGAGGCTACCATCCCCCCAACTTAGGGCGGGCGAAGCATTGATGGTAATCTCATGTACATATACATTTTGTTTAATGACCCTTCTATCATCTAACCCTTTCTTTCCTTTAGAACTGCGGGAATTGGCAGCTTCCATCGTGGATATGTCTCCGAGAAAAACCTTCCAGCGCTTTCTTGACATGGCTGCCCCACAAGCAATACCACCACAAAGCATAGTTCTTTCCTCAAGCCAAGGTTTGTATGCTTTGTCCTTATAGTTTTATATTTTCATGATGATGCTGATATACCCTTTATTTTAAATCACAGTCCTGGAGGCTGACGACGAAGTCGAGATTCTTGACGGACCTGGAGATCTTTCAAACCCGTCTTGCATGACTGTGGGTAAGTGACGCTTTATTTTTAGAATAGTTTAGTTTACTCAATGTTTAGAAACACAACTGACTGCACCTGAATCTTCACAGCTTTACCAGCCCTGACCCCATTAGAGTCTCGGATCCCATTGCCACTAGGCCTTTAAACCCGACGTGCGTCTAAAAGGATGGCAAAACAAAGCATTTACTCCCTGGCAGCTCTCATTGAAGACCTTCGTGCTGGTACCTCTGCCACGGCCGAAGAATTTGCTGCTGAAGACAACGCTTCCTTGTCGGTTCTCGCCACCTATCATGATGAAGCATCAGTGCGTATTTGGGTTGAGTATTGTCGCCGAGTGGAGGCCTGTTAGTTGTATGTATGCCCTAGAGGCCATTATTATACATATGATGTATATTATAGTAGATGCTTGGACATATATAGGGAAGACTTTCTTGCTCGACATGATAGTATGCTATCTGGTTGCTTTTTATCTTAACATGTACACTTATTTTCTCTCTGTTACATGTTGATAAAGCCCTTATGATGAGTACTTGACTACCGGGATTATGATGTAGATCATTGTTCATAGCAAAATATAACATTTAATACTGCCCATTCTTTTGCTCGTTTGTTTATAGGCAGGTGCTTTTGATCCGTGTTTGCTATATATTTACAGGTTATAGGTTCCTAGTCCAAAATAACATAAATCATACAAAATCTCCACGGTTACGCCAAAATCCAGAACATCTGTTGCCGATAGATAAAAGCCGGGTTCCGGTCATCCGTATCTTTCCAGTGCCGCTTACCAGTTCAAGAGAAAAGACAAAGAACAGTGGTCATTAGTTTCTCAGACAAGCACATGGCACGAGTGGGGTAGCATAAGATTCAATGGGTGCAAGGATCTCGAGGGAGATAAGGTCAAATGAATTAAAAGTGAAGCTATTTTGGACTGTTGCAGATCCGAAGAAATTTTGGAAGCAATTTGCAATTTTGGATATGTAGAACAACATAAGATAGCAACACAAGGAATCCCAGAAAATAAGAGACTCTAATTCCACAAAACCGCAGCGGAACCGCCGTCAAATGTAGGTTTTTGCGGCGGTTCTGCCGCGGTTTCGTGTCATCATCTGACCAAACTTTGGGGTTATTTTGGTCATTGTATTTGGGCTTAGAATTTAGCCCTAGGCTTTCAGCTCTCTGCGTATAAATACTCCAGTTTTGAGCCATTGTAGGGATGCTTCTTTTTAGTTAGATTTTAGTGTAGATTAGTTTGTATCTTCTTCCCCTTCATCTATTCTCCATTAAAGTGTAGTGAGAGCTCTTGAGTGGAAAATCAATGAAGATGAGGGTTTTTATTTAATTTGTATATTTTAATTCTTGTATTGTTATTTTAATTCCTAAGTGTAATTTTGTTTCTTGTTGTTAAGTAGTTGTTGATATTTTTTTGCTTGTTTTATTTTCCTTCTCTTCTTATCCGTATTATTTTCAAGCCATGATACTCGACGGAGTTCCTTACTTAGGCGAGGACCCAAGTAGTTAGCTTGTAAAACCGTATTTTCCTTTCTTTCTTTGCTTCTTTCTTGCTTTGTTTTCTTTTTATTTTCATGTGTGAATAATTTCAATACTTGTTAGGGGATAAGGAAGGTTAGAATGAGGGACGGAAAAATCCCTTGTACTTCTTTTCGCCAAACATCCTAAAACGAATCTAAACCAAACAAACGTAACCCCTCACTTAGGCGCGCTATACGTGACATATAGCCATGACCTATGTCGAGAAGTCCTTTAAGCACTCTACAACATGACATGTAGTTGTGACTCAGTTGGATACATGGTTGCGGGTGTTTGGCCTAGGGTTGGATATAAGCGCATTTAGCAGACGAACAAGGGGCACTAGGAATGGATTTAGCGTTGGAAAGCTTGCTTAAACTCGCAAGTCTTATTCCTATGTCCTCCTAATCCCCACTACTTTCGATTATTCCAACATCCTTTTAAGAATGGCAAAACACAAGTACAAGACTAATCCTAACTCTACTAACCAACCTTAACCCTAACAAGCTTACTTAAAAGTACATACAAACACTTAGGATAGTTTTGAACATACACATACATATTCTTTATTGACTCGTCTAAGATAAGAATGGACATACTACCATCTCCCTACGGACGACCCGTGCTCAACCGGTTAGCTGCAAAGTGACATCATCTTGATTGCGGTAACAAAAATTCTATCAATCAAATGGCGCCATTGCCGGGAAGACGGTAACATATTTTCTTTCTTGTCATTCGGGTTAATATTCTTTTTTTGTGTGTGTGTGTGTATATATATATATATATATATAAATAAATATATATATATATATAAATAAATATAACAAAAACCCTTTTTGTTATTTTTGATAATTTTGTGTGCAAGTGTGCAAGTTATCTGGAGCAAGTATAGTATTCAAATCAAGAGATATAGGTTTTTATTCTGTCGTACAGAGAAAGAGGAGTGCAGGGACCAAAGTTTCAGGCGCCAATACAACATTTTGACCGCGGAACCGCGTTCAAAGCTTAGGTTGTGTGGATGTTCCACGGTTCTATTGTGGATTCTTGGCACCAATTTTTATCCACCCCTTCTTTTCCTTCTATTCTTCTCTGTAAATTCCACTAAACTGTATTTTCTGCAGGTTTATTTGCACAGATTGCGCCGCCGCCAAATAATTTTTTTTGTTGTTTTAGATTTTTTTTGTTTGTACGCTTTGCATATAATAATACGGACTTTAAGGGGCTTAAACACCAATTAAGATTGGGTGGGGATTTCATCACCCTTCTTAAGACCCCACAAATCACAAAAAGCATGCGCATTACGTTGAGTTAATAAAAAATATCTAGACCAAACCTATAAGGACTTGTCGCGCTCATTTAGGACAAGTGAAAGCTGTGGGGAATCGGTCGTTTATCTAAACTTGACTTTGTGGTGCCTAGGCTAGACAAGTGAGAAGGTAATTTTAAAAGGCCCGTCTCACGGTGATTCGTGAGCGGAACCCTCCTTCCCTCACTTGTGCTTACCTGGCACAATTGGCAGTGAAGAGGCGATTCAAGGGTTATCCTGCAACTTGACGCTTGGAAGTCTAGGAGCGGTCTAGTTGGACTTTGAAGACCCAAGCTGTAGGTGTTGTTTGTGCATATTATGATTGTGATTGTGCTTGTATAATGTTTAGTCCCATAATTCTGTATTCTTTCTAAACCAAACAAACAATTTCGAAAACTCAAAAAAAAAAATCAAAAATTTATAAAAATTCACCCACTTTGCCTCCTCCATACTATTTCATAACATGGGTACCCCAAAACGACCAACTCTTGCCGAACTTTGGTACCCACAACCAGACATTTCTTCTTACGGTTCTTGCTTTGGCCAAACATCGAATCCATGCCTAAAATTTTATTGAGAGATCGGATAGACGTGTCTAGGACAACCAATTGGACTCTGCAATCCACTTTGTATCAACCGTTTCGACCTTCCCCACCATCTTATGTTGATACCCCTTTTAAGAGTCCTGTTGTAACTTCAAGACCTATGTCTATTGCTGAACGTATTGAACAATCCCGTAGCCGATCTTTCACTCCTTTCACCACTTCCAATTCTTTGGATCAACAATTCCATTCACCTTCTTTTCCAAATGTTGATCCTACTCCTGTCCAACCATTCGATTCCTACCGGTCCTACCCGAATTTTACACCTTCCCTAGACATTGCTTATGAACAGCCTTTTGGGAGTTTCCAGTATCCAAACGAGTTTGAATCTTTTACTGAAACCTCTTCACAACCCATGTCTAGTCTAGAACAGTCATTGGAAGACTTTCGGGTTGCGTCGTACAAACAGATGATGGATTTGAAAGCGTCCATGGCCGCCCCCATACAAACTAGTGACCCGGTAGGTAGTTTCCAATTAGCTCTAAATTTTCCAATGTGTGATGAGGCGATAGGACAGATTGAGAATTTGAGTAGTGAGAGCGAGCAGTCCACCCTTCCAAATCAAACCTACCCGTTCTAAATTGAATTCCACAACTCCGGTTTTGAAAGTCTATCGAGTGTCCCAAATGAATCACAAATTGAAGATAGAATGTTTGATGAATTGTGCGACTTTGTAGTGTTTGATTTACCTGATTATGAAGGGTCCATTCCAAGTGAAACCAATCCCAACCATTTTGACCTCTACACCTCCACTCTAGAATCTGAATTGATTGATATCCATGCTTTTGTTGAGTTGTCTGAGAAAATTGATTTTCACTTGATTGAGGATACTGACGTAGGGAATATTTTGGATGATGAACCCACTGCTTTGGATGAGTTTTTCTCACCAATTTATCATGTCCTTTCACTTCCGTGTGGACATCATCCCGAGTCATTAACTGTTTTTCCCGAACTTCATATGCATCTAGATATTGATGAAAAATGCATGGATAAGCGAATTTTTGAGGATATTTTTTAGGATGGACCAGTTTTGCTTGATGAGTCGGATTTTCCAATTCATCCTGTCCCTTTCACTAACTGTGTAAACCCTCCTGAACCTTTAACTGATACCCTTCCTCGATCACTCCCCTCCATCCATTCCATCGTTCCGACTTTGCAAGACACCGTATCATTTTCATTTCCAGTTTCTGGTTTACCAAGTTCGATCTACCCATGTTTTCTCATGAATCTTGAGGGATTTAACCCCATTTCTCGACGGGTTGATAGATTAGCACAATTGCTTTTTACACATCGGTCATTACAAATTGTGCTAATTTATTCACTCCATTTCCACCCTCAAGTTCGTATTCCATTTCTTTTTCCCTTCCGCCCTTCTTCTCCACCACCGAGACCGTATAACACTTCTATCACCATACGGTCTTGCGTACTCTCCATTTCTTTCCTCTCCACATTCTTTCACCAACCTACACATTATAGCGATAAAATTTTTGAATGGTTGGTGCTAGCTTTTGACCTGTGTAAGGCCTTGTATAGATTGATACCGTTCTCTCCCCCCTAATCCTGAACATTAATGCTTAAACAGTGGCAACACTGTTTCACTAAAGTTTGGGGGGATCTTTTTGTGTATATATTTTTGGTTTGCTTTTTGTTTTGTATAAAAAAAACAAAAAAAACAAAAAAAAAAAAACAAGGGAGCGCCGACAATTTTGACCCTCTTTGTATAGCTTGATAGTGAGGGCACTGTCAAGTTTAAGTTTAGGGGTGTACTCGGTAAGCTTTCTACCTTCGCATTCATGTGTATATTTTGCATTTGCATACTTATTTAAAAACCTATAAAAATCGAAAAGTTAACAAAAAAATATAAAAACTTTGTCGTCAAGTTAGCTAATAGGGTAACTTAGATTTTTTTCCGAAAGTTTAGTTGATATGTTAAAAATAACTAAATCCTAGGCTTAGGAATTGAAAACCCTAAAAATAACCCTACTTCTGTTTAACCTTGGTAATTATACATCCTTGCAGTTTTTTTATAGAAATAGGTAATCTTGAGTTCACTTCTTGAGTTATGTCGAGATGAAGGGAAAGTATTGAAGCTTTACTGAAGGATAAGTCTGAAAAATAGTTTCTACTTTTAAGTCCAAATTTACAAAGTATATACCTTACAAACTGCACATACACGCACCTTGAAACTTGGCATAGTAGAGGATACCTAGAAATACTCTTGCCTGAAAACCTAGTATGAAAGAAAAAATGGTATTTAAAGCTAAACACCAAAAGAGCATCATTGGAAAATATATCCGGTCTTGAAAAAGAAAAATAAAGAAGAAAAAAAATAAAAATAAAATCAAGACCTGGAAACTGCTATTTATGCTTTAAAGCAAACAAATTCAGTAATCGGTTGTTAGTGCCTCAAGAAGCATTAATAGTCGTATGAAAGGTGTGTGAGTAACACCGTCCATCATTAACGAAAAGAAGTAGTATTAGGCATTAGGGCAATGGTACTATAGCATGAATTGAATTCTTAAGTGTAGGGGTGAAAATTTACACACACGTAGGGGTATACAATCGATATTTAGAGGAAAGATAGGAATAAAGAATAAGACTTATATTTTCCGTAAAGTTGATAAAAATTCCTGATTTGAGACATCACTTTAGAAGGAAAACTCAGGAGAGACCGAGATCTTTCTAAACTGGAAAACGTATAGAATCCGGGGTTGAATAAATAGTAGGCGTGAAACACAAGGGTTAGATATTTCTAATTTAGGATGATAGAATTTCTAACTTAGATACTAAACTGTAGGAGTAGAATCGACGTTAACTTATGAAACTAGCTCGACAGTATTTTGTGGGTAGTATCCGCTGAAAACCCTAAGGAGACAACACTCCTCCTACAAGGGACACCTAGAGGTTTAACGGCTTGTTGCACGAGCTCAGTGCAATCGCGTTCCCTACGAAAGTGAGGTTAGGACCTTTTGCGAATAATTGTTTTTAATCGGAATGAGCAAAAGTTAAGTTTGGGGATATTTGTTCATACCAGAATATTGCATTTAATACCGCCCATTTTTCTGCTCGTTTGTTTATAGGCAGGTGATTTTGATCCGTGTTTTCTATATATTTATAGGTTACAGGTTTCTATTCCAAAATAACGCAAATCATACAAAATCTCCATAGTTAAGCCAAAATCCAGAACATCTGTTGCCGACAGATAAAAGCCGGGTTCCGGTCAATCGTATTTGTCCAGTGCCGCTTACCAGTTCAAGAGACAAGACAAAGAACAGTGGTCATTCGTGTCTCGGACAAGCACAGAGCATGAGTGGGGCAGCACAAGATTCAATGGGTGTGCGGATCTCGAGGGAGATAAGGTCAAATGAATTAAAAGTTATTCTATTTTGGACTGCTGCAGATCTGAAGAAATTTTGGAAGCAATTTGCAATTTGGGACATGTAGAACAATATAAGATAGCAACGCAAGGAATCACAGAAAATACGAGACTCCAATTCCAAAAAACCACAGCGGAACCGCTGCCAAATATGGGTTTTTGCGACGGTTTCACCGCGATTTCGTGTCATCATCTGACCATACTTTAGGGTTATTTTGGTCATTGTATTTGGGCTCAGAATTTAGCTCTAGGGTTTCAGCTCTCTGCCTATAAATACTCCAGTTTTGAGCTATTTTAGGGATGCTTCTTTTTAGTTAGATTTTAGTGTAGGTTAGTTTGTATCTTCTTCCTCCTCTTCAACTATTCTCCATTAAAGTGTAGTGAAAGCTCTTGAGTGGAAAATCATTGAAGATGAGAGTTTTTATTTATCTTGTATCTTTTAATTCTTGTATTGTAATTTTAATTCCTAAGTTTAATTTTGTTTCTTGTTATTAAGTAGTTGTTGATATTTCTTTGCTTGTTTTATTTTCCTTCCTTTCTTATCCGTATTATTTTCAAACCATGATACTCGACGGAGTTCCTTGCTGAGGTGAGGACCCAAATAGTTAGCTTGTAAAACCGTAATTTTCATTTCTTTATTTGCTTCTTTCTTTCTTTGTTTTCTTTTCATTTTCATGTGTGAATAATTTCAATACTTGTTAGGGGCTAAGGAAGGTTAGTATGAGGGACGGAAAAATCCCTTGTGCTTCTCTTCGCCAAACATTCTAAAACGAACCTAGAACAAACAAACACAACCCCCTCACTTAGGCGCGCTATACATGACATATAGCTGCGACCTAAGTCGAGAAGTCCTTTAAGCGCACTACAACGTGACATGTAGTTGTGACTTAATTGGATACATGGTTGCGGGTGTTTGGCCTAGGATTGGATATAAGCGCATTTAGCGGACGGACAAGGGGCACTAGGAATGGATACAGTGTTGGAAAGCTTTCTTAAACTCGCAAATCTCATTCCTATGTCCTCCTAATCCCCGCTACTTTCGATTATCTCAACATCGTTTTAAGAATGGCAAAAGACAAGTACAAGACTAATCCTAACTCTACTAACAAACCTTAACCCTAACAAGCTTACTTAAAAGTACATACAAACACATAGGATAGTTTTGAACAAACATATACATATTCTTTATTGACTCGTCTAAGATAAGAACGGACATACTACCATCTCCCTGCGGACGACCCGTGCTCAACCGACTAGCTGCAAGGCGACACCGTCTTGATTGTGGTAACAAAAATTCTATCAATCAATCATACTAGTAGGGCCAGGGTAGTCGGTAAGTATATCCTTCAATAGTTCCTAGTCGTAGGAGTATCGAGGCGGGGCATCGATATTCTAGAGTAGACTAGCGTATACGCTTCTTGACCCATATGATGGGCGATAGATGATCCCACATCCATTGGTGTTTGACATCAGAGAAGGTATACGGGTGCTCAGTGGAGACTGAGTACACTGATCAGGACTCGCCGAGAACTCTAAGATGGTATTATACCTCACGTCAGATAGCAGTTCTCTGATGACACTGGTACAGGTTAGTCTGTGGACCCAAGATCGTCATAGAGTCTTGTGTGATTCCCACCGTTCTTTGAATTCCACTTTACCACGTTCAATAGAACATGCAAAATGGTGGTTTTCGGGTACAGTCCCGAGTCACATAGAGGCAATAAGCGATAGGAGGGGATTTCTTTTCTTCCGGTATTGAGGGTTGACGTTGCGCTATGCTCGATTGGCCATAGCATGAAATTCCTGGCCAGGGTTGCTGAGATTTACTGGTAAGTGTTATCAGTAGTTTCTAGAATCATTATGGGCCTCACATCGGCATGACTTATCGGGCTATTGGGGTCTGACGTTTACCACCCCCATGGTGGATATGCGAAATATCTGAAGAAGAGACCGGACTATACGATAGTATTACTTATTGGATTCGCAAGAGAATGAGCAGGATTTCTTGTTGATCTTCTGATCGCTCAATACCCGGGTGGCCATTACATCTAGCAGTACCGCTGACAGCTTGTCGGTGACTAATATGATCATCACCTACTGCCGGCGTATTGACGAGTCTTTAGAGTCCTACACAGAGGTTTCCTGGCTCAAGCGAAATGAAGTAGGAGCACATATGTGATATGTGCGGGACCGAGATTAATACGTGTATGTGATACCATATTCTATTCTCGCGATTTGTGTTATCGGTCGGTTATATATGATATAGCCGAGTTATCGAATCAAGTGTTGATTCGATAAGTTGACACACATGATATTAGTCGGTTATATGTGATATAGCCGGATTATTAAATCAAGTTTTGATTTAATAATTTAATGTATAATTATATATTTGATATATTAATTTACATTAACTAATATTATCTCACTTAAGCATTTATTTTTCTCACCTGTGTACACTTAATATATATGTGATATATATTATTGTGGCATGCTTATTGCTACATGCAACATGGATGTATGAGACTCATACCATACAAATAATAATATGGGGTTTTATTTATTAAGAGTATAAGAAAATTAGTTGGAAATTAGTCAAGGTTAGAAGCTTGGAGAAGCTTGGTGCTAACCTTTGACTTAGTCCACTAATTTTGTCTCACTCTAGATATTTATTAACATAACCATTATTGTTTAGCCATGGTTTAGTCTCTACAAGAGTTATATGAGATATTTCTCACCCATGGTTGCCATTCTACGCTTGCTTCTTTCCATGGTTGCTTTTCTTCATCTCCTTCCTCAAGCTCTCTAGCTTTTTACGAGGTGAAGAAAATTAGTGAGAAAAATATTTCTAAAGTGAGAAAAATTCCTACTTCATCAAAGTACACTAGACTAGCCATTTAGTTTAGGTTGTTTGCTTCACTAATTCCTAATTAGTGAAGAGGTAGCTTGAGTTAGTGTCTCTTCGACGTAGATCATCTTCGGCCTCGAAGAATTCAAAGCAAGTATGTTCATTTCACCTTGTGGAGCCTTACTAGAGTTCGAGAGATCACTACTTCGAGCGAAAGGACTACTACATGGAGCTTTTGAAATGAAGGACCGGTCTACAAAGGTTGTATTCCTTGTTCACTTAGATGTAAAGATGTTTACTTTCTAGTTTCGTCTAATTCTCTTGTTAAGATTCTAGGTTAGGGTTCTTTAACGCGCCAATTTTTTAAAAACGGCATGGTTGATGCCTCCCGAAACCCAATGTCGTGCTAATGAACCCAGCAAGGCCTTCCTACAAGGGCTCGAGTGCATACGCCTTCCCTCCGATATCTTAACTGTAAAAATGAGCCTCCGAGGATGGATCGAACGGTGTGCAGCCAATCTTCAGTCATACGAGAAGAGGCTTAACCGGAAGTTTTCATAGAGGGAGTTGGCTTTAAATGCTTTGGGGGAACTTCAGGCTCAGCTTACTGCCAAGACCATCCGTGCGTACGAAATTTGACGGGTACTTCAAGAAGCCATTACAGAGGTGGTGGCTCTTGACAAAGCCGTTAATTTTACCCGTGAAATGGTTGAAGCCCATAAGGTTGCCGAGAAAGAGCTTGAGAGTCTGTTTGCTTCATACCAAAATCAACAGACCCAGGCAGGGACTCCTCTTGCAGCACTGGTGGAGCATGATGTAGAAGTCCAGCGGAAGAACGACGAACCGGCTGGCCTGTTGAATCGCCCGCCGAATTGAAACATTTTTGTCGCTGTATATGCTTTTTCTTTTTTTTTTGTATTCATTCATTAATAAGAGTATCTTGTATTCATTTTGATTCATGAATAAAAGACATATTGCATTTCATAGAATTTGTTCACCGCCGAAAACAGAGACGAAACCGGGATGGATCATCTTGCCTGAATTTGGGGGAAGATGCTATTTGGGTTTATCTGTCCACCTTTCTGAAGATGCCAAGTTGATTTATGGCACCGTATATTGGAGGTTCGGACGGATACAACCGTTGTAGCTGACTTCGTCAAATTCCCCCTGATTTAAAGAGATTTATGATCAAAAATATTTGATAACTGCAATCAAGAACGGCGTCGCTTGGTAGCTAGCCGGTGAGTACGGGTCGGTCCACAGGGATGTTGTGTCTTTTCTAATTTGCTCAAACGAGTTAATTCCAAATGTTGTGAATGGATTATCTCTAAAACCTAAATTGATTTATACTTAGACTAGAATCTTTCTAGGGTTAGGTTTAGGTTAAGTTTGGAAATTGAATGTTTCCTCACCGCTTTCAATGCCCTATTTTAGATCTATTAGATGTTATGGTAATAATTAATAAAGGGGATTAGTACCATCGGGAAGAAACGATGTTTCTTCCTCTAGGTTCTTGTCCTTCCTTTCTTAATTCTTACCATAACGTCCATGGAAAACATATACAACCGGTCCTTTATACTACGGTATCACCGCTACCTCGGGGGATAGGGTGCCGTAAGGAACAGTGTGTTATGTATGCATGGAATCCTATAAAAAATTATGATGGGCAAGAAAGGGGTGAGAGATCTTCATCTCTCAATCCTTCCCCAAAGCTAACCCTAACAAGCGAGGAGACTACTCGCTCATTAGGGAATTGAATGACATTCTAACTATCTAACTAGGGCAAATAATTAAAAGTAAACTAAGGCAATGAAATAGAAATCTTACTTTATTGATGGCTCTCACCAAACATTAACACAGGAATTACAGATCTGAATTTATGAAATGAAAATAGGCATGACCTAGAAAAGGTTTTAGGGCTTCTATTTATAGATTCATAGAAACTCTAGGTTACAGTCGACTCACATCTGTAATTACAAGTTTACCCCTTAAGAAAAGACTAGTCAACGCGCCACGCACCGTCACAAAGATTTTTCACCGACACGGGCCCCACACGGCCGCAGATCCGCGGCCAATAGCAAGGCTTGGCCGCGGTTCCGCGGCCAATTAATGGGCTTGTGGGCTGTGTCTTCTGGGGTTGGTTCTGGTTGGATTTGGGTACTTTTTTCTTCACTTTGTTCTTCAGAAAATCTTCTGGTTCTCTTCCAGATTTCCACAGTGAGTAAATTCGTGGACTTTTACTGCTTGCTACGTGTCGAAGTCTTGAATCTTGCGCTGCCTTTGTTCTTGTGAAATCGTCCATTGATCTTCGTTTAGTCTCCAACTGTAGGCTTGATTAAGATTCTTCCCTTTGTCAGTCTTTAGTCTCACTTTTGTATCATCTTTTCATCAATTTCACTGTTTTGTTCTGAGAACCTGTAACTTCCAACTAAGTAGCAGACATGGGTCAAAAGTACCTGTTTATTTGTAAAAATGGAATAAGAATGGGGAATAAAATAATGCAAAATTATGGTATGAACAAATACCCCCAAACTTATCTTTTGCTCGTCCTCGAGCAAACCTAGTTTTATTCTTGAAAAAGACCTAGCCTCACTTTCGCAGGGAAACGCGATTGCACTGAGCTCGTGCAACAAGCCATTAAACCTCTATGTGTCCCTAGTAGGAGGAGTGTTGTCTCCTGAGGGTTTTCAGCGGATACTACCCACAAAATCCTATCAATTCGGCCCATTAAATTTTATTCTCCAATTAGGTTTTCTAACAAGAACTCTATTATCTTCGACTCGAAAATTATCAACCCGTATTCTTCACGCTTCCTTATTATTTAACTTAAGATTATATATGTTCTGTAGACTTACTTAGCTTTTAGCATCTTTTAAGTTTTCCTTCTAGGGTTCTATCTCAACTTGGGAATTTTTATCATCTCTATTAAAGATATAAGTCCTATTCTTCATTCCTATCTCTTATCTAAACCCCAATCACATACCCCGACGTGTGTGTATATATCACCCCTACACTTGGAAATTCAAATCAAACAATCATACTCTTGTCCGTTTTCCTAAGCACTTCTTAATAGGTGAATTTTTAGATGAATTTCGCTCACGCATCCTTCATGCAACCGTTAATACTTCTTGAGGTACCAACAACTGATTACAAGATGTGTTTGCACATTAAAGAGTAATTCCTAGTCTTGCAACACCTAAGGCTTTAGCAGTGACTCCCAAACCAGTTGGTCTAAGGCACTAGATGATGAAGCACCCTCGCTAAATATTTTTCTATTAATGTAGCCTTAAGTAATTACAAAAACCAGTGTTAATTTTTTTTATTTCTTTATTCAAACTTGAATTTTTATTTTATTTTTCTTCGTACTAAGGGCTTTAGACAAGAGCATTTTAAGGTCTCTTCTACTATTCCAAGTTTTAAGGTTCGTGTTTGTGCAATTTTGTAGGGTATATATTTTGAGAATTTAGACTTAAGCTTAGGAATTATTTTTCAAACTTATACTCTCATAAAAATATCAATACTCTTCCCTTATTTTAACTTAGCCCAAGAAGTCAACGCGAAATTTGCCTATTTCTAAATAAACTACAAAGACATATACTTTCTACTGTTAAATTTTAAGAAAAGTTATTTTTAGGGTTTTTAATTTACTAAGTCTAAGATCTAGTTATTCCTAGCTAGTTAACTTATTTGTCAAACTCAAGTCAATTATGGCCAAAATTGAATACTTTAATTTTATAATATTTTTGAAATTTTTCAAATTTTTATGAGTTTTAAAATAAGTAATGCAAATGCAAAATGTACATATGAATGCGAAGGAAGAAGGCTTTCCGAGCATACCCCCAAACTTAATCTTGACAGTGTCCTCACTGTCATGCGACACCAAGAGGGTCAAAATGTCGGCACTCCCCTGTTTATTTATTTATAATTTTTTTATATATTTTTTTATTGTTAAAAGAAAAACAAAAATATATATACAAAAAGGCCCCCCCAAACTTCATTGAAACAATGTTAAACGTCATTGCCAAACTTTGCAAAGACCAAACGTCAACACCAACCAGTAGAAAAATTTATCTGTATAGAGTATCGGTCGGTAGACGAACATGATGTACTGAGCCATAAAGAATTGGGGAAGATATACGTGGTGGTATGGAGAGTGTCTGGATGTACGTGGAAGTGAATAGATAGGAGGTGATGATGAATCAAAACGAGAATGCGGATGATTAGAAATCAGCGGAATATTGGCATTCTCGTAGCTGATTAAAAGAAAATGGGGTGGTTCAACTTCTAATGGAGGAGGTTGACTATCCACACTATCCCCAAGATGTTTCTGTCGATCCTTTATCGACTTGGCATCATCCTTCATATGCATATGATATTCAATTATGAGGGCACTAATCTCCTCGATGTCCGCCATAGTCCAGCCGAAAGCTTGCCGCTTATCTTGTAAGACCATTAAAAGGGCTTTCTCTTGCTCGAGGGCTAGAGAGGCCGATATGATAACGGAAAAGGTCTCATTCTCACCTAGGTAAGCATATTTAAGGTGAGATGGCAATGGCTTGAGTTCGAGTTTCGGAGGCGAAACAATCAAAGGTAAAATATGGGAATCTACCTTGAACTCAAAGGACTCCAACACTGGTTCGAAATCACTGCAAACAACCGAATCGGATGGTTCAACTAACTCATCCAAAAATTCAAAAGACTTATATTCGGGCGGTGAATCGTCAAAATCGTCCGAAAAGGTGAAACATTCATAATCAATATCAGCTGTGCCAACTGTGTTAGATTCAAGGAGGGACGCACTAGTGGCGTCAAAACTGTTGTCATCAAACAGAAATCTTTCAAGCTCGCAGTCCTCCTGCGTGATTTCGTGAATAGAGAAAACTTCTCATGTACTAGTTTTAGGCACGGGGGGTAGACTTCCTATCTTGTAAATATTGAACTCACTAGACATCTTCCCGAAGCATAGAGTCATGGAGCCATTGCGATAATTTATTACGGCATTGGAAGTGGCCAAAAATGGTCGACCTAGGATCACCGGAATTTGGTTCCGTAGGTTAGCAACAGGTTGTGTGTCCATAACAATAAAATCAACGGGGAATATGAAATCCCCTACTTTGATCAACACATCCTCTAACTCACCCCTAGGATGGGTGATTGATCGATCAGCCATTTGGAGAGTACAACGAGTGGGTTTCAACTCTCCAACCCCTAATTGCTCGTGCACGGAGTAGGGAAGCAGGTTAACACTAGACCCAAGATCTAAAAGTGCTCTATTGATGTTCTTATCCCTAATTGTAATTGAAATTGTAGGACGGCCAGGGTCCTTTCATTTTTGGGGTAAGGGTTGACGTTGGTTAATAGCATTGCTTATGGCACTTGCTACTAGCACTTTCTTAGGTGTTTGTGACTTTCTCTTCGAGGAGCATAAGCCCTTTAAGATTTTCGCGTAAGAAGGGGCTTGTTGGATTGCATCCAAGAGAGGTATATTTATGCTAACCTGTTTAAATAACTCCACAATCTTCTCCATTTGTGGAGTTGGTTTATTGGAACTCAACCAGTTTGGAAATGGAGCATTTTGAAAATCTGTTGAGTCCAATGTCTGTGGAGTAGAATGTGGAGTTGGAACGGATCCCAGTGTGGGTGTGTTTGTGAAGTGAGAAGTGGGTCTGTTCGGATTAGAAAAAGAAGAGCCTTTTGAAGAATGAAGAATAGGCTCTAATGAAGAAAGATGAAGGTGAAGAGGATGGAGAAGAAGAAGAAGAAGATGATGAAGAAGAAGAACCACCGGCAGGGGTGTCATCACTAATACACACGTTATTTTGCAACACTCTTCCAGATCTCAACGTGGTCACCGCATTTACATTATGATTTTGATATTCATATGCGACATGTGCATTGTGTGTGTGACCAGGATTTGGCAATGGTTGAGATGGAAGCTTTCCCTTTTCTCTCTCGCTCAACGCAGCAGTTAGTTGTGCAATTTGTGCCTCAATAGATTTGATGCTTTAATCGTGTGAAGCATTGTTGTGCACCAAAGACTGGATGGAAGTTTCCAACCTTGCTTTGGATTGTGTAGATTGTTTGAGAAACGCATCTAGACTTTTTTCTAGCGAGATAACCTTATCATCATTTGGTTGAACAAAATTTTTTTGAGGGTAAAAGTTGTTAGGCACAAAATTGTTCGTTTGATTTGGATAAGGTTGTGGTTGGAAAGGTTGTTGGTATTGAGTTTGTTGGGGTGCTTGTTGTTGTGGAGGAGGAGGCCTTTGAAAGTTGTTGTTTCCTTGGAATTGTTGATTTTGATTCCAAGCAAAATTTGGGTCACTCCTCCAACATGGATTATAGGTCGAAGAGTAAGGATCATTTCTTTGTCGTTGCTGAAAGGCAGCATTGACTTGATCTTGTCCTTGAAAAGGTGGATTGTAAGGATACTCTTCGGTAAGGTGTGATGGATCCAAACAACAAGCACAAACAGTTCGTGGGGGTAAAGCAGGGGCAGGAGAAGGCGATGAGATTTTGGTCTCAATGGCTTCTAGATTTTTCGTAAGTGCGGCCATCTTGGCCTTCATAGAAATCGACATATCTAATTGATGTATGCCTGCCCTAGATTGACCAATAGAAGAAGATGAGGTGGTCTTGGTGCTTTCCTACTGAAGTGTTTGTTCAGCAAGATCCTCGAGAAACTTCCACACTTCCTCACTAGATTTGTTTAGAAAGTGACCTTGACAAATGGTTTCTAGCAACTGCTTCGTTGCTGGGTTCAATCCCTCGTATAATGTTTGGCAAAGTTGCCAATTTTCGATCCCATAGTGAGGGCATTGAACAAGTAGGTCTTTGAATCTTTCAAAACACTTCTAAAATGGTTCGGAAGGAAGCTGGGGAAATTGTATTATCTCATTGCGAATTCTCGCGGTCTGGAGGCGACGGCACAGTTCCCAAATTTTTTCCTATTGTTCTGTTGGTAAAATCCTCTGTTGTTCAGATCTGCCTTTTTCTGTTTTGATCTCTGGATTTTTCCAGATCCGAACTTCTTCGTTGTTCCTGCAAAACTCACATGATAAACCCTTCAAACAATAAAAGAGTGATAAAATTTTTATATATTTTTTTATTTTCTATTTTTATGATTTTTTAATTTATATTAACCCGAAATTGCAAAAAGAAAATACTACGCCATCCCCGGCAACGGCGCCATTTGATTTAAATAGATTTATGATCAAAAATATTTGTTAACCGCAATCAAGAATGGTGTCGCTTGGTAGCTAGCCGGTGAGTACGGGTCGGTCCACATGGATGTTGTGCCTTTTCTAATTTGCTCAAACGAGTTAATTCCAAACGCTGTGAATGGATTATCTCTAAAACCTAAATTGATTTATACTAAGACCAGAATCTTGCTAGGGTTAGGTTTAGGTTAAGTTCGGAAATTGAATGTTCTCTCACCGCTTTCAATGCCCTATTATAGATCTATTAGGTGTTATGGTAATAATTAATAATGGGGATTAGTACCATCGGGAAAAAACGATGTTTCTTCCTCTAGGTTCTTGTCCTTCCTTTCTTAATTCTTACCCTAATGTCCATAGAAAACATATACAACCGGTCCTTTATACTACGGTATCACCGCTACCTCGGGGGATAGGGTGCCGTAGGGAACGGTGTGTTATGTATGCATGGAATCCTATAAAAACTAATGATGGGCAAGAAAGAGGTGAGAGATCTTCATCTTTTAAGCCTTCCCCAAAGCTAACCCTAACAAGTGAGAAGACTACTCGCTCATTAGGGAATTGAATGACATTCTAACTATCTAACTAGGGCAAATAATTAAAAGTAAACTAAGGCAATGAAATAGAAATCTTACTTTATTGATGGCTCTCTCCAAACATTAACCCAGGAATTACAGATCTGAATTTATGAAATGAAAAGAGGAATGACCTAGAAAAGGTTTTAGGGCTTCTATTTATAGATTCATAAAAACCCTAGGGTTACAGTCGACTCACATCTGTAATTACAAGTTTACCCCTTAAGAAAAGACTAATCAACGCGCCGTGCACCGTCACAAAGATTTTTCACCGACACGGGCCCCACACGGCCACGGATCCGCGGCCAATAGCAAGGTTTGGCCGCGGTTCCGCGGCCAATTAATGGGCTTGTGGGCTATGTCTTCTGGGGTTGGTTCTGGTTGCATTTGGGTACTTTTTTCTTCACTTTGTTCTTCAGAAAATCTTCTGGTTCTCTTCCAGATTTCCACAGTGAGTAAAGTCGTGGACTTTTACCACTTGCTACGTGTCGAAGTCTTGAATCTTCCGCTGCCTTTGTTCTTGTGAAATCGTCCATTGATCTTCGTTTAGTCTCCAACTGTAGGCTTGATCAAGATTCTTCCCTTTGTCGGTCATTAGTCTCACTTTTGTATCATCTTTTCATCAATTTCACTGTTTTGTTCTGAGAACCTGTAACCTGCAACAAAGTAGCAGACATGGGTCAAAAGCACCAGTTTATTTGTAAAAAAAGAATAAGAATGGAGAATAAAATAATGCAAAATTATGGTATGAACACCCCCTCGTTGTGAGGTTTTTTTTATTGTGGGGACACTGTTCCCTGCAGGCGCAAGCCCCTGCAGTTAGTTACGTTATCGCATCACGATAACCACTTTCTCTTACACCAGAAGTTTACTTCATGTCGTGTGTGTTTGTTTTATTTTTGGTTGCCCGTGCATTGTATACGGAGACAAATTTATGATGTCGCCCGTAGGGCGTCAATTAGTCCAAATCCGTATATCTTAGATTTGGGTTTGGGTTGATTTAAGGATCATTAATCTCGTTTGAGATTAATATCAACTTAAATTTTTATTAAGGATGCGTTAGTCCAATTTGAGACTAACATCTACTTAACAGGGTTTTAGGATCATTCAAATCCAACAAAAGAGCATTTGGGCTCTATTGTTCTTGTTTAAGGACGTTACGATCCGTTGTTAGTTTACGGACGTTTTGGTCCATAGATCATCATTTTTGAGGTGAGGGTTTAATTTAAGTACATTTCGGTTCGTAGTAGTTTGAGGACGTTACGGTCCGTAGATCACCATTTTATGCCCATGTATTTGTTACGTGACGGGATGTACGACGATGATGTGGGATACACCCATTTGGGGGTGTGGTTTGGTTTAAGGTGTGCACGTCAGCTTGGGAAGTGCACCCAAAAGCAGTTGGATGTCCGGAGACGCCACCTCTCTGAAGACGTTGAGGAATTACAATGACATGCATCAGAGGTTTGGAGAGATGTACCCTTGAACCAATTCCTGTGTCTGAGGGAAAAGATCATGGTGGACCATCTAAGAATCATTAGACATTTTCGGGGGACTAAGATTAACTTAGGAAATGTGGGATGAACATCATTTTGGACATCATGAGTCATGTTTGGGAAGCAATGAACCTATAGGCTCAGTTGATCTAAATCAGGGACCTAGCCAACTTGGGCTTGGCCCACTCAGTTTTCTTTTATTTGAAAGAAGTGCTAAACACTTGTCAGGGCTCAGTCCCTATTTTTTTTGTGCAAACAGTGCTGAGAACTTATGTAAGTTCTGACGCCCACACTTTACTTTACTTTACCTTTTTTGTCTTTTTATGGAGTGCTGAGCACTCTTTATAGTGCCCACGTGCAAAGCACGCGAGGCAAGAAATTTTATGTTCTGTGGCGTCCACGTGAGGGTCGCGTAGGACGCTGGGCGCTGCTACCTGGCGATAGGTATAGTACCAACCAGCAGTACCCCACGAGTCCGTCCAGTATAACTCATAACCCAATGAGCACATGCATACTATCTTTAGTACGACGTACTGATGGTTGTGGGATAGACCATCTCCCTTGCTGGGATGAGAAGCTATACACTAGTCCACTCTGGATTATCGATGCCATGTCTCGATAATCCTACGACTAGGGACCTGTATAAGGATGTGCTTGTAGACTACCCAGCCCCCACTAATATGACTGCCATCACAACGCTGGTAGTCAAGCAAAGATCCTAAGGGCTCTACCAATATGTATTAGCGATACGTTAAAAGAAACATATGCATATATTAAGATAGATACAAACTAAGTAGCATACTACTATATTGAGCAAGAATGTTATAAATCCGTGTATATATCCCAAGCTTCCAAAATATAATATACAAACTAGTACTATACAATAATAGCCTCTAGGGCATATTACACTAACAATCTCCCACTTGCACTAAGGCCATGTGCTGGCATATCGCGGACCTATCATCTCAAATAGCCTCTCGAACTGCGTCTGAGAGATGGTCTTTATGAATGGATCTGCAGTGTTGTCCTCTATAGCAACTCTCCACACCTCGATCTCCCGGCGATCCACGATCTTCCTGATCAGGTGATATCGCCTCAAGATGTGTCTGGATTTTTGATAGGACCTAGGTTCCCTTGCTAAAGCTATAGCCCCATTGTTGTCACAATATAGAGCTATTGGGTCAATAACGGACAGAACCACCTAAAGTTCTGTTAAGAACTTACTCATCCAAACAGCTTCTTTTACGGCGTCACAAGCTGCGATATACTCCGCTTCCATCGTCGAGTCAGCAAAGGTGTCCTGCTTGGAACTCTTCCAACATACCGCCCCTCCATTGAGGGTAAAGACATAACCCGACATGGACTTAGAGTCATCCTTGTCACTTTGGAAGCTGGAGTCAGCAAAGGCCTCGATCTATAGTTCTTTTCCGCCGTACACCAAGAACATCTCCTTAGTCCTTCTCAGGTATTTAAGAATGTTCTTTACTGCTATCCAGTGCTTCTCCATAGGGTTTGACTGCTACCGGATTACTACGCTTAGTGCATAAGCAATATCGAGTCTGGTACACAACATCACATACATTATAGAGCCTACCGCAGAAGCGTAGGGTATAATAAACATGCGATCCCTTTCCAAATCAGTCTTGGGAGACATCTCTTTGGAGAGGGTGATTCCGTGACAAGCCAGTAAAGTACCGCGCTTTGAATCTTCCTTACTGAATCTCTTCAGTATGGTGTCGATGTACCTGAACTGTGAAAGTCCCAACATCCTCTTAGATCTATCAGATAGATCTAGATCCTCAGAATGTAAGAGGCATCACCCAGGTCTTTCATGGAGAACCTTTGTGACGAGAATCCATTGACAGATTGTAGCAAAGGAATGCCATTTCCTATCAAGAGATTGTTATCCATATACAAGACAAGGAATACAACAGTTCTTGCAACAATCTTACTATAGATGCATGGATCATCTGGAATTTTGATAAAGTCAAATTATTTGACCGTCTCATCAAAAAAGATGTTCCAACTCCATGATGCCTTCTTTAGTCCATAAATGGACTTAAGCAACTTGCACACTTTCCCGCTGCTCCTATTCTGAATGAAAACATCTGGCTGGTCCATATAGATGCATTCTTCTAAATTTCCATTTAGAAAAGCAGTCTTTATATCCATCTGCCAAATCTCATAATCGTGGAAGGAAGCAATGGCAAGAAGGATCCGAATGGATTTGAGCATAGCCACTGGAGAAAAGGTTTCATCATGGTCCAAACCAGGTCTTTGACGAAATTCTTTTGCAATAAGTCTAGCCACATAGGTTTGAACCTGTCCATCCACACCAATCTTCTTTCTGAAGATCCATTTGCAGCCTACGGGTTTTACACCTTCTGGAGCAATGTCCAGAGTCCATACTTTGTTAGTGTACATGACTCCATCTCGGTCCGCATTGCATCCAGCCATTTTACCGAGTCTGTGCTCTAAATGGCTTGCTGGAAGTTAGTTGGCTCATCATTATCAATGATGCAATCCTCTATATCCCCGTCTACGAGAAAACCGTAGTATCTCTCGGGCGGATGAGACTGCCTACTGTTAGTGTATATGCCCTAGAGGCCATTACTGTATCATACTAGTTTGTATATTACTTAATGGAAGCTTGGGATATTCACCTTGTATAAACAATCTTGCTCAATATAGTAATATGCTACTTGGTTTGTTTCTACTTCAATGTGTACATGTGTTTATTTTAGTATATCACCTATACACATTAGTGGAGCCCTTAGGATTTTTGCTTGATTACCAGCGTTGTGATGGCAGTCACACTAGTGGGGGCTGGGTAATCTATAAGCACATCCTTATCCAGGTCCCTAGTCGCAGGACTATCGAGACAGGGCATCGATACTCCGGAGTAGGCTAGCGTATGCACTTCTCATCCCAGAGTGGGAGGTGGTCTGTCCCACAGCCATCAGTACGTCGTACTGGAGATAGTATACGGGTGCTCGTTAAGTTACGAGTACACTGGACAGGACTCGTCGGGAACTGACCGGTTGGTATTATACCTATCGTCAGTTATCAGTTCCCAGGTGACATGAGTACAGCTTAGTCCGCTGACTTGACACTGTCACTTCGCCTCGAGTGTGTTCCCACTGTACTTTGATTACTACCCTACCACGGCTCAAAGGATTCGTGCAAACAGGTAGTAGTTGGGTACAGTCCCGAAGCACTTGGAGGCAGTGACGGTTTGACAGGATTCGTCTCTCCCGGTATTGGGGGTTGACATCACGCTGTGTCTAGGAGAGCCATTACACGAGTAGTCCCTGGCCAGGGCAATCGAGATATACTGGTAGGCTTCCAGTGTTATCTCAGGGTGTTTTGGGCTTCACTCTGACACGACTTGTACCGCTATTAGGGGACTGAGGTTTACCGCCCCTCTAGGCCTGCCATGCGATGTATCAGACGAACAGACCGGACTGTACGGAGACTGTCACATTCAGGCTCAGTAGGAGTTCAGATGGGTTTCACCTCGTCAGTCTTCTTGTCGGCATCTACCTGGGGACCGTTACGCACAGCTAGTGCCGCTTGCAGTCTGTGGTTAAACCCATTATCATCGTAGTGTCGAGTCTTTAGAATCCCACACAGAAAGCTATTCGCCTTTAGGCAAAAGAGTAGAGGTCACATGGTTTTGCGACAGGTCGCATGGTTTTGCGACAGGATTTGGTCACATCCATGCACTTATACATGTACAGTGTCCGGACAATTAACACTAGCGGGCTTTGGTTTAAGCCAAATCCTAGTGTACGTATTGGGATTGGTTTTATCCAGTATGTATTCGTGTTCCTCGGAACGCGGATGCGGGTGTGTATGCACAGTTGACGGAGAGACAAAGGCAGAGGATTCTCATTAGGGTTGTTGACCGTTGACTGTTGACTATTGACTTTTTGCTCAACCCTAATGAGAATATGATATGTAATTAACAATAATATTAATTAAGTATTATAGTGACATGGTTGTTGAGGGGTTGACTTGTTGACTTTGTTGACCGGTTGACTAGGTTGGACTAGTTGACCATCATGATGACAATGGCTATCATTTCGTGGCAAAGACTTTTGCTTGCTTGTTCTCTTATGCAAAATGAGTGCATGAAATGATATGGTTATTGTAGCTTAAACCATCACTTAATACTTGATTGCTATTATTGGTTATGATGGCTTTGGATTATGAGAGCCAAGAGAGAAAAGTCTTTCTCATTCTTTCATTTCCTTTCTCTCTCTTGTGTTCTTGAGCTCTCACCCTCTTCCTCTTGCTCTCCCTCTCTTGAGTCTATGGTTCACTTGTCTCATGTGTTGAGAAGCAAGAACCATATAGTAAAATCCCAAACACTCTCTTCTCTACTCACTCTAGTTCACAAGGTTTAGCAAACCGAGTGAACTAGTTTCTTCAAAGATCGAAGAAGAAGCCAAAGGTAGAAGCTTTTGGGCGGATTCGATCTTCGGCGCAAGGAGACGACGGGGTGAAGCCGATCCGGACAACCGTCGAGATTTGAAGACGAAGGAGTTCAAGAAAGAAAGGTATAACCCCCTAACCGAGTAGTTAACAACTCCTAGTTAGGTTGTTAGTTAGATATTTAACAAAGATCCGGTTTTGAGTCCATGTTACCGCCTCTAGAAAATTGTTTTTCATCAAATTCCGCATGCCCGAAAGTACCGGGAGAGGTAGCATGGACTTACAGTGGTATCAGAGCCTAGTTAAACACTACCTAACATTTTAGCAAAGTAACTAGAAGATCGATCAAAGAAAAAGTCACGAAACGAACCCGATATGCCAAGTTTCTGCCGATTTTTTTCCTGTTCAAAAATTGATAAATTTCATCTTAAAAATCGGCTCAGGCTTTTTATTAAATAACCACAAAATTTGGTCCCACGAACCGATCTAAGCGCTGCGGAAACGCGGCGGGAGCACGCTCCCGCCGCGGTTCCGTGGCCGAGTTGACTCGGCCGAGGTCCAAATTTTGTGCAGTGTATTTCTGGGGTTGTTTTGGGATTTTGGAATATGTCTTTTCAGCCCAGATTTTCCAGAACGAAAATTGTGTTTGGGACCTAAAAATCCGTATTTTTGATCGAACATCTAAAGACTTAAGCTGACGGGTTTTTATCTGTGATGTGATATTTGTATTGAACATCTGCTAATCGCTATATGTCGATTAGTGGGGGTTATACAAATCTGTGATCTGTAATGTCATTGGAATGTGTATATGAATTCATTGGATTGTCGCGGGTGAATAGCCGGGGGGTTGTGAGACGAGAGTTTTCTTTTCTTTCAATTCATGTAAATTTGTAAATTGATGTAATAATTATTTGTATGGCCGCACAACCGGGTCGGGGTTGTAGCCGTCATTGTATAATTTCTTTTTACTGTTTTTGCTCCTAGGATAGACCCATGGAGGGGGTGCTCAAACTACCGGGTATCCCGAACTGCCGAGTGGCCTACTCACGGAGTTGAGGGAGGTTGCTTCGCTTCGGGTACTTGGCGGGTAGTTTGCCGCACCCGTAGAGGTCTTGGGTGGGGTATTGGCTATTCACCGCGACCGTGTAATCTGCTTTTCGTTACAGGCTCGTACGAATTGCGGGTTCCTAGTATATCCAATGTGTTCATCTGTGATCTGAAATGGCTATCATTGCAATGTATATCTATATATGATATTATTTAGGCGTTGCTTATGTTTTACAGCCGCGCTAGTCCAGCCCCCGCTCTGTCGTTAGTTAAGTAACCTAACGGGTAATGACGGGGCCCCGTGGCGAATGCGAATGGCATAAGCGTATGTCATATTTTGGTTGTTTTCTGCAATGGTAGGATTAAATGATGGGACGCATTAAAAGAACTAATGCAAGAATATCACGCATTAAAAGAACTAATGCAAGAAAAATAAACCAAGTAAAAGTCGTTGGAACACTTTCGAAAAACCACTCGGTTCTTTTCATAACCAACTTTTAAATGCGAAGCTTGAGCCACTCCTTTTAAAAGCTATCTCGTTCCATCGATTATATCAAGTTCACTACGTCACGGTTTTGCCAAAACCATTCGTAGCCCTCCGTCGTTTCACATGAATAGTCAATAGTATTCAAGCTATGTATGTTGGCCAAAGTCAAGGTATAGTGATTGGTAGCTATTAGGTATTCATGTGTAGCATAGATAGATGTGTTGGTTTGGGACAGTCATACTGCCATTTTGGCCAAAGTCAAGGGTAGGTACGGGTGGGTCCAAATTAACCTGGAGAATGATGGGTAGAACTTGACATGTGACTTATGATATTTTGGCCAAAGTCAAGGTCATAAGAGCATGGGGCAAAAACCCACATCGGGAGTTTCAAAAGAACTGAAACTTGCTAGTGTTGCATACCATTTGGAGTGTGATGATTCTGGTAGGATTCCTTCAGTTTCGTCACGCAATGATATTTGGGTCCCGATCCTACTGTGAGTATATGCTACTCCTCGGGAAATTTCTCACTTAACGATCAATGCTATAAACCTAGTAGGTGTCTAGAAAGGTGTTAGCGGGGCTACGCCCCCAGGGAAAAGAGGTTCTTAAATTAAGGAACTTCGCGAAAGCGTTGGAAAACCTCCCTCGAAGTACCGACACTAGCCTGGCTGAACGGTTAAGCAAGTATTGTACGGTGAGATTGATCCTGACTAATTCTTCCTTTTTGGTTTGAGGAGGGATTCGAGAAACAGTGGGAGCCATCCTGTTTAGACAAACTAAAAACCACTCTAAACTTGCAAGAGCATCATGCTGAGTGTTTCTTCTTCTCTCTCCTAATTGCAGCGACCAATCGACATGACTGGACTTAAGTTACTTCTAGATAAAAACATACTGACAGGGCCAAACTACAAAGATTGGCTCAGGAATTTCAAAATGGCAATCACTTACAACAAGCTGGAGTATTTTCTTACCACCAAAGCTCCCCCCGTTCCAGGTCCCACCTCCAGCGTCGCGGATAAGGAAATCCGTAAGACTTGGGAGATCGATTGCGCGAAGGCCAAATGCCTCGTGCTTGCCTCTATGGACAACGAACATCAGAGGAGGCACGAGAATATGGACCTTGAATCCATATTTCTTCATACAAAAGAACTGTATGGAGAGCAGTCTCGTATCGCAAGATACGAAGTGTCGAAGAAGTTATTTTCGGCAAGGTTGGCCGTCGGATCATCGATAGCGGCACACGTGCTTAAGATGATTGGCTACATAGAAGAGCTCGCGGACCTTGGGACCACGTTGGAGAATGAGCTCTATACGGACTTGATTCTCCAGTCCCTTCCTTCCACTTACGCCCAGTTTATCCTGAACTTCAACTTACAAGAAAAACAAGTTGAACTTTCAGAACTCCTCAACATGCTGAGGAGCGCAGAGGGCACCCTAAAGAAAGGTAGGGAAACATCCACTTTATTTGTAGGAGGATCTTCCTCTTCTAGGTCCAAGGCGAAAGCCAAGGGAAAGAAGAAGAAAGCCCCCGCCAAACCAAGGGACGGTGTTAGTAAAGTGGATACGAAGGGAAAGGCAAAAGCAACAAAGAAAGTGGGAAAGCTTGTGGATAAGGAAGAATGCTTCTATTGTCATAAGAAGGGACACTGGAAAAATGATTGCAGGGCTTGGAAGGCCAGAACACAGGATCTGAAGCAGGTTGCGGCTTCAGCTTCAGTTGTGTATGTTATTGAAAACTGTCTTACAATAAACTCTACTTCCTGGGTATTGGATACCGGATCAGGATCTCATATCTGTAATTCTTTGCAGGTGTTAAGAAACCGTAGGGTTTTGAAGGCAGGTGACATGACCCTCAAAGTTGCAAACGGAGCTAGCATGGATGCTAAGGCCGTGGGGGACTATCACCTGGGAATGTCAGATGGACATGTTTTGGTTTTGCGTAATTGCTTTTTTGTACCCAACGCAACTTGTAATATCATTTCTGTGTCTTTGGTTTCTAAAGAAGGTTATGAATTTGCGTTTGTAAGCAATGTAGTAAACATTCACCTTAATCAAGTTCTGATTGGGTCAGGTACATTGAGCAATGGTATATACGTATTAAACCAACCACGGATTTTCAATGTCCAGAATACACACAAAAGAAAGTCTCCGGAAATAAATCAGACTTTCTTATGGCATTGTAGACTGGGTCACATCAATGAGAGAAGGTTGACGAAGTTACATACAGAAAGATATTTGAATCCATTCGAATATTAATCGTATGCCACTTGTCAATCCTGTCTCAAAGGAAAGATGACAAAGACTCCGTTCACTGGACACGGAGTAAGAGCGAGCGAGCTCTTGGGATTCGTACACAGCGACGTGTGCGGTCCAATGTCTACACATGCGCGAAGCGGTTATTCTTACTTCATTACTTTTACGGATGACTTTTCAAGGTACGGTTATGTCTTCTTAATGAAACATAAGTCTGAAGCCTTTGGAAAATTCCAGGAATATAAGAATGAAGTAGAAAAACAAACCGACAAAAGTATCAAGATTCTAAGATCGGATCGAGGTGGTGAATACTTGAGTGCCGAGTTCCTGGACTATTTAAAAGTGAACGGAATTCTCTCTCAGCTTACTCCTCCATACACTCCGCAACATAACGGTGTATCGGAGAGACGGAACCGAACCCTATTGGATATGGTACGGTCCATGATGAGTAACGCTGAGTTACCGTGATCATTCCGGGGGTATGTGCTAGAATCAGCTGCATACCTTTTGAACTGAGTTCCAACTAAGACTGTGCCTACTACACCATATGAGATGTGGTGTGGGAAGAGACCCTATCTTAATCACATTAAGACATGGGAAAGTCCAGCTTTTGTCAAAAAGCAGCATGCGGACAAGCTCGAGGCACGCTCAGTACAGTGCTAGTTTGTGGGTTATCCAAAGAACTCCAAAGGATATTTCTTCTACTGCGAAGAGGAACAAAAGGTTTTTGTTTCTCGTCATGCCCACTGTCTAGAACACCAGTTCTTAGAAAAGGAAATTAGTGGGAGCGCAGTAGAACTGGAAGAAATTCTAAAACCACAGACTATTACTGAAAGTTTAGTAGAACCAGAGGGTTCAAAAGAACAGGACATTCCTACGCCGCTCCGCAGGAGTAGTAGGCAGTCTCATCTGCCCGAGAGATACTACGGTTTTCTCATAGACGGGGATAGAGAGGATTGCATCATAGATTATGATGAGCCTACTAGCTTCCAGCAGGCCGTTCAGAGCGTTGACTCGGTAAAATGGCCGGATGCAATGCGGACCGAAATGGAGTCCATGTACACCAATAAGGTATAGACGTTGGACATTGCTCCAGACGGGGTAAAACCCGTAGGATGCAAGTGGATCTTCAAAAGGAAGATTGGTGTAGATGGACAGGTTGAGACCTATAAAGCTAGACTTGTTGCAAAGGGTTTTCTTCAAAGACCTGGTTTGGACTATGACGAAACCTTTTCTCCAGTGGCTATGCTGAAATCCATTCGGATCCTTCTTGCCATTGCTGCCTTCCAGGATTATGAGATTTGGCAGATGGACGTAAAGACCGCTTTTCTAAATGGAAATTTAGAGGAGTGTGTCTATATGGACCAGCCAGAGGGTTTCATTCTGAGTGGGAGCAGCGGAAAGGTGTGCAAGTTGCTTAAGTCCATCTATGGACTAAAGCAAGCATCGCGGAGTTGGAACATCTGTTTTGATGAGAAATTCAAGGAATTTGGCTTTATCAAAAATCCAGATGAACCATGCATCTATAGTAGATTTGTGGCGAGAACTGTAGTATTCCTCGTTTTATACGTGGATGACATTCTCTTAATAGGAAATGACATTCCATTGCTACAATCTGTCAAGGGGTTCTTGTCACACAGGTTCTCTATGAAAGACCTAGGTGATGCCTAATACATCCTGGGGATCCGGATCCATCGTGATAGATCCAAGAGGATATTAGGACTTTCACAGTCCAGGTACATCGACACCATACTGAAAAGATTCAGTATGAAGGATTCCAAGCGCGGTAATCTACCGGCTTGTCACGGGATCACCCTCTCTAAAGAGATGTCTCCCAAGACTGATTTGGAGAGGGATCGCATGTCTGTTATACCCTACGCTTCTGCGGTAGGCTCTATAATGTATGTGATGTTGTGTACCACACCGGATGTTGCTTATGCACTGAGTGTGGTAAGCCGGTATCAGTCAAACCATGGGGAGAAACACTGGATAGCGGTAAAGAACATTCTCAAGTACCTGAGAAGGACTAAGGAGATGTTCTTGGTGTATGGCGGAAAAGACCTCCAGATCGAGGCCTTTGCTGACTCCAGCTTCCAGAGTGACAAGGATGATTCCAAGTCCATGTCGAGTTTTGTCTTTACCCTCAATGGAGGGGCGGTGTGTTTGAAGAGTTCCAAACAGGAAACCGTTGCAGACTCGACGATGGAAGCGGAATACATCGCTGCATCTGATGCCGCAAAAGAAGCTGTCTGGATGAGGAAGTTCTTGAAAGAACTTCAGGTGGTTCCGTCCATTGTTGATCCAATACCTTTGTATTGCGACAACAACGGGGCTATAGCTTTAGCGAAGGAACCCAGGTCCCATCAGAGATCCAGACACATCTTGAGGCGGTATCACCTGATCAGGGAGATCGTGGATCGCCAGGAGATCAAGGTTCGGAGGGTCGCTTCAGAAGATAACACTGCAGATCCATTCACCAAGGCCTTGCCCCAGACTCAGTTCGAGCGGCTGATCGAGATGATAGGTCTTCGATAAGCCAGTACCTGGCCTTAGTGCAAGTGGGAGATTGTTAGTGTATATGCCCTAGAGGCCATTACTGTATCATACTAGTTTGTATATTACTTAATGGAAGCTTGGGATATTCACCTTGTATAAACAATCTTGCTCAATATAGTAGTATGCTACTTGGTTTGTTTCTACTTCAATGTGTACATGTGTTTATTTTAGTATATCACATATACACATTAGTGGAGCCCTTAGGATTTTTGTTTGATTACCAGCGTTGTTATGGCAGTCACACTAGTGGGGGCTGGGTAATCTATAAGCAGTTCCTTATGCAGGTCCCTAGTCGCAGGACTATCGAGATAGGGCATCGATACTCCGGAGTAGGCTAGCGTATGCGCTTCTCATCCCAGAGTGGGAGGTGGTCTGTCCCACAGCCATCAGTACGTCGTACTGGAGAAAGTATATGGGTGCTCGTTAGGTTACGAGTACACTGTACAGGACTCGTCGGGAACTGACCGGTTGGTATTATACCTATCGTCAGTTATCACTTTCCAGGTGACATGACTACAACTTAGTCCGCTGACTTGACACTGTCACTTCGCCTCAAGTGTGTTCCCACTGTACTTTGATTACTACCCTACCACGACTCAAAGGAGTCGTGCAAACAGGTAGTAGTTGGGTATAGTCCTGAAGCACTTGGAGGCAGTGACGGTTAGACAGGATTTGTCTCTTCCGGTATTAGGGGTTGACATCGCGCTGTGTATAGGAGAGCCATTACACGAGTAGTCCCTGGCCAGGGCAAGCGAGATATACTGGTAGGTTTCTAGTGTTATCTCAGGGTGTTCTGGGCTACACTCCGACACGACTTGTACCGCTATTAGGGGACTGACGTTCACCGCCCCCCTAGGCCCGCCATGCGATGTATCAGACGAACAGACCGAACTGTACGGAGACTGTCACATTCAGGCTCAGTAGGAGTTCAGATGGGTTTCACCTCGTCAGTCTTCTTGTCGGCATCTACCTGGGGATCATTACGCACAGCTAGTGCCGCTTGCGGTCTGTAGTTAAACCCATTGCCAGCGTAGTGTCAAGTCTTTAGAGTCCCACACAGAAAGCTATTCTCCTTTAGGCAAAAGAGTAGAGGTCGCATGGTTTTGCGACAGGTCGCATGGTTTTGCGACAGGGTTCGGTCACATCCGTGCACTTATACATGTACAGTGTCCGGACAATTAACACTAGCGGGCTTTGGTTTAAGCCAGATCCTAGTGTACGTATTGGGATTGGTTTTATCCAGTATGTATTCGTGTTCCTTGGAACGCGGATGCGGGTGTGTATGCACAGTTGACAGAGAGACAGAGGCAGAGGATTCTCATTAGGGTTGTTGACCGTTGACTGTTGGCTATTGACTTGTTGCTTAACCCTAATGAGAATATGATATGTAATTAACAATAATATTAATTAAGTATTATAGTGACATGGTTGTTGAGGGGTTGACTTTGTTGACTTGTTGACTTTGTTGACCGGTTGACTAGGTTGGACTAGTTGACCATCATGA
Organism: Agapanthus africanus; assembly: GCA_030015575.1. Lineage (NCBI taxonomy): Eukaryota > Viridiplantae > Streptophyta > Magnoliopsida > Asparagales > Amaryllidaceae > Agapanthus > Agapanthus africanus. The sequence goes on along the minus strand of JASDDO010000014.1, from coordinate 574,820,077 downwards.
TGACAATGGCTATCATTTCATGGCAAAGACTTTTGCTTGCTTGTTCTCTTATGCAAAATGAGTGCATGAAATGATATGGCTATTGTAGCTTAAACCATCACTTAATACTTGATTGCTATTATTGGTTATGATGGCTTTGGATTGTGAGAGCTAAGAGAGAAAAGTCTTTCTCATTCTTTCATTTCCTTTCTCTCTCTTGTGTTCTTGAGCTCTCACCCTCTTCCTCTTGCTCTCCCTCTCTTGAGTCTATGGTTCACTTGTCTCATGTGTTGAGAAGCAAGAACCATAGAGTAAAATCCCAAACACTCTCTTCTCTACTCACTCTAGTTCACAAGGTTTAGCAAACCGAGTGAACTAGTTTCTTCAAAGATCGAAGAAGAAGCCAAAGGTAGAAGCTTTCGGGTGGATCGATCTTCGGCGCAAAGAGACGACGGGGTGAAGCCGATCCGGACAACCGTCGAGGTTTGAAGACGAAGGAGTTCAAGAAAGAAAGGTATAACCCCCTAACTGAGTAGTTAACAACTCCTAGTTAGGTTGTTAGTTAGATGTTTAACAAAGATCCGGTTTTGAGTCCATGTTACCGCCTCTAGAAAATTGTTTTTCATCAAATTACGCATGCCTGAAAGTACCGAGAGAGGTAGCATGGACTTACACCTACTACTCTTGCGGAGTGGTGCGGGAATGTCTTGTTCTTTTGAAACTTCTGGTTCCACCATGCTTTCAGTAATAGATTATGGTTCTGGAATTTCTTCTAGTTCTATTGCGCTCCCACTAGTTTCTTTTTCTAAAAATTGATGTTCCAAAAAGTGGGCATGACGAGAAACAAAAACCTTTTGTTTCTCGGCGTAATAGAAAAGATACCCCGTGGAGTTCTTTGGGTATCCCACAAACTTACACAGTACTGAGCGTGGCTCGAGTTTGTCCGCATGCTGCTTTTTAACAAAAGATGGACATCCCTATATCTTTAGATATTGAAGATAGGGTTTCTTCCCACTCCACATCTGATATGGTGAGGTAGGAACAGTCATGGTAGGAACCTTGTTCAAAATATATGCACCTGATTCATGTGCATAGCCCCAGAATGATCGCGGTAACTCAGCGTTACTCATCATGGAACGTACCATATCCAATAAGGTTCAGTTCAGTCTCTCCGATACACCACTGTGTTGTGTCGTGTATGGAGGAGTAAGCTGAAAGAGAATTCCATTCTCTTTTAGGTAATCCAGGAACTCGGCACTCAAGTATTCACCACCTCGATCGGATCTCAATGTCTTGATACTTTTGCCGGGTTTTTTCCACTTCATTCTTATATTCTCGGAATTTCTCAAAGGCCTCAGATTTATGTTTCATTAAGAAGACATGTCCATACCTAGAGAAATCATCCGTAAAAGTAATGAAATAAGAATAACCAATTCTTGCATGTGTAGACATTGGACCACACACATCGCTGTGTATGAGTCATAAGAGCTCGCTCGCTCTTACTCCTTGTCTAGTGAACGGAGTCTTTGCCATCTTTCCCTTGAGACATGATTGACAAGTTGCATAAGATTGATATTCGAACATATCCAAATATCCTTCTTTATGTAACTTGTTCAACCATGTTTCGTTGATGTGACCCAGTCTACAATGCCATAAGAAAGCTTTATTTAATTCTGGAGTCTTTCTTTTATGTGTGTTCTGGACATTGAAAACTCGTAGATGGTTTAATACGTATATACCGTTGTTTAGTGTACCTAACCCAATCAGACCATGATTAAGGTGGATGTTTACGACAACGCTTACAAATGTAAAATCATAACCTTCTTTAGATAAAAAAGATAAAAAAATGATATTACAAGTCAAACTAAGTATATAAAAACAATTGCGCAAAACCAAAATATGTCCACTTGTCAACCCTAAGTGATATTCCCCTACGGACATAGCATCCACGCTCGCTCCGTTAGCAACCCTAAGGGTCATATCACCGGTCTTCAGAACTCTACGGCTTCTCAGTGCCTGCAAAGAATTACAGATATGAGATCCTGATCTGGTATCCAATACCCAGGAAATAGAGTTGATTGACTGACAGTTTTCAATTACAAACACACATGAAGCCGAAGCCACAACTTGCTTCGAGTCCTGGTTCTTGGCTCTCCATGCCGTGCAATCTTTCTTCCAATGGCCTTTCATATGACAGTAGAAGTATTCTTCCTTCTCTACTGTTGGCCCTACCACTTTTGCCTTACCCCTTGCTTCCACCTTACTAACATCGCCTTTCGGCTTGGTGGGGGCCTTCTTCTTCTTTCCCATCGCTTTTTCCTTGGATCTAGAAGAGGAAGCTCCACCAACAAACAGAGTGGGTGTCTTCCTGGATTTCTGCAGGGTTCCATCAGCACTCCTCAACATGTTGAGGAGTGCCGGAAGCTAAACTTCTTTACCTTGAATATTAAAATTCAAGATAAACTGGGGGTAGGTGGAAGGGAGGGACTGCAGTATCAAGTCTGTATACAGCTCGTTCTCCAACGTGGTCCCTGTGTCTGTGAGCTCCTTAATATAGCCAATCATCTTAACGACGTATTCCCCTACAGATGACCCGATAGTCAACCTCGCCTGGAATAGATTCTTCGAGATCTCGTATCTTGCGATACGAGATTGCTCTCCATATAATTGCTTGGTATGGAGGAATATGGATTCAAGATCCATATTCTCATGCCGCCTCTGATGTTCATTGTCCATAGAGGCCAGCACGAGGCACTTGGCTTTTGCGCTGTCAACTTCCCAGGTCTTACGGATTTTCCTATCAGCGACGCTGGAATCTGGACCTAGGACGGCCGGGGCTTTAGTAGTAAGGATATAGTCCAATTTGTCATATGTGATTGCCATCTTGACATTCCTGAACCAATCTTTATAGTTTGGCCCCGTCAATATATTTTTATCTAATAGTAACTTAAGGCCCGTCGTCTTGGTCGATGCAATTAGGAGAGAGAGAGAGAAGAAACACTTTAGCATGATGCTCTTTGAAATTTAGATTGGTTTTTAATTTATCTAAACAGGATGGCTCCCACTGTTTCTCAAATCCTTCCTCAAAACATAAAAGAAGAATTAGTCAGGATTAATGTCACCGTAAAATACTTTCTTAACCTTTCAGACAGGCTAGTGTCAGTACTTCGAAGGAGGTTTTACGATGCTTTCGCGAAGTTCCTTAATTAAATAATCTATTTTCCCTAGAGGAGTAGCCCCACTAACACTGTTCTAGGCACATACTTGGTTTATAACATTGATCGTTAAGTGAAAAAATCTCCCGAGGAGTAGCATATACTCACAGTAGGATCGGGATCCAAATATCATTGTGTGATAAAGACAAAGGAATCCTACCAAAATTATCACACTCCAAATGATATGCAACACTAGCATGTTTCAGTTTCATTAGAAACTCCTGATGTGGATTTTTCCCCATGCTCTTATGACCTTGACGAAGACCAACATATCATAAGTCATATGTAAAGTTCTACCCATCATTGTCCAGGTTAATTTGAACCCACCCGTACATACCCTTGACGAAGGCCAAAATAGCAGTACAACAGTACCAAACCAACGCATCTATCTATGCTACAGATGAATATTCAGCAGCTACCAATCACTATGCCTTGGCGAAGGTCAAAATACATAGCTTGAATACTACTGAATATCCAACTGAAATGCAGAGGGCTACGAAAGGTTTTGGCGAAACTGTGAATGTAGTGAACTTGATATAATCGAAGGAACCTGATAGCTTTTAAAATGGGTGGTTTAAGCTCCGTATTTTAAAAGTTTTGATGTTTTGAAAAAACCGAGTGGTTTTAAAATTGTTCCAACGATTCAGCTTTGGTTTGTTTGCTTTGCATTAATGTAATGCAGTCCCATCAATTAACCTACCATTACAGAAAAAGAACGAAAATACAACGTACGCTTATGCCATCTGCATTCGCCACGGGGCCCGTCATCACCCGTTAGCTTACTTAACTAATGACAGAGCGGAGGCTGGACTAGCGCGGATGCAAAACATAAGCAACGCCTACTAGATATCATATATAGATATATACATTCATCTTATGCAATAATAGGCAATCCAGATCACAGATGAACATATTGGATATATTAAGAATTCCGCGTTTCGTTTGAGCCTGTAACGAAAGACGGATTCCACGGTCCTGATGAATAGCCAAACCCTACCCTAGACCTCTACGAGTACAGAAAACTACCCGCCCAATTCCTGAAGTGAAGAAGCCTCCCTCAACAAAGTGATTAGGCCACTTGGCACTTCAAGAATCCGGTAGTTTGTGCACTCCACCTTAGGTCTATCCTACGAGCAGAAAACAGTAAAAGAAATAATACAACGGTGGCTACAATCTCAACCCGGATGTGCCCCACAAAATAATATTACATCACTTTACAATTTACATCAAATGAAAGATAAAACACTCATCTTAATCCTTGGCTATTCATCCACGACGATCTAACAAGTTCATATACACAAGCCAACATAACATCATCACAGATATGTGCAACCCCGACTAATTGACGTTTAGCAATTAGTCGATGTTTCCAAACTCATATACACATCAAAAAGTTTGTAAAGTAACCACGACATTAGAATTCCGCACTCAATTAGCAAACTAAACCAATTTTTCCAAAACATGAAAAATCCAGTGAGCTAAAGTTCCAAAACCGATCGTTTTAAGCCAATCCGGGAGTCGAAAAGAACTCGAAACCCACCCGAATCTTCGCGGAGGCGAAGATACCAAAATTAACTATCGAATGGGGGGTCTCGGGGGTGTACCCACCCCTGGGGGCCACCATGAAGTGGCCCTCTAGGGTAGGCAGACCCGAGAGCACCCAATTGGGGTGCTTTCGGGTCACCCACCCCTAAGGCCTCCTTGTGGTGGTCTTGGGGTGTGGGTTTGGCTTCTTTTCCACTCCGAGGTGTCCCCGGGGTACGCACGCTCTACCCTGCGGCTTCTCGGTTCAAACCGTGAGCCCGCAGGGTGTGCAAACAACTCAAAATATTATTTTTGGAAACTATTTTTGTCAGCAGATTTTGCGAGACAAAACGGCGGATTTCTAACATCGCTACAAGCTATCTATGGTTTATGAGAGGCTCTGATACCACTTTAATTCGATGTCGCGCACCCCGCGTGTTTGCGGGGAGGCGGAAATAATAAAAAATAATTTTTTCGGGCATCGCAACACCTACTTGAACCAAGGATCGATCACAAACCCTAACTAGCATACTACTTGAGGTTTAATTACTCGGATGAATGTTATACCTCGTAGTATCGTGTCCTTCTAGTCTTCTTTCTGTCCTCTTCCTCTTCTTGAGCTCCTTAGAGTGAAAATGGATCGCGCCTCCTCATCGGCTTCTCGAAGTCGAAGAAGATCCACACGAAAGTTCCAACCTTGAGATTTCACCTCCAAGATGAGGTAACTAGGTCACTTGGTGTGCTAAACTAGATAGCCTAGATGATGTAGAGAAAGAAGATGAAGTGGTTTGTCTCTTAGAACCCTAGGATTCTCAACACAAGAGAGCTTTTAGGGTTTACAGGAAGAAGAATAAGACTTGAAGAAAATGAGAGTGAAGTGTGAACTTGGAAATAGCTTGGCTGCCCACTTGATAAAGAATGAAGCATATCTCATAATTGTTGAGATATAATATCACATACAAATATCTAATAAGCTTCACAAAATGTCTATTTTGTCAAGAGAGTGAATCATGAGCATGAGTCACCAAGTAGCCATGCTAGATTAAATGTAAAACTCCAATTCATTTCTTCACCCAATTTGTTTAATCCATAAAAGAATTAAACCGTAATAAGTGTCTACTTCTAGAGGCTTTCCCCAGCTAATTATGAGAATTCCCCTCATCCGTATATACATACCCGCATCCGCATTTCGAAGAATACGAATACAAAGAGACGAAACAAATCCATCAATACAATGCTAGGATCCGGCTTAAACCAAAGCCCACTAGTATTGTCCGTCCGAACATCATATGCGCACAAGTGCACGTACATGATCGAAGCCCTGTCGTAAAACTATACGACCTCTACATCTTTTGCCCAATGCAGGGAAACTCTCTATGTGGGACTCTAAAGACTCGACAGTAGCTGGCAGTGGGTTTAACCACAAGCCACAAGCGGTACTAGCTGCATATAACGGCTACCCAGGTATCTGTCGATAAGAAGGCCGATGAGAAAACTCATCCGAACTCCTACTGAGCCTGTATGTGACAATCTCCTTACAATCGGGTCTGTTCGTCTAAGAGTATCGCATATCAGGCCTAAGGGCGGTAAACGTCAGACCCCTAATAACGCAATAAGTCGTGTCAGGGTGCAGCCCAAAACACCATGAGAAACTACTGGAGTACCTACCAGTAAATCTCGCTTGCCTTGGCCAGGGACTTTGTGTAATGACTTTCCGAACACAGCGCGACATTAACCCCCAATACCGGGAGAGACGAATCCTATCTAACCGCCACTGCCTCCAAGTGCTTCGGGGTTGCACCCAACTACTACCTGTTTCCACGACTCAATAGAGTCGTGGTAGTGTAGTAATCTATGAACAGTGGGAACATACTTGAAGTGAAGTAGTAGTGTCAAGTCGACGGACTAAGCTCTACTTATATCACCTAGGAACTGCTACCTGACGATAGGTATAGTACCAACTAGCAGTACCCTATGAGTCCTGTTGGGTTGTCTAGCACGGCAGCAAGGTTTTGGGAGGCATCTTCCATGCCGTTTTCGAAAATTTGCCGTTGTAGCTAACCCTAACCCTAGAATCTTTACTAGAAAATCCGACGATACAAAATGTAAACACTTTACATCTAAGTGAATGAGGGAATACAACCTTTGTAGACCGGTCCTTCACTTCTAAGGCTCCATGTCGTAGTCCCTTCACTGCAAGTTGTGAAGACCCGGACTCTAGTAAGGGTTCACATGAAGAAACGAACAAGCTTGCTCAATGTATTTGAGGACGAAGATGATCTACGTCGAGAAGACTCGAGCTCATGCTACCTCTTCACTAATAATGAAATTAGTGAAGCAAACACCCTAAACTAAATGGCAAATAGTAGAGGATGATGAAGTAGGAAGTGAGCTCACTTTAGTTTTATTTTTCTCACAATATTTTCTCACTTTGGAAAAAGCTAGCAAGCTTTTTCTCAAGGATGAAGAAGATGAAGTCAAGAGATGAGAATGAACTTATCGACTAATATCAGATAATATTAGTTAATGTAAGTCAAGTGAGCTAATATTAGTTAATGTAAGTTAATATATCAAATATATAATTGTACATTCAATTATTAAATTAACACTTTATTTAATAATCCAGCTATATCACACTCAACCGACTAATATCATGTATATCAACTTATCGACTCAACACGTGATTCGATAACCCGGCTATATCACATATAACCGATCGATAACACAAATCGCGAGAATAGAATACAGTATCACATACGCGCATTAATCTCGGTCCCGCACATATTACATATGCACACCACATCATTTCGCATGAGCTAGGAAAATATTGTGTTGGACTCTAAGACTCGTCAATACGCCGGCAGTAGGTGATGATCATATCAAACTTCTATAAGCCGCAAGCGGTCTGCTAAACATAACGGCCACCCGGGTATTGAGCGATTAGAAGATCAACAAGCAAGCCCACTCATAATCATGGAAATCCAATCAGTAACACTACTGTACAGTCCGGTCTCTTCGTCTGATATGTCGCATATCTCGTCTAAGGGTGGTAAAACGTCAGACCCCAGTAACTCGATAAGTCGTGCCGATATGAGGCTCCTAACGGGTCGAGAAAATACTGATAACACTTACCAGTAAATCTCAGAATCATCCCTGGCCAGAGACTACCTGTTATAGCCAATCGTGCACGGCGCAACATGAACCCCCCAATACCGGGAGAGACGAATCCCTTCCTATCGCTCATTGCCTCCATGTGACTCGGGACTGTACCCAAAAACCACCGTTTTGCACGTTCTCTTGAACGTGGTAAGGTGGAAATCAAAGCACAGTGGGAATCACATAAGACTCTATGACGATCTCGGGTCGACAGATTAATCTGAACCAGTGTCAACAGAGAACTGCCATCTGACGTGAGGTATAATACCATCTAGGAGTTCTCGGCGAGTCCGTCCAGTGTACCCAGTGTCCACTGAGCACCCGTATACCATCTCTATTGTTAAACACCAATGGATATGGGATCATCCATCGCCCATCTACATGGGTCGAGAAGATATATGCTAGTCTATTCTGGTATATTGATGCCCTGTCTCGATACACCCACGACTAGGGACATTAAAGGATGTACTCACGGACTACCTTTGTCCCACTAGTATGATCTGCATCATAATCCAGGTATTTAAGTACACATCCTACGGGCTTTATCAACATGTAACGGAGAGACAATCAGTGTACATGTTAAGATAAAGTGTAACCAGATAGCATACTATCATGTCGAGCAAGAAAGTCCTCCCTATATATGCCCAAGCATCCACTACAATATACATCTCATGTACAGTAATGGCCTCTAGGGTATACATATAGCTAACAATCTCCAACATGCACTAAGGCCATTATATAGCAGTGGTTGTAGTATCTCATACTCAACCATCTCATAAAAGTCTTTCTTGGGAAAAAGCCTTTGTAAGTGGATCCGCCGTGTTGTCCTCTGAGTCTACTCTCCTAACCTCGATCTCCCTGAATATCATCCATCTCCATGATCAGGTGATACTGCCTTAGAATATGTCTGGATCACTGATGGGACGGGGGTTCTTAGGCATAAGCCACAACTCCTTTGTCACATAATGGTAGGAACGATGTTCATCTCATGAACTTATATACTCCCAGACTGCCTCTTTGGTAGTATCGTTGGTAGCGATGTATCGAGCCTTTATTGTCTAGTTTGCCACGGTATCAAGCTTGGAACTTTTCCAACATACCGTCCCTCCACTGAGGGTAAAGACAATGCATGTGACTGACATTCTGTCGACCTTACCACCCTGGAAGCTATTCAGTGATTCTCCCCAGGGTCTATTGATATCATCTCACTACACCTAATGAGAATCCTAACATTCACTTTGATCTATATCATAGATCCAAAACCCAGGATTTAGGATGTATCAACTTGATCCTTTATGGAGAATCCTTATGATAAGAGGAGATTGACTGAGTGTAGCGTAGGAAACACTTTCCCTATCAAGAGTATGTGATCTACGTACAATACGAGGAAGACTACCTTACTCTCTACTACCTTTTTGTATATACAAGGTTCATCTACCATTTTGATGAAGTCAAACGCTTTGACTACCACATCAAAACAGATGTTCCAACTCCGCGATGCCTTCTTTAACCTGTAAAGCAAATTGCACACGTTTCCGCTGCTCCCACTGTTTACGAAGCCCTCTGACTATGTACTTATAGACGCTCTCTTCTAAATCAGTATTTGGAAAAGCAGTCATGACACCCAACCGCCAGATATCGTAGTCATGGTATGTAGCAATGGCAAGTAGGATCCGGATGGACTTAAGCATAGGCACTAGAAAAGGTTTCATCATTATCCACACCTGGTCGATGATGAGAACCTTTTGCAACAAGTCTATCTTTGAAAGTCTCAACTTTTCCATCTACACCAAGTAATCTTCTCAAGATATACTTGCTCCTGATGAGGGTTTAACCCTTTAGATAAAGCAACCAAAGTTCGTACTTTGTTGGTGTATATGGATTCCATCTCTGATCGCATAGCATCCAGCCATTCATACAGAGAAACCACTCTTGATGTCCTGCTCGAAACTAGTTGGGTCATCATCTTATGATGCAATCTTCGCTCCCACTGTCATTGAGAAAACCGAAGGATCTCTCAGGCGGATGAGAAACCCTACCAGATCGGCGGAGAGGCTGAGGTTCGTCGGGAACTATTGAATCCTCCGGTTCTACCAAATCATCAGCTGTAGTTTGTATAGCTAGAACTCCTTCCAATTCTACCTTATGACCATAAATTTGTTTCCAAAATAAATTCCTTTTTCTAAAAAGGTGTCATGCCGAAAAATAAAACACATTTTGTTCCTCGGTGTGGTAGAAGATATACCTTGCGAATGCTTTGGATATCCTACAAACTTTCAAAGAACTGACCTTGCCTCGATCTTGTCCGGATTTTGCTTTTAGACATAGGCAGACAACCCCAAATCTTAACTTACTTAAGACATGGGTTCTTCCCATACCATATCTCATATGGAGTGGTAGGTAGCTGATTTGGTTGGAACCCTATTCAATAGGTATGCAGCTTCACAAGTGCATAACCCCCAAATGGAAATAGGCAACTTAATAGTACTCTTCATAGAGCGCACCATATCTAATAGAGTGCAATTGCTCCACCTCGATACACCGTTGTGCTGTGGTGTATTCGGAGGAGTAATGCTGAGAGAGAATCTCATTCTCCTTTGGAATAGTTTAGGAATTCCGTGCTCAAGTATTCTCATCCCTGATCAAATCAAAGGACATAATACTTATACCCTTTTTGGTTCTCTACTTCTAACTTATATTCTTTGAATTTCTCAAAAGCTTCAGACTTGTGTTTCAACAGGAACACATGTGCGAATCTTGAGAGATCATCAGTGAATGTAATGAAGTACAAAGAACCAGTCCTGGCATGTGTAGACAGGGGACCTACATACATCATCATGTATCAATCCCAAGAGTTCACTAACTCTTTCTCTGTTTCCAATAAACGGAGCTATGGTCATCTTATCTTTGTGAAATTACTGACAAGTTTCACAAGATGTAAATTCAAACTGATTTAAATATGCATTTTTATGTAACTTAGCTAGTCGGGTCGCATTGATATGACCTAGTCTACAATACCTCAAGAAGGATTCGTTCATTTCTGAACTCTCCTCGTGTGTGTTCTGTACGTTAAGAACCGTAGTTTGATTTAGAACGTATATTCCATTAGATAATGCGCCTGAACCGATCAACTCTTGATATAGGAAATGTTCAAAACATTATCCAACAATACAAAATTATATCCTTCTTTACTAAATAAAGAGACTTATATAATGTTGCATATCAGGATCGATATCTAATAACATTCGTTCAGAATCAACGTATTTGGTAATACAGGGTGATAAATGCCAACACTTTGGTTGCAACAATTGCACCGTTTCCAACTCTTGAAACTTATCACCCATTCCCAGTTCTCTACCTATCTGTAGCCCATGTAACAGATTACATATGTGGGATCCTGATCCGGTATCTCATACCCAGGACGTAGAGGATACTGAGAAACAGTTTTCAGTAATGAAAACACCCGAAGAAGATGCATCAACATGCACTTTCTTCATTTGGGCGGCACGTGAATTCTGGTAATCCCCTATTTCCTGCTCGGCCTTATAACAATTATAAGTTGGAGCGGGACCAACGTTCCCCAGCTCAGTATATAACAAGCGGGTTCGGTAAATACATCCATATTATTATCTTGATTAAAGCGTGACATGGTCTCTACCTGGAGAGAGAGAAGAAAACACTCAGCGTATGCTCTTGCAAGATTAGGTTGGTTATTATTTTATCTAATCAGGATGGCTCCCACTGTTTTTATCAAATCTTCCTCCAAACCCTAAAAGGAAAGACTAGCCGGGATTAATTACACCCTATAAGTTTGCCAATCTTTCAGTCATGCCAGTGCCGGTACTTTAAGGAAGGTTCCCCGTGCTGTCGCACAGACCTAATTAAAATAAACCTCTTTTTTCCAGAGGTGTAACGCCATTGATACCTTTCTAGAAACCTACTTGATCATCTTATTGTAAAGTGCAAAACTCTCCCAGGAGTAACTATTACTCGTAGTGGGTATCGGAATCCAACTATCTCATAGAAAGTATGCAATCTTATTGCAAATTTCAACACTTGAAATTCCCGATAATATTTTACCCCTTAGAATCCTATGATCTTGACGAAAGGCAACAAATTAGCACGACTACCCTAACTCAATCGCATCATATGCTTTTTCAGATAAGCATAAATAGCTGCCGCACACTATGCCTTGACGAAAGCCAACAAACGTAGCACGAATATTATGAAATACTTATCTGAAATGACGGAGGGGTATGACAGGTTTTTAAGAAAACCTTTTGCGTAATGAACTTGATATCGTTGTAGAATCAAGTGATTTTGAAAAAGAGTGTTTTTAAGGCTTTTACTAGTTTTGCTAAAGAGGTCACTCCCGGTGAAGGGATCTCGGCTCTTTCCTTATTGAATAAGGTGTATGATATTTCATAAATACCACTATGCAAAGCAAAAACTATAGAAGCAATCAAAAGACAAACCGAATGGGTTGTAGCATCTGCTAGTTTCGCTAAAGAGGTCACACCCGGTGAAGGGATCTCGGCTCTTTCCTTATCGAATAAGGTGCTGGATATTCTACAAGGAATACCGCTATGCAAAGATAAAACTAGAGCTACCAGTTTTTAAACAAGTTTCTACAACATCTTTAGGTTTATTTTCTTTCATTAATCTCATTAATGAAATCCCATCAATTAAGTTACCTAAGCATCACAGATAAATACAACGTACGCTTATGCCATCCGCATCCGCCTCAATGTCCCGTCATGCACTGTTAGGTTAGGTAACTAACGGCAGAGCGGGGCAGGGCTAGCGCGGGTGTAAAACATAAGAAACGTCTATATAATATATCACATATACTATATACAGTATCTATCTCATCATATAAAGTGATCACATCACAGAACATCGCAGCAGAAATCAACATATGAAATATTGGATATACTAGGATTTCCGGTTTTCATATTAAGCCTGTATAAAACACGGATTATACGGTCGCGATGAATAGCCAAATCCACATCCCTAGACCGCTACGAGAGCGGCAAGCAACCCTACCATTTTTAGAGTTAGGAGACCCGGACTCGACGCCTCGAGATGGTCTCCCACTGGACTCTAGAACCCGGTTACTTGTGCTCCCCTCCTTGGGTCTATCCTAATGCGAAAAAGTAAATATTATACATCAATGGTGACATCTTCCTCAACCCGGAAGTATCCCAATAAAAGAATATTACATACAAGGTTTTACATGAATGAAAATGAAAAACTCTCATCTCACATAAAAACCCCCGGCTATTCAAACACGACGATCCAATATAACATATCACCGCAACACATAACATCACATGTCATCAATGTAAGTAAATATGCGTATCCCAATTGTCGTTGACATATAGCAACGAAACCGGCGATACACCACATATTACACTTACGGTCGCAGAAAAGAAAGTGAAAAACTACAACAATTGGAATCATCACTTCTCTTAGACATCATAAACCAGGAATATCACATATTCTGGATTTCATGCCTAACAATGCAAATCTTACATTTAGGTCTCAACTATGAAAACTCTTTTCAAAAGAAGTCAGATAATTCAACAAGATTCCCGATTTCACCCGAGACCGAAATGTTAAACTTCCACGCAACAAAACAGATTCCAATTATTGTATCGCAATCACAGATAGCTGGACGAAGTTAAACTTTTCGATCGAATAAGCAAGCACCCAAAATTTCCCAACAAGCTCAACACTTGAGCAGAGTTCAAAAAGTTCCCAGAAACTGCCATAGCTCCTATGAACCATCCGTAGAAGGGCCGACCCATGCCTCACTCATGTCGCCACGGAACTGCGGAAAACCCTAGGGTATACCGCAGTTCCATGATCCAAAAAAGTCGAGTTTGGGTATCTTTCTTCTAGAGGGTCCACAGAATCGCTTGCATGATTTTCTGAAAATTTTAAACTCGGAAAAATCCAACTCTTGGAAAATTTCAGTGAGGGAAAATATGGGTTACTGATATCCGTTCAAACTTTTTAACATTGTCTAAATAACCCGAATACATGTTAAAATTACGACTGCGAAACACTCCGAATTTCCTTTACAGAAAGTTAACATCACATGCAAATTTAGCAAAAACAAACAACACAGGAAACACCAAAACCCAGAGACTGCAACACCATGAAAATTTGAAGCCCAAACTCCAAAAAAGACCCGAGCACACCTGTTTTAAGCCCTATGTGGCCGACCACTTTAGCTCCAAATTGCTTCAATTTTTCACAGTGTTAATGTTATATCACATACAACATTCTGTACTTGTTTAAAAAAAATTTGAAGACTCTAAAATCGACAGAAACTAAATTCAAGTGTTTCAAGTTTCGGAGTTGTTTCAGTTTCGTAATCAAACAAACATCGTCTAATTTTTTAGCATGTCTCTGATACCACTGTTAGGTTGTCTAGCACGACAGCAAGGTTTCGGGAGGCATCTTCCATGTCGTTTTCGAAAATTTGCCGTTCTAGCTAACCCTAACCCTAGAATCTTTACTAGAAAATCCGACGATACAAAATGTAAACACTTTACATCTAAGTGAAAGAGGGAATACAACCTTTGTAGACCGGTCCTTCACTTCTAAGGCTCCATGTCGTAGTCCCTTCAGTGCAAGTTGTGAAGACCCGGACACTAGTAAGGCTTCACATGAAGAAACGAACAAGCTTGCTCAATGTCTTCGAGGCCGAAGATGATCTACGTCAAGGAGACTCGAGCTCATGCTACCTCTTCACAAATGGTGAAATTAGTGAAGCAAACACCCTAAACTAAATGGCTAATAGTAGAGGATGATGAAGTAGGAATTGGGCTCACTTTAGTTTTTTTTTTCCTCACAATATTTTCTCACTTTCGAAAAAGCTAGCAAGCTTTTTCTCAAGGATGAAGAAGATGAAGTCGATAGATGAGAATGAACTCTTGAGGTGAGAATAGCAATCATGGGTGAGTCAGTGTCATACACTAACCCATGTAGAGAATAAACCATGGCTAACTAATAATGGTTGGGTTAATAAATATCTACAAGTAAAACAAAATTAGTGGACTTGGTCAATGGTTCCACAAGCTTCTATAAGCTTGAACCATGTGACTAATTACCTACTAATTTTGTTTAAATTTAAATAAAAAAAACCATTCCATTATTATAAGTATGGTGTAAGTCTCATACATCCATGTAGCATGTGGCATCTAGCATGACACAAAAGATGTACATCAATATATATCACATATATACCATGTGTACGCAAGTGAGAAAAAGTATTCTTAAGTGAGCTAATATTAGTTAATGTAAGTTAATATATCAAATATATAATTGTACATTCAATTATTAAATTAACACTTTATTTAATAATCCAGCTATATCACACTCAACCGACTAATATCATGTATATCAACTTATCGAATCAACACTTGATTCGATAACCCGTCTATATCATATATAACCGATCGATAACATAAATCGTGAGAATAGAATATGGTATCACATAAGCGCATTAATCTCGGTCCCGCACATATCATAAATGTGCTCCTACTTCGTTTCGCATGAACCAGGAAACCACTGTGTATGACTCTAAAGACTCGTCAATACACCGACAGTAGGTGATGATCATATCAAACACCCACAAGCCGCAAGTGGTCTGCTAAACGTAACGGCCACCCGGTTATTGAGAGATCAGAAGATCAACAAGCAAGCATGCTCATACTTCTGTGAATCCAATCAGTAACACTACCGTACAGTCCGGTCTCTTCGTCTGATATGTCACATATCTCGTCTAGGGGAGGTAAAACGTCAGACCCCAGTAACTCGATAAGTCATGCCGATTTGAGGCTCATAACGGGTCGAGAAACTACTGATAACACTTACCAGTAAATCTTAGAATCATCCCTTGCCAGGGACTTCTTGTTATAGCCAATCATGCACAGCGCAACATCAACCCCTAATACCGGGAGAGACGAATCCCCTCCTATCGCTCATTGCCTCCATATGACTCGGGACTGTACCCAAAAACCACCGTTTTGCACGTTCTTTTGAACGTGGTAAGGTGGAAATCAAAGCACAGTAAGAATCACACAAGACTCTATGACGATTTCAGGTCGACAGACAAACCTGTACCAGTGTCACCAGAGAACTGCCATCTGACGTGAGGTATAATACCATCTAGGAGTTCTCGGCGAGTCTGTCCAGTGTACCCAGTCTCCACCGAGCACCCATATACCATCTCTGATGTCAAACACCAATGGATATAGGATCATCCATCGCCCATCTTCATGGGTCGAGAAGATATACGCTAATCTACTCTGGTATATCGATGCCCTGTCTCGATACACCCACGACTACGGACATTAAAGGATGTACTCACGGACTACCTTTGTCCCAATAGTATGATCCACATCATAATCCAGGTAGTCAAGTACACATCCTAAGGGCTTTTTCAAAATGTAACAAAGAGACAATCAGTGTACATGTTAAGATAAAGAGTAACCAGATAGCATACTATCATGTCGAGCAAGAAAGTCCTCCCTATATATGTCTAAGCATCCACTACAATATACATCTCATGTACAGTAATGGCCTCTAGGGCATACATATAACTAACATGTCCGTCCAGTGTAACTCATAACCCAATGAGCATCTGCATACTATCTCCAGTACGACATACTGATGGCTGTGGGACTGACCATCTCCCCTACTGGGGTGAGAAGCGTATACACTAGTCTACTCTGGAGTATCGATGCCCTGTCTCGATAATCCTACGACTAGGGGCCTGTATAAGGATGTACTTGTAGACTACCCAGCCCTAACTAGTGTGACTGCCATTACAACGCTGGTAGTCAAGCAAAGATCCTAAGGGACCTACCAATATTTATTAGCGATACGTTAAAAGAAACATATGCACATATTAAGATAGATACAAACCAAGTAGCATACTGTTAGGTCCACGTTACCCACCCCGGTTGTTTCGGGGAGGCGGAATAGGTAAAAATCAAAATTTTCTCACAAGGTAACATGGACCATCCATAAAGGACCTTTGCTAAACAAAAACTAACAAACTAACTACAAGTTTAGCTACTCGATTAGAAGGTTATACCTAGGTCTTGAACTCCTTCTCTTCTTGTTGTGGTTCTCCTCTTTGCTTGCTCCTTGGAGTGGTGAAGACGGCTCCTCCTCGTCGTCTTCTCTTTGCCGAAGAAAGATCCACCCGAAGGCCTCTACCTTGAGCTCCTACCTCAACCAAGAGGTAACTAGAGTACTTGGCTTGCTAAACCTAGAACCCTAAAAAGAGTAGAGAGAAGTTTTGGTGGTTTTATCTCACAAGCTCATGGTTCTCAACACATGAGAGATGAGATCTTTGAGAGGAAGTGGGAGAGCTCAAAAACATGAGAGCGAAAGAGCAAGAGAGAATGAGAGTCTTTTTACAACCATATTCTCATATGAGAGAATTATGAAATAATAATAATAATTAAAAGAAATTGTGATGGTTAGTTTTGAAATGACCATTATCATTTCACATTAAATGAAATTTCCAAGAATCAAGAAGCATCTTTCATGTGAAATGATGATGGTCAAAATGTCAATAAGAGTCAACCGGTCAACCATAGTCAAAAGGTCAAAAAAAGTCAAATGGTCAACCTAACCATGGCACAATTATCCTTAATTAATATCAATAATCATATTTCTCATTCTCATTAGGGTTTGGAAAAAGTCAACGGTCAACAACCCTAATGAGAATCCTCTGCCTCTGTCAACTGTGCATACACACCCGCATCCGTGTTCCGAGGAACATGAATACAATGAGACAAAACCAATCCCAAAACAAATACTAGAATCTGGCTTAAACCAAAGCCCGCTTGTAAAAACATCCCGGACACCAAAAGTGCACAAGTGCGCGGATGTGAACGAACCCCGTCGCAAAACCATGCGACCTCTACTCTGTTTTGCCCAAAGGTGAATAGCCCTCTGTGTGGGACTCTAAAGACTTCTTCACACCATAATATTGTATTATTATATTCCCTATTCTTATTCTTTTTAGAAATAAAACAGGTGCTTTTGATGCATGTCTGCTACATATTACAGGTTAGAGGTTCTTGGATCTAAAACAGTGAAAAAGATAAAAGATGATGCTAAAGTGAGACTTTGACCAACAAACAGAGAATCTTGATTAAACCTACATAAAGATCAGTACAAAGCGGCGCAAGGTTCAAGACTTCGTCACGAAGCAACGGTAAAAGTCCGCTACAATGTTCACTGGAGATCTGGAGAAGACCTAGAAGACAAACTGAGAAAAGAACCAAATAAACAGGAAGTACAAAAAGCCCAAAACCAGAAGAAGAAAATTGAAGAATCAAGCTTCTTATTGGGCCGCGGAACTGCGGCCCAACCCCTGCTACGGCCGCGGTTCCGCGGCCATCTAGGGCCCAAAGTGCAAATTATTTTTACCATAATTCTTTGGTGGAGTTAAATGGTCAACCTAGGGGTATTTTGGTAAATGTAGACATGCGGGTCAATTGTAAGCTAGGGTTTCTATGTCCTATAAATAGAAGCCCAAATCATTGTATTAGGTTATGCCTCCCTATGCCTCTTTTTATGAATAAAATTCAGAATTCTTTTGGAGAGCATCGATGCCTCTTTTCATATCATCTATTCAGATCTGACAACCCTGTGTAAATGTTTGGAGAGAGCCATTTGTAAAGTATGTGGGTAATTTCAATTCTTGCCCTAGGTAATTTTTCATTCTCTGCCCTAGATAAATGTTTTTAAATTCCCTAATGAGCGAGTAGTCTCCTCGTTTGTTAGGGTTAGCTTTGGGGAAGGCTTTTGAGAGATGAGATCTCTCATCCCTTTCTTGCCCATCACATATAATTAATAGGACTCCATGCATAGATGCACATACCGCTCCCTACGGCATCCTATCCCACGAGGTAGCGGTGATACCGTAGTATAAAGGCCCGGTTGTGATTGTTTTCCATGGAGGTTAGGGTAAGGATTGATAAAAGAAGGACAAGAAACTAGAGGAAGAAATATCTTTCCAAATAATTCTAATCCCTTTTATTAATAATTACCATAACTCCTCATAGATCTTCATTTGGGTATAGAAAGCGTTGAGATTTATTTACATTTCCAAACATACCATAAACCTAACCCTAGCAAGACTTAGATCTAGATAATCTTAGCATAGAATAATTTAGTTTTTAGATTTAATAATCAATCCGACCACAATCGGAATTAACTCGTTTGAGAGACTAGGAAATTCACAACATCCCTGTGGACCAACCCATACTCACCGGCTAGCTACCAAGCGACGTCGTTCATGATTGCGGTTTAGAAATATTTTTGACATACAAATCAAATGGAGACGTTGCCAGAGATGGCGTGTTATTTCCTTTTTTGCAATTTCGGGTTAATCTAAGATTAAAAAATCATAAAAATCTGAAAAATCACAAAATATATAAAAATATATCATCTGTTATTTTTGGAAAGGGTATTTTTGTATGAATTTTGCAGGAACAATAATCGAGTTCGGATCTGGAAATCTACAGAAAGCGAAACAGAAAACAACAGATCAGAACAGAGAGATATTTCAAAAATAGAACAGTAGAATTTTTCTGGAGATCTGAACCGACACCCCGACCGCGCTTCCGCCGCGCAAACCCCGATCTGACCGCGGAAACACGGCGGGAAGGTGACGTCGGCCTCTGCAATTTTTCTGGCGGCCTGAATCCCTCTGTAGACCGCGTTTCAGCGGCAAGAACCCACTAATACCGCGGAAAAGCGGCGGTCTCGTCACATCATCTTGAGAAAATTGCACTGTAAGCTCCTCTATTCTTGCTATAGAAATCTAGATATATCTTTTCTGAAAAATTCCTGCAGGATTCTATGCGTTTAATAAATCTTCCCCCTTCCAAATAACGAGTCTTGTGCAGGATTCTTTGCGCCGCGCATAAAATAGAAATTGATTGCAAGTGATTTTCTATTTTGCATATCTTTTATCGAAAATCTTTTTGCAAAATTTCCAAATATAGAGAAAAAGGAAAAAGGAGAAATTTTTTTTGAACAAAACTTGCAAAGTTTGCCGCTAAGAAATCCTTGCACTACCTACCTTCTATCATGGGTACCCCACATCATAAATCACTTTCCGAACTTTGGTATCCCGAACCTAACTTTGTCTCGTACATCAATTGTTTCGGTCGATTTAAGGAAGATCCCTCCATGCCAAAAATTTCTTTGAAAGATCAAATAGAAGCGGCCAGGAGAAACAGTTCGACATTGCAACCCACTTTGTGTCAACCATGTCAACCTTCACCACCTTCGTACGTTGACACAACTTTTTCGAGTCCTGTTGTAACTCCTAAGCCGATGTCTATTGCTGAGCACATTGCACAATCTCGTAGCCGATCTTTCACCCCTCTCCACACATCTAGTTCTAGGGGTTAACAAGTCCATTCACCTTTTTATCCAACTGTTGATCCTACTCCTGTCCAACCATCCAATTCCTACCAGTCCTACCCGACTTTCCCACCTTCACTAGATATTGCTTCTACACAGCCATTTGGGAGTTTCATGTATCCAAACAATTTCGAATCTTTTACCGAAACCCCTTCACAACCCATGTCTAGTTTGGAACAGTCGTTGGAGGCTTATATTTTAGCAATAAACAAAATGGTGAGGAATGTGGATGCATCCATATCCGCCCTTATACAACCTACTGAACCGGAAGCTAGTTTCCAACCAGCTTCAAATTTTTCAACGTATGAGGAGGCGGTTGGACAAAATGAGAATTTAAGAGGAGCAAGTGAGTTCTACACATTCCCAAATCAGACCTACCCATACCCAATTGACGCCCACAACTCCGGTTTTCCATCGATTGTCCCTAATGCTTCACAAGTTGAAAATAACACATCTAACGAGTTGTGTGACTTTGTAGTGCTTGATTTGCCAGATTGTGAAGAACCCCTTTCGAGTGAGACCACACCTAATCCTTTTGAACTTTACACCTCTACTCTAGAACCTGAATTGATAAATATCCATGCTTTTGATGAGGTGTCAGAAAAAATTGATTTTCACTTGATTGAGGATATAGACACCGGGAATATTTTGGATGATGAACCCGTCGATTTGATTGAAATTTTATGTCCAATTCATCATCCCGAGTCATTAAATGTTTCTCCCGAACTTCATATGCGTCTTGATTTTGATGATGTTGGCATGGATAAGAAAAATTTTGAGGAAAATTTTGAGGAGAATTATGAGGATCATATTGAGGAGAGTATTGAGGATAATATTGAGGTTGAACCATTTTTGTTTGATGTGTCAGATTTTCCAATTCATCCTCTTGAACCTTTAACTGTTATATCACCCTCCCTCCTTTCCATCGTTCCGACCACGCAAAAGATCACACTTGAAGACTGTGAGGTTGAAAAATTTCCCTTTGAATCTGACACAGTTCTCACATCCGATAACACTTACGAGTGTTTTACTTTTTCGAACGATGTTGTTGACTCACCGCCCGAGTTTGAGTCCTTTGAATTTTCAGATGAGTTAGTTGAACCATCAGACTCGGTTGCTTACAGTCGTTTCGAACCATTGATGGAATCTTTCAAGTTCGAGACAGTTTACTACGGTGAGAATGAGACTATCCCTAATTCACTCCCTTTTGTCCTTCCTATCGTTTCGACTATACAAGAGACCGTTGCGTTTTCATCTCCTATACCAAGTTCGATGTACCCATGTTTTCTTGCGAATCTTGAGGGATTTGACCCCATTTCTCGACGGGTTGATAGATTAGCACAATCGCTTTTAACACATCGGTCATCACAAATTGCGCTAATTTATTCACTCGATTTACACCCTCAAGATCATACTCCACTTCTTTCTCTTTTCGGCCATTCTTCTCCCCCACCGAGACCATATTCTACCTTTCTTCCCACACGGTCTCGTGTGCTTCTCATTTCTTTCCTTTACGCCCTATTATTTCACCAACCCTACCATTACCATGATAAGATCTTTGAATGGTTGGTGCTAACCTTTGGTTTATGTAAGGCCTTGCTTAGTTTGGGGAGGACCTTATTGTATATATGTATATATATTTTTTGTTTTCTTTTCTAATAAAAAAATGGAAAATAAAAAAAAATTATAAATAAATAAACAGGGGAGTGCCGACAATTTTGACCCCCTTAGTGTGGCATGACAATGAGGACACTGTCAAGTTTAAGTTTGGGGGTATGCTCGGTAAGCCTTCTTCCTTCGCATTCATATGTACATTTTGCATTTGCATACTTATTTTAAAACCAATAAAAATTGAAAATTTTTAAAAATTATAAAAATTAATGTAGTCAATTTTGGCCATATTTGACTTGAGGTTGACGAATAGGTTAATTGGCTAGGAACAACTAGATCTTAGACTTAGTAAATTAAAAATCCTAAAAATAACCTTCCTTAAAGTTTAACGGTAGAAAGTATATACCGTTGTAGTTTATTTAGAAATAGGCAAATTTTGAGTTCACTTCTTGGGCTAAGTCGAAACAAAGGAAAAGTATTGATATTTTTATTAAAGTATAGGTTTGAAAAATAATTCCTAGCTTAAGTCTAGATTCTGAAAATGTATACCCTACAAATTGCACAATCACGCACCTCGAAACTTGGAATAGTAGAGGAGACCTTGAAATGCTCTTGTCTAAAGCCCTTAGTACGAAGAAAATGAAATAAAAAAATTCAAGTGTGAATAAAGAAAAAAATGAACACTGGTTTTTGTGATTACTTAAGGCTGCAAAAATAGAAAAAAATATTTAGCGAGGGTGCTTCATCACCTAGTGCCTTAGACCAACTGGTTTGGGAGTCACTACTAAAGCCTTGGGTGTTGCAAGACTAAGAATTACGCTTTAAAGTGCAAACGCATTTTGTAATCGGTCGTTTGTACCTCAAGAAGTATTAACGGTCGCATGAAGGATGCGTAAGCAAAATTCAATTAAAATTTCACCAATTAAGAAGTGCTTTGGACAACGGACAAGAGTATGATTGCCTGATTTGAATTTCCAAGTGTAGGGGTGATATATACACACACGTAGGGGTATGTGATTGGGATTTAGATGAGAGAAAGGAGTGAAATAGAACTTGTATCTTTAATAAAGTTGATAAAAATTCCTAAGTGGAGATGGGACCCTAGAAGGAAAACTTAAGAAATGTCGAAAGCTAAGTAAGTCTATAGAACATATATAATCTTAAGTTAAATGATGAGGAAGTGTGAAGAATATGGGTGGATAATTCCTTGTTAGAAAACCTTATTGGAGAATAAAAGTTAATGGGCCGAATTGATAGGATTTTGTAGGTAGTATCCGCTGAAAACCCTCAAGAGACAACACTCCTCCTACTAGGGACATCTAGAGGTTTAATGGCTTGTTGCACGAGCTCAGTGCAATCGCGATTCCCTGCGAAAGCGCGGTTAGGTTTTTGTCGAGAATAAAACTAAGTTTGCTTGAGGACGAGCAAATGATAAGTTTGGGGGTATTCGTTCACACCATAATATTGTATTATTATATTCCCCATTCTTATTCTTTTTACAAATAAAACAGGTGCTTTTGACGCATCTCTGCTACATATTACAGGTTACACGTTCTTGGATCTAAAACAGTGAAAAAGATAAAAGATGATGCTAAAGTTAGACTTTGACCAACAAACAGAGAATCTTGATCAAGCCTACATAAAGATCAGTACAAAGCGGCGCAAGGTTCAAGACTTCGTCATGAAGCAACGGTAAAAGTCCGCTATAATGTTCACTGGAGATCTGGAGAAGAACTACAAGAAAAATTGAGAAAAGAACCAAATAAACAGGAAGTACAAAAAGCCCAAAACTAGAAGAAGAAAATTGAAGAATCAAGCTTCTTATTGGGCCGCGGAACCGCGGCCTAACCCCTGCTGCGGCCGCGGTTCCGCGGCCATCTAGGGCCCAAAGTGCAAATTATTTTTACCATAATTCTTTGGCGGCGTTGAATGGTCAACCTAGGGGTATTTTGGTAAATGCAGACATGCGGGTCAATTGTAAGCTAGGGTTTCTATATCCTATAAATAGAAGCCCAAATCATTGTATTAGGTTATGCCTCCCTATGCCTCTTTTTATGAATAAAATTCAGAATTCTTTTGGAGAGCATCGATGCCTCTTTTCATATCATCTATTCATATCTCACAACCCTGTGTAAATGTTTGGAGAGAGCCATCTGTAAACTAAGTTGGTAATTTCAATTCTTGCCATAGGTAATTTTTCATTCTCTGCCCTAGATAAATGTTTTTAAATTCCCTAATGAGCGAGTAGTCTCCTCGCTTGTTAGGGTTAGCTTTGGGGAAGGCTTTTGAGAGATGAGATCTCTCATCCCTTTCTTGCCCATCACATATAATTAATAGGACTCCATGCATACATGCACATACCGCTGTTGGGGTAAAAATTTACACCCCGGTTGACCAAGTCAAAATCAAAGTCAACCCCAAGCCAAGTGGGCCCAAGCCCAGATCCAGTGAGCCCATGCCCGGGTCGAGCCTGAACATGAAGCGGCCGGCCTTCCCCCATGCCAAGATAAAAATTTTGTAATAAATAATTTGTTGTATTTCTTTTATTTTGTTTTAGGGATAAATGTAAGAAAAATAGGCATAAAGCCAAATTTTTGTAAAGCCCATGACTTATGTACAAAAAGAAATGGCACATGAGCCATGGGATAGGCAAAATGCCATTTTGTGAAGCCCAAGGGGTTATGTGTAAAGTGTATGGCCTATAAAGGCAAAAATAATCAAAAAATCACAACAACTTTTCTCTCTCTCTCAAAATTTTTTCAGATCTGAGATCTTTTCTCCTTCTTCAAGGTTCCAAAACCTTCTTTTTTCTCTTGAATTAAATCAAGAGTTTTACTCTTCTTTTTATAAAACAAATTAGTTTTTCACCACAAAACCCATAAAGGGGAACTCAAATCTTCCATTAGATCTCAAAAAGAAGAGATTTTTAGAAATCCCATATCTCTTGATCTTCAAGATCCAGCTAACAGAGGAGGAAGAAGAAGAACATCGTTCACTAAACAAAAAAAAACACATACACACTCAGGAGTCCAACTCCTCTCTGATTTCTCTTCCGAGAAATTTTTTTAGGCTAAAAGCCTCTTTTTCTCGCCGGCGCTCAAGCGCAGAGCGTCCGCGTGCCGACACGTGGCGTGCTTGCACTCTAGCGCTCAGCGCTCGAGCGCAAAGCGCCCACGTGCCGACACGTGGCGCGCTTGCGCTCGAGCGCAAGCGCAAGTCGCCCCCGTGCCGACACGTGGCACGCTTGCGCTCCAGCGCAAGCGATCGAGCGCAAGTCTCCGCCGTGCCGACACGTGGCGCGCTTGCTGATTGTAATAAATTCTTGTTGTGTAAATCAAATCAAATACTCCCCGGCAACGGCGCCATTTGATTGATCAATTTCCGATTGTGTGTATTTGTAATTGTAAAGAAATCACAACCAAAAATTATTTGACCGCAATCAACTACGGTGTCGGATGTAGATTGTAAGTGAGTGCGGATCGTCCACAGGGACAGTGTAATAGTTCGTCTTTTGAATTAGATGAATTGAAACTTTAGGGAAAAGACAACAAAACAATTCATGATTTATATTTGAAGTTCAAGAATTAGAAAAATATAGATCTAATAACAAGAAAAAGATAGAATCAAGAATTGATAGTTTGTTGATTTTTCCAAACCAAATATCAAGAATCGAAATGAGGCTCGTAGGAATCGATCGGATCTATAGATGTGATGTAATCTCACGATGACGTATTCTTATCCTTCGATGAATTGATACTAGGTCGATGATGATCGACAAGAATTAGGGATTTCTAGTGAAACTAGGGTTTCATCTTATCCCTTGTTCTTTCGTTGATATCATTCACATTCTAGCCTCTAGTAAATTCAAGAAACGATCGTAGAACCCTAATTTCGAGCGATAACAATCAAGAAAGTATCGCAATGAAACTAGGTTGTCGATTCTTGAACTTGCTAGGGTTTACAAAACTCGTAGGACTTAAAAATCGTATTAAGATTTGTTACATCATCTTTCTATTGATCGTCTCGACTCCTTAACGAGCGGAGTTTTACTCAAACATCACAACAAGAACAACTATTACAAATTGAGATCTAATCATGATGCAAGAATTAAAAAAAAGCAAGATTAAAGAATTTCACCTTTTATTTATATCAACAATTTCAATACATTCGCTCAAGAACTACAAGAGGAAGAACACGATCGTCGATTTGGCTTCGCTCGGCTCCGTGAGTCGCGGATCGGCTTGGATCACTTGCTCGATTGGAGATCGGCTCGGCTCCTAAAAGGTTGAAGACTTCTTGCTTGATTGGTACTCAAGATCTTGAATTTGGAGTGGAATTAGGGTTAGGGTTTCGCACAAGCCTCGTCACTAGACTTGTGGAAGAAGATGAAGAATTGAAGAAGACTAAAGATTAATGAAGAATTAGCTAACTAAAGAACAACAACTAATGATTGATTCCCTAAAGATTGATTAACCCTCAACCCTAGGTCTAGGTTCCTATTTATAGACATCTAAACCCTAGATCTAGGATTTCAAATTCTAAGTTTCCCTCCTAAAGTTAGTTGAGGAAATTTAAATTTCCCTCCAAAAGTTAGTTAGAGGAGAAGCTTCTAGATGTGATTAGTTAGGAGGGAGCTTCTAGAAGAGGTTAGTTAGGAGCTTAATTAGGTTTAGCTTAATTTAATGATCTTTGCTGATCTGGAAGAAGAATCTGGAGAATTCTGGAATTTGACATGTCACAATGAGGTGTGGGCCCTGAGATAAAAGTTTTTCAGCAAAAATGGGGAGCTGAAGCTTTGGAACCGCCGCGGATCCGCGGCCTAAGCAGGCTCATGCCGCGGATCCGCGGCTCTTTGTGGGCCTTGGGCTTCCAACTTTTCTGGTAATTCTCTATATACTATTTGAGCCTTATTTTGATGTGTTGATTTGTATTTCTCCCTATGAATTGCTACCAGATCTGAAATCATTGAGTTGGCGTATTTTTTATCATCTTCTTTTGGCTTTTCTCCTGGATTTTCCTGCACAAATCTCGAAACAAGTGTTGCGCAATACAGGGATGATGCGATGCCATGATAAACACACAATTTCCTCAGAAATGTCAGTTTTAGAGTCTAACACAAGCAATCTGATATTTTACGACTGATTTGCTAATATGTGAACTATGAGTACCGAACACTTCTAAATGAGTGCAAAAGATGGGGAAATTGCCGTGTTAAAAATACATTATTTTCGACTGATCAAATACCCCCAAACTTAATTTCGATCGTCTCGAGCGAACTTTTATTAAAAAAGAGAAGGAGAAAATAAAGAAAGAGAAAAACTAACTAGCACACTTTCGTAGGCAACACGATTGCACTGAGCACGTGCAACAAGCCTTTAAACCTCTAGGTGTCCCTAGTAGGAGGAGTGTTGTCTCCTGAGGGTTTTCAGCAGATTACACCCACAAAATCCAATAATAAAAGAAAGATCATGAATATTTCATTTAAAGACAAGAATTGTAAAAGAAAAGCTTCGAAAATTAGAGTTTCCAACTAAGCTAGATTTTCGGTTGTCATGAGCCCTATCTTAATGGTCATGAAAAGATGTTAGAAATCACGTCCTCCCTCAATAAAACATCGTCTTATTCTTCATTCCTATCTTTCTTCCAAACATCGATCATATCACCCTGCGTGTGTGTAAAGGACATCCCTACATCCGGAGAATTCAATTCAAGCTATCATACTCTTGCCCATCAGCCTCAGTACTTTTTAATTAATGAAATTTTAGATGTGCTCACACACTTTCATGCGACCATTAATACTTCTTGAGGTACTAACCGACCGATTACTCATGTGCTTGCTTATTTGGTGTATTTTCCTCGTCTTGCACCACCTAAGGAATAGCAGTGACTCCCAGACCAGTTGGCCTTAGGGCACTAGGTGAAGAAGCACCCTCGCTATATAATTTTTTATTGCCCTTGGTGATAACAAAACCAGTGTCCATTTTTCTCACCACTTTATATTTTCTTCATTCATTTTTTTTATTTCCTTCATACTTTTGGCTTTAAGACAAGAGCATTTCAAGTTATCCTCTACTATCCCAGGCTTTAAGACGTGTATAAGTGCGAATAGCAGGGTATCAACGTTCAAAATGTTTGGCTTCCAGAATAGAAACTATTTTTCAGACTTATTTTTATCCTCAGATTAGTGACGTCTTTCATCTTACTAACCCTTGGGACAACGGCTCATAACTATTTATTACTAGTTCGTATAAGAAAACTTCTAATTTTCTTAGTTTTCTTAAATTTTTCTAATCTCATGGATGTAATTTTTCACTATCTAAACTTTCATTATCTTATTTATGTACAAAAATATTTTTATATTTTTCTAAAATTTTTTAAATTTTTATAGGTTTTGAAAAAAAATATTTTGTGCTTATGCAAATGATATGCAAATGATGCGCAAATAAGCACAAACCTCCCCCAAACTTGTTTTCAACAGTGTCCTCACTGTTGCCATCTGCTAAATCTCGAAAAACCTGTAAGCTTGGGAGGAATTTATTAGTGGGGGCAAAATATTTAACTGAAGAACCTCCCCCAAACTTATTTTTGGCTCAAAATTTTGTAAAACTTTTCTTTTCAAGAGCCAGAAAATATACCCCCCCAAACTTGAGTTATGCAATGTTAAGCTTTGAAAATCACATGAGGGGGTCAAGAATCATTGGTCGATGCCAAGCTTTGCAAAGACCGAAGGTTAACACCAACCATTCAAAAATTTTATCAATGCAGTGCTCTAGTTGGTGGAAGAAGAAGTGGGGAAAGGTTAAGTGGTGGAATAGAATGTGTGTGCATCTCATTTTGGAGAGACGATGTAGTGAATGTGATGGATTGCTCGCATTCTTTTTACAATTCAGAAAAAGGGGTAGAGGTTCAATTTCGTTGATTTGGAGATGATTCATCTCAACACCCGTGTCATTCAAAAATGCGAGTTCATCAGTGAAGATCTCCTCAAAAGTTCCATCTATACCCCGATGAATAATGTCATCACAAAGTGCGGGGTGATCTTCAGACTCTAAAAGCAGTTCATAATCGGTGTTAGTTGTTGACCCGGACATCTCGGTGGAAGAGTCTGTATGTATATGATACATAGTTGGGTCAAACAACAACATATGAAAAGAGTCTAGATCGGTATCAAGAGGATCATCTATTTCGCTGCTGTCGACAGAACAGACCTGAGCAGTAGGTTCGGAGGGTACACTTCCCAACTTGTAAATTTTCAGCTCAATTGACCTATTCTCGAAAGATAGGGTCATAGAACCATTACGACAGTTGATAATAGCATTGGAAGTGGCCAAAAAGGGGCGACCTAAAATCACCGGAATTTGATTCCGTGGGTTCACTACAGGCTGTGTATCAATTACAATAAAGTCCACAGGGAATATAAATTCCCTGATTTTTATTTACACATCCTCCAGTTCACCCCTAGGTTTAGTGATTGATCGGTCAGCCATCTGGAGAGTGCAATTGGTTGGCTTCAACTCTCCGATTCCTAATTGCTCATAAACTGAATATGGAAGCAAGTTAACACTAGCGCCAAGGTCTAGTAGAGCACGGTTAATGTGTTTTTCCCCGATAGAAATGGAAATAGTAGGATATCCATGATCCTTACGTTTCCTCGGTAATTGCTGGGGAAAGGCTGTGTCTACAATTTTTGCCATGAATATCTTCTTGGGCACTTGAGTCTTCCTCTTCCTAGTGCACAAGTTCTTAAGAGTTTTCACATAGGACGGAACTTGTTGGATGGCATCTAGGAGAGGGATGTTGATGTTAACTTGCTTAAAAATGTCCATAATCTTCTCCATATGTGGACTCGGTGTGTTAGCCCTTAACCGATTAGGATAAGGTGCTTTAGCAATAAGCACTGGGTCCATCATAGGAGAAGGAAGTGGGTGTGGAATCGATCCCAGAATAGAAGTGGGGATCGTCCGTGGAGGGGTAAAAGAGATGGGCTGAAGTGGCGAGCCTTTTGGGAAACGAAGAATAGGCTCGGAAGAAGGTGGCGGGGTAGAAGAACTGGGGTCAGAATTAGAAGTGTGTGTGTGAGGAAAGGTCTCAGCCGGGGTGTTATTGATTGATTTATCAGTATCATCAAACTCTTCCCCAAGGTGGTTGTCAAGCACTCTTCCAGATCTCAACGTGATTGCATCCACATGATGTGAATAGATAGGACTGGGTAAAGGTTGAGCTGGAAGTTTCCCTTTCTCTCTTGCACGCATTTCGGCTTTTAGCTGTGCAATTTGTTCTTCCATCGATTTGATGTTCTCATTTTGAGAGATAATGATCTTCATCACATTATCGACGGAAGATTACAAACTTGCCGTCCCTTGGATGGATTGTTTCATGAAAGTATCCAAGGTTTGTGCTAGTGCAGAGGTATTATCTGTACCGGTCAATTGTAAAAAAATTTCATGTGGTGCAAAAGTGTTGGCCGGATTTTGGAAATTTTGTGCTTGAAAGGGGTGCTGACTCAATTGAAGTTGTGGGTGCTGTTGTGGTGGAGGGGCCCCTTGGAAATTGTTTTGGGTTGGAACCGTGTTTTGAAATTGTGATTGGTTCCAAGCAAAATTTTGGCGATTCCTCCAACCCTGATCATATGTGGAGGAAGATGGATCGTTTCTAGGTCTTTGAAATGCGGCATTGGTATGCTCATGACCTTGAAACGGACATTCTTCCGTCAAGTGAGACGGATCAGAACAGCAACCACATACAGTTTTGGAGAGTGACATTTGATTTAGGGTGGCGGCTAAAAATTTATTTTCCATAGTCTCGAGTTTCTTGTGTATAGCTGCAATGTCAGCTCTAACTCCTATGGAAATATCATTGCCATCCCTAGACGATTGACTCACACCCTCCCACTGTAAAGATTTTTCAGCGAAATCTTCTAGAAATTTCCAGGCTTCCCCATCATCTTTGGTCATAAAGTTGCCTTGACACATGGATTCAAGGGTCTGTCTTGTGTTAGGATTAATGCCCTCATAAATGATTCGGCACAGTTCCCATCTCGGGATGCCGTGATGTAGACATTGGACTAACAAATCCTTGAAACGTTCAAGACATTTCAAAAATGTTTCATTTGGAAGCTGGGTGAATTGATAGATTTCGCTACGGACTCGAGCTGTCTTTTGATGTGGGTAGAATTTCTTAAGAAATGCTTTGACGAATTTGTCCCAATTTGAAATAGAATGTGCGTAGTGTTATATAGCCACTTCTCGGCTAAATCGCACAAAGTGAATGGGAGAAGACGTAGACGTAAAGCATTCACAGAAAGCTGTGAAGTACCCATCATTGCGCATACATTTTCAAATTTCGTGATAAACACGTATGCGTCCTCAGACTCGAGACCGTGAAATTTTGGTAGAAGGTTGATGTATTGGGGTTTTATTTGAAAATTTTCCCCGTTGGCTGGTGGAATGGAAAGACAAGTGGAAAGTGGGCCTCGTGTAGGATAGCATCTCTCTTGGAGAGAGATGCGAGGTGGATTCTGCGCACCAACGGACGGCGGCAGAGTAGTGGACAAGAAGTTCGATGGAGACGGATCCATCGATGTGGGTGTGGTGGTAGGTAAAAGAAAAGGTAAGTGTAGAAATACCGACTTTTGGGTCGATCAGGGGACGCGGACTAAACAGGCACTAGAAACCCGTTGTCCAGCCTATCTTGCACTAAAAAGGGTTAGTACAAGTGGCAGCATGAATTTATAATTAGGGGAAATGATATGAATGCGATGTTTGTTTTGAAAATATACGGATTTTCGAAAAAAATGATGCAACACAACAAATGCAACACACAAAACCCTAATTCTAGGGGTCACCTAGGTCAAACTCTAGACCGCTCCTAACTGCCAAAAGACAAGTCGCAGGATAAATCCTCCATTGCCTCTTTGTCTCCCTGTGGCCAGGTAAGTGCCAGGTAAGTGGGAAGGTACTCCACTACGTAAGTAGTGGGCCTAATTAATAACCACTAGCCTTCAACACACTTTCTTAGGCACCACAAGAAAACGCGGATAAGCAATGAATTACCCACGGCCTTCTCTTGTCCTAAGTGAGCGCGACGGTCCTTAGAGTCATCTCTAGATATTTTTTAGTTAATGTGGGACAATGCGGATGCAAGTTTTGCGATTTTCGGGGCCTAGGAAGGGTAATGAACTCCCCACCTAATCTGGATTTGGTCGCGCCCCTTAATATCCGTATTAATATGCAACAAGAATAAGAATCAAAACAAGCACAATTTAATTTTTGCAATTTGCGTGCTGCGATTTATTTGCAAAGAAACCTGCACAAAATGTTAATTGGAGCAGATTTAGGAGAGAGATAAGAAAGTTAGAAGTTACTGTAAAAATTTTGTGCAGAGAAGCTTCCACAGAGGCGCGGAACCGCCGTAAATCTTGGCTAAAACCGCGGATCCGCCGCCGTTGGTACTGTTCTCTCTACCAAATTTCAACAGTAGCTTGCTGTTGATTTCTCCAGCTCTCTGGAAATCTCCAAAAATTAATTCAAATGCACAGAAAGCTCCAGATTTCCTCGCACAAATCACAACAACACATATTAGTGTTTGCGCAAGTTTTTGATCTAAAAATTATAATGGAATAAAATTTTCAACTCAAATTTCAAAATACGAATAACTAGCGCACTATCCCCGGCATTGGTATGCTCATGACCTTGAAACGGACATGGCGCGCTTGCGCTCGAGCGCAAGTCGCTCCCGTGCCGACACGTGGCATGCTTGCGCTCAAACGCAAGTGCTCGAGCGCAAGTCGCTCCCGTGCCGACACGTGGCGCGCTTGCGCTCAAACGCAGAGCGCCTACGTGCCGACACGTGGCACTCTAGCGCCTGAGCGCACAGCACCTAGGCGCACAGCGCCCAAAGTGCTGCCCCACGCATCCTTTGGATGTCTTTTCCCCTTTTTCTATACACACACACACATATATATATACATATATATGCATACATATGTACACACACATATACTCCACGACACTGTCCCCCTTAAAAAAAAATTTGGGCCGGGGCGCTGCCCCGAACCCCGCAAGAGGGCTGCTAGCCCCCTTGACCCCCAGCCCGCTATCCGGGTAGCGGGACCCCCATAAAAACTCTACATGGCTCCCGATATATCGAAACCCCCCTCCAAAACAACACACACGTACACTGTACATTGAATTCGCATGACCAGTTTAACTAGTTAATCGGAGGTTCTCTCGCCCCAAAGGCGAGGGGTAATTAACGGCAGCTTAGTCCGCGGCTGCCGGAGTTTCGGATCCCCACAATCATTAAACCCCGGCCTACCCTAGGCAGGGGGAATCTGTAGTACGCCTGACAAGCGTGCGCGTATTCCTATCTCAATGGCGTGATGAAAAACACCCTACAGATTCTGGCACGCCCGGTGGGACCAATCTTTCCTCCCATATTTCGGGTTAAATGTTCATGCGAACTCAATTAATATACATATCGATTGCCTATACTGAAATGATGTTTTTTTTTTCCGTGCAGCAATCAACCTTCGACTACAATGTCTCCCCAGACGAATTCAGCTTCCAACGTGACCCCGATTCCGTACGTGGTCAAGATCAACGCTCGTGTGGTTCTCCCTGCAAGCCTCAGTCGACAGTGGGAGGAACCGCCCCGCCAGTTTGGCTCCGTCATCGTCTACCCTGCCGGAAGCGCTCATCTGGCGGAAATCCCGGCGGAACAGGTGGCCAAGCCGGTCCCAAGGGGCAAGAGGCCGAATGTTGTGATTGCTAAGGCACCACAACTGAAATTAAGATGGTGTCTGAACGACTCCCTAGCGCTCCAGCTGTGGGCAAGACTTCCGATGTGAATGGCAACATCAAATGTCGCGGACGAGCTCAGGCGATGACTCCAACAAATGCACAATCGACCAAGGACCTCCATCGCCCGGTCTGCGGCGTCTTCCCAAAGAGCCGAAGTCTGCCAGGCGCTTAGAACAGAAAAGTTAAGGCAGAAGCGACTCAGGTATCGAGCCAACAAGAGGGCCAAGACTTCGGCCAAATGGAATCGTGTGAAGTTCCAAGTGCAGGGTTGCCCCGCGAGGACGACTGAGTCGGACGTAAGAATCAGCAATTCCTTCGAGCCTCTGAAGTGGGTTCAGAAAAATGCCATGACCGCCAGAATCAAGAAGGCAGCGGTCCGAACAGTGCTATAAAGAGACGTGTCCCGGCCCCAACAGAAAAAGTATGACACTGTCTCTTCAAGGGTCTATCAGGCGCTCTGTGCCGCACGAAAGCAGCAGGGCAAATCCAGAAAAGAAGCGCCAGCACCATTCAAGAACCAGGTTAGGCCAGCCGCCTTCAATCGACTACCAGCTACCGAAGCAAGGGAGTCAAGACAGCGATCCGTGAAATCAGCCGCCAATGATAGAAAGTCGGCCGGATATATCATCCATACGGTCTATATAGCAGGAGGGCGCCCCAGCGAGAACCTTCGCAGCAAAAGTAAGGATGGGGCCACCACATCCCAAGCCCAATCTAGCCTGAATGTGGTTGCCGCCGCCCAAGAACAGCCGCCCCCGCTGGATGAAGAAAACCCTCTCGATGAGGATGATAGGCAGAAAGACCCCTCGGTCCATGCAGAGTCAAGCTCGGACAGCGAGGAAGAGCCAACTTTCCTCCCCAGGACTGCGGAGCAAGAGCTGCTTCAAGAGCTTCGAAAACAGCTCAGGATCAAAGATAAAGAGATGGCCAAGCTCTATTCGAATATTGACGACTTAACGAACGTGGTGATGCAGCTTACGGCTCAAATTGCTCGAGCGCCTCACAATCAGGCACAAGCCACTGCTAATCAGCCGGGTGATGACACCGAGGCAGCCAATGCATGTTCCTTTGGGACCAAGACCGGTCGAGCCGCATGAAAGCCGGCCACATTCCGCTTCTGGGGACGCCTTGGCCCCAGATAGCACTATCCTGCTAACACAGGATCAGATAATGGATTTGGTCACCAGCAAGGTTAAAACATTGGTGGCCGAAGCTGAAGCTCAGAAAGAAATCGGCAGTAGTGGGCGGCCATATCCCGCGCAGTACGATCTGATTGAGTTCCCAAGTGGCTACGTCATTCCTAAGTTCGGAAGATTTGATGGAACGGGGAATGCAAATCAGCATGTCGCCCACTTCAAAGCATCGTGCGAAAATACAGGGGGCAATGACGTGCTCCTTCTTCGTCAGTTTGTCAACATCCTGACCGGCGTCGCCTTCAACTGGTATGCGAGTATACCGGACGGTTCCGTCATTACCTTTGCCCAAATGGAGTCCCTGTTTCGGCAAAGGTTCATGAGTGTCAGTGATAAAATCTCCATTGCCGACCTTGTGAGGACCAAGCCGGGGAAGAATGAAAGCAACACCGACTTTATCGCTCGATGGCGTAATCTCACGGTCAAGTGCAAACCGCCGCTGGAGCAGGACCAGTCCGTCAGCCTTCTCATTGGGAACCTCAGCAATTGGATGGTCCCATTCTTATATACGGCGGGCCTCAAGACATTTCAGGAGCTAACCAAGAAAGTCCAAATGCTGGAACGCTCGAAGCAAGAGTCCCCGCCGGATTCTCAGAGAGAGAAAACTTGGAAAAGCAAGCGGGACGACAACCGTAGAAGCGGGAGTTCCAGCAGTACCAATGTCTTCAATGCGTCCGACAATGAAGAAAAGTGAAGGGCGACCGAATCCAAAACTAACCGGTCTCGAAAGCCATTGCTGGGAAGAGATGGGCCTTCCCTTGAGGAGAAAAAGAACAAGGTTTACTCTTTCAGAAGGGACAAAGTCCGCAAGATATTTAAAGATGCCTTGAACAACGGCCTACAATTGCCGGAGTCGAAAAGACCCCAAGAAGCAAAAATGACTGACAATCCTCTGTATTGCCCGTACCACAGAGTAGTGAGCCATGCGATCGAGGATTGCTATATCTTCAAAGACTGGGTCGAGAAGCAGTACAAGGCTGGAGAGATCGAGCTGTCCAAAAGTGTGTTGGTGAATAATCAAGTTGCAACCACCAACTTTATACAGACAGAAGTTGAAGCCTTCTGAGAGCAGACAGCCGAACCCGCTGCCCTGAGAAATGAAACGGACTCATCGCGGCCTCCGTGGAGTACGCACATATCTAATAAGACGAAGAAGATGATAAAGCTACTTCGGAACGAGCCCAGGACGGAATGGGAAGGGCGGAAGAAGCCTACCGGTCCAGCTGCCAATGCGACTCTATCAGGCTCAAAATCTAAGAAGCTCAAGAAGAAGAAAAGTGCAGCTCGGCATGAAAAGGAGTCTGCAGGGAGATCGACCATTCAAAAATATATCGATTCCCTCGAAGAATATGAACAGAAGGAAAGAACTCTGATGCAATTGAAGGAGTTCCTCCCTGTATGAGCGGCTGAAGTTCTGGAGGAGTTAGAAGAAGACTCCAATGAAGAGATCCCTATAGTTACCTGCTACGCCATCCATCTGGGCAGCGACTCTGAGGAGGATCTCTGTTTTCCCGAAAAGGATGAGTAGCTCACCACAAAGTCCAATCAAGTCCAGCTCAGAAGCGGCAGGGCTCTACCGCCAAATCAGGGCAACGCCCCAAAAGGAAAGGGAAAACAGGTGGCTAATGATGAAGATGGCGGAGAATTGGCTGATGAAAACTCGAGTCCTTCCCCAGTAGACTATAATGTCTTGGCTCACCTTCGAAGGCTTCCGTCTCTCCTGAGCATCTACGACGCCTTGGTCCTGTCTAAGGAGCTTAGAGATGTTCTTATTCACGCTCTACAAAACCCCAAGCGGTATCAGGGTCACTTTGCGGAAATTAATATGAAAGAAGCTCAGTACGCTTTGCATGCCGCCGCAGTCACTTTTAAGGATGAAGACTTGCTACTGGGAACAGCTGAGCACAATCGGCCGCTTTACGTGACCGGGTACAGCGACGGAGATCGAATTAATCGCATATTGATTGATCCGGGGTCCTCAGTGAACATCATGAACTTGCGAACTCTGAAGAGTTTGTCAATGGACGTCTGACACCTGTCAAGGGAAAGGATTGTCATTCAAGGCTTCAACCAAAATTGCCAGCAAGTTCTGGGGTCTATAGCTTTGCCAATTAAATTTGGGGATCTGCAAACTGAAGCTAAGATATACGTGATCGACGCCGACACATCTTATAAGATTCTCTTGGGACGTCCGTGGCTCCACGATTACGGCATCGTCCCGTCAAATCTCCATCAATGCATGAAGTATACTAAAAATGGCGAAGAAAAACGCATCAATGGAGACATCCAGCCGTTCGGTGTGCATGAAGTCCGCTATGAAGATTCTCGGTACTTTATGAACCGCCAAAATGCTAAGCCACAACTGACTGAGGATAGACCGGCCCCAAGACTCAAAAGAAAATATGCGCCGGCTGTCGCTTTCAAAAGCAAAAACGCCCAAATGCACCCACATTTCGGCAGCGACACTGATGAGTCCGACGCTGGAAGCCCGTCCTTCCGTAAAACTCGCCCTCGTTTCGGCAGCGATACGGACGAATCTATTACTGAAAGCCCATCTAGCAGCAAAGTCTGCCCTCATCTTGGCAGTGACACTGAAGAGTCAGAAGAAGAGGACCTGCCGTGCAGCAGCTGTGCAGATTGGATCCCCATGCAGCAAGCGAAACTACGAGAGACCTTCGAAGTTACAGAAGGGTCCCTGGCCATCACAAGGATGCCGGAACGGATGTGAGAAGAGCTCGACGTATTGTTAGTCTCTACCGTGGACCAGCTGAAAACTTTTTACGTCCCCGGGAGGAAAAATGGATAGAAGGGCATCCTATTTTACGGGTCAACCCCCGTTGTGCACCCGGACGATCTTTCTATCGCGTGCCTTCCCTATGAGAGAGGCATAAGAGCCGTCCTTAATCCCAGATACTATGTGCCAGAGATGCGGGAATACTTTAAGAAGTGCGGATGCCGGTTATATCAAACGGAGTCCGAAGCAAAGTTTTACGAAGGGCTATGGTATCCGCCCCAGGTCCGAGCACTCATCGATGGACGAATTCCAGATAGACGGGGCATAGGCTACATTCAACCTGATTCCAAAGTGTGCTACATGATCCATGTTGGTGAGGCCAGTGAAAGATCAAATGATGATGACGAGATAGCTGAGCCAGAAGAAGCTCCTCAAGAGCTCGAAGATGGTGGACAAGAAACCTTTGATGAGCTAACCGAGATTGACTTAGGAACGACCGATAATCCAAAGCCGACCTACATCAGCTCGCTCTTGTCAGAGGAAATGAAAGCGCAGATAATTGCCCTGCTGCATGAGTTCGTCGACTGCTTCGCGTGGACATACAAAGAAATGCCTGGCCTTTCCCCTAAAGTGGTCGTACATAAGTTGGCTATATCTCCAGATGCTAAGCCAGTCAAACAAGCCCCTCGAAGAATGAGAAGGGAACTAGAAGAAAAGGTCATCGAGGAAACTAAGAAGCTCATCGATGCTGGCTTCATCAGGGAAGATAAATATGCGGACTGGATCGCATGCATAGTCCCAGTGAAGAAGAAAAATGGGCAGATCCGAGTTTGTGTAGATTTCAGGGACCTTAACAAGGCATGTCCTAAAGACAACTTCCCGCTACCGGTCATGGAAATGATGGTCGATGACACCTCAAATTACGACCTGTTCACCTTTATGGATGGCTCGTCTGGATACAATCAGATCAAGATGTTGCCTGAGGATGAGAAGCACACATCATTTCGAACCCCGATCGGAATATATTGCTACAAGGTGATGCCGTTCGGATTGAAGAACGCAGGTGCTACATATCAAAGGGCAATGACCAATATCTTCGATGACCTAATCCATAAAATCGTCGAATGTTACGTTGATGATCTGGTCGTCAAGACTCAAACCAAGGCCGATTATATCCAAGATCTTAGGACCGTTCTCACCAGACTGAGGAAATTTGACCTGAAGATGAATCCTCTGAAATGAGCTTTTGGCATGTCATCAGGAAAATTCCTGGGCTTCATAGTCCGACATCGAGAGATCGAAGTTGACCCATCAAAGATAAAGGCCATCATGGAGATGCCCCCTCCTAAGAGTCTGACGCAGCTAAGTTCTTTTCAAGGCAAGCTTGCTTATATACGGAGGTTCATCTCAAATTTATCGGGGAGATGTAGGCCTTTTTCAAAGCTCATGAAGAAGGGAGCTCCTTTTATCTGGGATGCCGAATGTCAAGCAGCGTTCGAAAGCATCAAACAATACTTGTTGCACCCTCCAGTGCTGGCTGCCCCCATTCCAAATAAACCGCTAATTCTCTATACTGCTGCGCTAGATGAGTCACTCGGTGCGCTCCTTGCCCAGAATAATGAGGAGGGAAAAGAAAATGCCCTCTACTACCTCAGTCGAACTCTAGTCGGGGCGGAACACAACTATTCCCCAATCGAAAAGCAATGCCTGGCTCTGATATTTGCTGTGAAGAAGCTGAGGCACTATCTGCTTGCTCATCGGGTTATGCTGATCTCCAAGGTTGACCCGCTCAAACACCTGACGACTAGAGCGAGCCTAGCCGGCAGAATGGCAAGATGGGCTGTTATGCTACTTGAGTTTGACATAGTTTACACTCCTCAGAAAGCAGTAAAAGGGCAAGCTCTTGCAGACTTTCTCGCTGCTCATCCCATACCAGAAGGGTCGCCGCTAAATTGTGAGTTACCCGACGAACAAGTGCTGCACCTCGAGGAAGACGAG
Source organism: Agapanthus africanus (assembly GCA_030015575.1). Taxonomy (NCBI): domain Eukaryota; kingdom Viridiplantae; phylum Streptophyta; class Magnoliopsida; order Asparagales; family Amaryllidaceae; genus Agapanthus; species Agapanthus africanus. The sequence continues at coordinate 574,780,398 of JASDDO010000014.1, read as the reverse complement.
CCATGTTGGGAGCTCTACTTCGATGGGGCCACATCAATAAGGAGCTCCGGCAGATCAAGCGTCCCGGAGGTGAAAGCGGGGATAGGATTGGTGTTCATCACGCCATCAATGGAAACCCTACGGCGTTCTTTCGCTCTCACCGAGCCTCGCACAAACAATGAGGCCGAGTATGAGGCTCTGATAGCTGGTTTGGAGATCGCCATAGAAATGGAAATCCTTCGGCTACAGGTTTACGGTGACTCCCAGCTTGTCGTCAACTAAGTAAGCGGCGATTATAAGATATACAAACCCGAATTAGCTCGGTACAGAAGCCGAGTGGTGGAACTCATGAAACGGTTCACTCATATTAAACTAACGAGAGTACCTAGAGCGTTGAACGGAAAGGCTGACGTACTCGCTCGCTTAGCCAAGGAGCTGGCTGATCCTGATATGGACCAAATTCTGATCACAGTCAAGAGTCGGAAAATTCTACCTCCAGTCTCTCTACGAGAAGAGGAAAGCGCGGAACAGAAGAGCCGTCCTGCCGAAGAAGCTTCGATCATCCAAGACGAGCCCGATTGGAGAGAACCCTTCATAGAGTATCTCCGATACGACAAGCCGCCCGAAGAAAAATCTGTGAGGATTCAGCTGAAGAAAAGAGCTCTCCGATATGTGTTTGTAAATGACACGTTATACCGTAGGTCATATGACCAACTCTGGCTCAGGTGTCTGTCATTGGCCGAAGCCCAAAAGGTCATGAAAGATGTTCACTCGGGCGTTTGCGGTGCTCACCAATCTGGCCCCAAGATGCGACTTCAAATCAAACGGCTTGGGTATTACTGGCCCACCATGATACGGGATTGCGGAGAGCATGCAAAGAAATGTCAGATCTGCCAAATCCATAGTGATTTCATTCACAAGCATCCCAATCCGTTGCATCCTACGGTGGCGTCGTGGCCCTTCGAAGTCTGGGGCACCGACATTGTTGGCCCAATTGATCCTCCGTCATCCAAAGACCACCGGTTCATACTGGCCGCTACAGACTACTTCTCCAGATGGGCTGAAGCTGTCCCACTAAAAGAAGTCAAGACAAAAGATATTTTGACATTCTTCCAGCATAATATTCTATACCGCTTCGGTACACCAAAAAGAATCATTTCTGACAACGGGCCTTCTTTCAAGAGCTACAATGTCTCAAGGTTCGCTACTCAGCACAAGATAGACTGGAGATATTCCTCCATCTATAATCCAAGAGCCAATGGGCTAGCCGAAGCCTTCAATAAGACTCTATGCAAGCTCCTGAGGAAAAATGCTTCAGCCAACAAGAGAGATTGGAATCTCAAGCTTCACGAGGCGTTGTGGGCATATCGTACCACACACCGTACTCCAACTCAGTCTACTCCATACTCATTGCTCTTCGGAGTGGAGGCGATCCTCCCCCTTGAAATCGAGGTTCCAAGTTTAAGAATGGCCATCCAACACGAGTTGACGGAAGAAGAAAACGTGCTCCTTCGTCTTGAAGAGCTCGACGCGCTCGAAGAAAAGAGGCTCGCGGTGCAACAAAACCAGGAGCTATACCGAGCCCAAATGTCATGAGCCTATGACAAGATAACCCGTCTCCGTGCTTTCAAGAAAGGTGAATTGGTGCTAGTCCTCAAAAGACTGATTATCCCCAATCGACATGCTAAGGGAAAATTCGAGCCAAACTGGGAAGGACCATACGTCATCGAGAAAGTGTTTGACGGAGGATCCTACCAACTAATAAGTGGCGAGGGAGAAAGGCCCATGCCACCCATCAATCGCCGATATCTCAAGAAATACTATACGTGAATGCTCCAAGTCGCAGGCGAATTGAGCACATCAGCCCTACGGTCTGGATCATACATCCTGCAAAACCGTATACAATCCACGGGCGTAAATGACCCCTATCTCTCCCAAATCCTGCCGGTGAGACTACTTTTAAAGTCCCACCAGCGGCAAAAAAAGAAAAAAAAGATAAAAAGAAAGAAATAAAAAAAATAATAAACGGTATGTCCACAAGCAAAACGGGCACGGATGAAAACCCGAAAGGGCTCCGTGAGTAAAAACAGCAGGACTACCGGCGAGTCTGTGAAAACTCGAAAGGGCGCAAACTCGTGAAAAGAGATGAAATACACTCGCAAAGTCCTCTCGACCTTGTGAGGAGAAAGCCCCGTGTGAGATCCTTACGACTCACAAAGGAGCAACACACTTACGAATCCTCATGATTCCTAAGGAGAAAACACACCTGCGGGATCCTTACGACTCGTAGGGAGAAAATGCTTTTATGGGACCCTCACGGCCCATAAAATTGAAAAGCCTTAGGTGATAAGGAGCCAAACCTATCTCTTAAGCCATCATTCCCCAACGGGCAACGGCAAATGATGAGTCGCTCCTGGCATTTCGCTTCAGTGTTAGCAGTGCTGATGCCGACCAAAAACCCAAATCCTAAGTCCTCCCAAAGAAAATAATGAGTTGCTCCTGGCATTATTCCAGTGCAGCAATGCTGATGCCAAACAAGATTCAAATTCCAAGTCCCCAAACGGCGAATGATGAGTCGCTCCTGCTACCACATTCCAGTGCAGCGATGCAGACGCCAACCAAAATCCAATTTCTCAAAATTCTCCCAGCCCTATGGTTGGTCCCCAAATTGACTACCGTATACAATCCACGGGCTCAAATAATTCTCGTCATACCCATGCCCTACCATAATTACCAGTTACGCGGCTGGTCTCCGCCTTTGGAATTATGCTTCATTGAGAAGACCCACTCATGTGTCCTCACGATACATGAGGAGAAAAAGCCTTTGTGGGATCCTTATGACTCATGAAGTAAAAACACACTTAGGAGTCCTCACAACTCCTAAGGAGAAAATACACCTGCGGGATCCTTACGACTCATAGAGAGAAAATGCTTTTATGGGACCCTCACGGCCCATAAAATTGAAAAGCCTTAGGTGATAGGGACCTAAACCTGTCTCCTAAGCCATCGCTCTCCCAACAGGAATAGGCAAATGATGAATTGCTCCTGGCACATGCGCTTCAGTGTTAGCAACGCTGATGCCTACCCTAACCCCAAAATCCCAAACTCCAATCCAATAGACCCCTAAGTCTTTAAACTAGGGACAGATGACCCCTAAGTCGTTAAACTAGGAACAGATGACCCCTGAGTCGTTAAACTGGGAACGAGGGAAATCTCCTCATGGCAGATGATGAATCGCTCCTGGTGCCATATTTCAGTGCAGCGATGCTGATGCCAAAACCAAAACCAAAATCCCCAAATCCTGTCATGACAAATGATGATTCGCTCCTGGTACCATATTCCAGCGTAGCGATGCTGATGTCAACCAAAATCACATCAAGTCAGCAAAACAACCAATGACCTCCCTGGCAGAATCAAATTCCACCTCGGAAACAAGTCAACTTCATCCCTGACACCACAAGAAGCGGAGCAAGTCAAATCCACAACCGACCGTCCACGTCGCTAAACGGGTAGCATCGACCGTCCAAGTCGCAAAAAGGGCAGTATCGACCGTCCAAGTCGCAAAAAAGGTAGTACCGACCGTCTACGTCGCTAAAAGGGCAGCACTGACCATCCACGTCGTAAAAAGGGCAGAACCGACCGTCCACGTCGCTAAAAGGGCAACACCGACCGTCCACGTCGCTAAAAGGGCAACACCGACCGTCCAAGTCGCAAAAAGGGCAGTACCGACCGTCCACATCGCTAAAAGGGCAGCACCGACCGTCCAAGTCGTAAAAAGGGAAGTATCGACCGTCCAAGTCGCAAAAAGGGCAGTACCGACTGTCCACGTCGCTAAAAGGGCATCACCGACCGTCCACGTCGCAAAAAGGGAAGAACCGACCGTCCACGTCACTAAAAGGGAAACACCGACCGTCCAAGTCGTAAAAAGGGCAGTATCGACCGTCCACGTCGCTAAAAGGGCAGCACCGACCGTCCAAGTCGCAAAAAGGGCAGTATCGACCGTCCAAGTCGCAAAAAGGGCAGTACCAACCATCCACGTCGCTAAAAGGGCAACACCGACCGTCCAAGTCGCAAAAAGGGCAGTATCGACCGTCCAAGTCGCAAAAAGGGCAGTACGGACCGTCCACGTCGCTAAAAGGGCAGCACCGACGGTCCAAGTCGCAAAAAGGGCAGAACCGACAGTCCAAGTCGCAAAAAGGGTCGCATCGACCGTCCATGTCTTAAAAAGGGCAGTGCCAGCTTCCCAAAAGGTGGGAACCGAATCAAGTCGCCTCCATGTGAAAGAAGATCCATCAATTTCATGCGCACGACCCACATATGTGGTGTGCATTTATTGATGGGGGGCAATTTGTTAGGGTAAAAATTTACACCTCGGTTGACCAAGTCAAAATCAAAGTCAACCCCAAGCCCAGATCCAGTGAGCTCATGCCCGGGTCGAGCCTGAACATGAAGCGGCCGACCTTCCCCCATGCCAAGATAAAAATTTTGTAATAAATAATTTGTTGTATTTCTTTTATTTTGTTTTAGGGATAAATGTAAGAAAAATAGGCATAAAGCCAAATTTTTGTAAAGCCCATGACTTATGTGCAAAAAGAAATGGCACATGAGCCATGTGATAGGCAAAATGCCATTTTGTGAAGCCCAAGGGGCTATGTGTAAAGTGTATGGCCTATAAAGGCAAAAATAATGAAAAAATCACAACAACTTTTCTCTCTCTCTCTCTCAAATTTTTCAGATCTGAGATCTTATCTCCTTCTTCAAGGTTCCAAAACCTTCTTTTTTCTCTTGAATTAAATCAAGAGTTTTACTCTTCTTTTTATAAAACAAATTAGTTTTTCACCACAAAACCCATAAAGGGGAACTCAGATCTTCCATTAGATCTTAAAAAGTAGAGATTTTTAGAAATCCCATATCTCTTGATCTTCAAGATCCAGCTAACAGAGGAGGAAGAAGATGAACATCGTTCACTAAACAATAAAAAAACACACACTCAGGAGTCCAACTCCTCTCTGATTTCTCTTCCGAGAAATTTTTTTGGGCTAAAAGCCTCTTTTTCTCGCCGGCGCTCAAGCGCAGAGCGTCCGCATGCCGACACGTGGCGCGCTTGCGCTCTAGCGCTCAGCGCTCGAGCGCAAAGCGCCCATGTGCCGACACGTGGCGCGCTTGCGCTCAAGCGCAAGCGCAAGTTTCCTCCGTGCCGACACGTGGCGCGCTTGCGCTCCAGCGCAAGTCGCCCCCATGCCGACACGTGGCGCGCTTGCGCTCCAGCGCAAGCGCTCGAGCGCAAGTCGCTCCCGTGCCGACATGTGGTGCGCTTGGCTCCCGATATATCCAAACCCCCCTCCAAAACAACACACACGTACACTGCCCATTGAGTTCGCATGACCAGTTTAACTAGTTAATCGGAGGTTCCCTCGCCCCAAAGGCGAGGGGTAATTAACGGAAGCTTAGTCCGCGGCTGCCGGAGTTTCGGATCCCCACAATCATTAAACCCCGGCCTACCCTAGGCAGGGGGAATCTGTAGTACGCCTGACAAGCGTGCGCGTATTCCCATCTCGATGGGGTGACGAAAAACACCCTACAACCGTTCCCTACGGCACCCTATCCTACGAGGTAGCCGTGATACCGTAGTATAAAGGCCCGGTTGTGATTGTTTTCCATAGAGGTTAGGGTAAGGATTGATAAAGGAAGGATAAGAAACTAGAGGAAGAAACATCTTTCCAAATGATTCTAATCCCTTTTATTAATAATTACCATGACTCCTCTTAGATCTTCATTTGGGTATAGAAAGCGTTGATATTTATTTACATTTCCAAACCTACCCTAGACCTAACCCTAGCAAGATTTAGATCTAGATAATATTAGTATAGAATAATTTAGTTTTTAGATTTAATAATCAATCCGACCACAATCGGAATTAACTCGTTTGAGCGACTAGGAAATTCACAACATCCCTGTGGACCGACCCGAACTCATCGGCTAGCTACCAAGCGACGCCGTTCTTGATCGCGGTTTAGAAATATTTTTGACATACAAATCAAGACTCGACGCTATGCTGGTAGTGGGTTTAACCACAGGCCGCAAGCGGTACTTGCTGTACGTAACGGTCCCCAGGTAGATGCCAATAAGAAGACTGATGAGGTGAACCCATCCGAACTCCTACTGAGCCTGAATGTGACAATCACCGTACAGTCCGGTCTGTTCGTCGGAGAGTATCGCATGGCGGGCCTAGGGGGCGGTAAACGTCAGTCCCCTAATAGCGGTACAAGTCGTGTCGGAGTGTATCCCAGAACACCCTGAGAAACTACTGGAAACACAACCAGTAATTCTCGCTTGCCCTGGCCAAGGACGACTATGTGTAATGGCTCTCCTAGACACATCGCGGTATCAACTCCCAATACCGGGAGAGACGAATCATGTCTAACCGTCACCGCCTCCAAGTGCTTCGGGACTGCACCCGACTGCTACCTGTTTGCACGACTCAATAAAGCCGTGGTTGGGTAGTAATCTAAGAACAGTAGGAACACACTCGTGGCGAAGTGATAGTGTCAAGTAAGCGGACTAAGCTGTACTCATGTCACCTGGGAACTGTTAACTGATGATAGGTATAATAACAATCAACAGTTCCCGACGAGTCCTGTCCAGTGTACTCGTAACCTAACGAGAACCTGCATAATATCTCCAGTACGACGTACTGATGGCTGTGGGACAGACCATCTCTCCTGCTGGGACGAGAAGCGTATGCACTAGTTGTAAGTCCACGTTACCTCTCCCGGTTCTTATGGGCTTGCGGAAATGGTGAAAAACGATTTTTAGGGTTTAGGTAACATGAACTACAAAAACGGATCTTGGCTAAACTACACTCTAGCAACAAACAAGAGAGTTATCTACTCGGTTAGGGATTATACCTCAACTTGAACTCCTTCTTCTTGGACTCTTTGTAGTGGTCGGATGGTGCTTTCCTCGTTGCCTTCTCTTGTCGAAGATGGATCCACCTAAGGGTTTCTACCTTGAGCTCCTTTCTCGATCTTGAGAGAACTAAAGTGTCCGGCCTGCTAGACCTTCAACCTTAGGATGAGTAGAGAGTGGCTTTGGGTGTTTTATCTCCAAGGAGAGGTTTCTCAACTCATGAGAATGATTCTCCTTTAACTAGAGGAGGAAGATGAAAGGAAGAGAGAGAATGGTTATGATAGAATGAGAATAGTTTTTACAACCATAACAATATATGTGAATTATCTAATTAATAATATTAATCCAAAATGAAAAAGGAGATGGTTGGTTTGATGAGACCATTATCATATCACATTAAATGTTTTTTGCAAAGATCAAAGAGCATCTTGAAAAGTAATGATGATGGTCAATGTTTCAACCATGGTCAACAAGTCAACAACCTTAACCATGACACAATTTCATTTAATTAATATTATTAATTGATATTCCACATATTCATTAGGGTTTGGAAAAAGACAACTGTCAACTGTGCATACACACCTGTTCCGAAACCCTAATGAAAAACCTCTTCCTCCGCCTCAATCAACTGTGCATACACACCCGCATTCGTGTTCCGAGGAACATGAATACAATGAGATAAAACTAACCCCAAAACATATAATAGGATCCGGCTCAAACCATAGCCCGCTAGTAATGACTGTCCGGACACCAAACGTGCACAAGTGCGCGGATGTGAACGAACCCTGTCGCAAAACCATGCGACCTCTACTCTGTTTTGCCCAAAGGCGAATAACCCTCTGTATGGTACTCTAAAGACTTGACACTATGCTGGCAGTGGGTTTAACCACAGACCGCAAGCGGCACTAGCTGTACGTAACAGTCCCCAGGTAGATGCCGATAAGAAGACTGACGAGGTAAACCCATCTGAACTCCTACTGAGCCTGAATGTGACAGTCTCCGTACAGTCCGGTCTGTTCGTCTAAGAACATCTCATGGCAGGCCTAGGGGGCGGTAAACGTCAGTCCCCTACTATCGGTACAAGTCGTGTCGGAGTGTAGCCCAGAACACCAGCGATAACACTGGAAACCTACCAGTCCATCTCGCTTGCCCTGGCCAGGGACTTTGTGTAATAGCTCTCCTAGTCACAGCACGATATCAAACCCCAATACCGGGAGAGACGAATCCTGTCTAACCGTCACTGCTTCTAAGTGCTTCGGGACTGCACCCAAAAACTACCTGTTTGCACGACTCCTTTGAGTGGTAGGGTAGTAATCAAAGTACAGTGGGAACACACTCGAGGAGAAGTGACAGTGTCAAGTCAGCGGACTAAGCTGTACTCATGTCACCTGGGAACTGATAACTGACGATAGGTATAATACCAACCAACAGTTCCCGACGAGTCATGTCCAGTATACTCGTAACCTAATGAGAACCCGCATACTATCCCTAGTACGACGTACTGAATGCTGTGGGACAGACAGTCTCCCAAGCTGGGATGAGAAGCGCATACGCTAGTCTACTCCAGAGTATCGATGCCCTGTCTCGATAGTCCTGTGACTACAAACCTGCATAAGGATGTGCTTGTAGATTACCCCGCCCCCACGAGTGTGACTGCCATCACAACGCTGGTAATCAAGCAAAGATCCTAAGGGCTCCACTAATGTGTAAAGGCGATATGCTAAAAGAAACGCATGCACACATTAAAGCAGAAACAAACCAAGTAGCATACTACTATTTTGAGCAAGATTGTCAATACAAGGTGAATATCCCAAGCTTCCATCAAGTAATATACATACTAGTATGATACAGTAATGGCCTCTAGGGCATATACACTAACAATCTCTCACTTGCACTAAGGCCATGTACTGGCGTATCGAAGACCTATCATCTCGATCAGCCGCTCGAACTGTGTCTGGGGTAAGGCCTTCGTGAATGGATCAGCAGTGTTATCTTCCGCAGCAACTCTCCGAACCTCGATCTCCTGGCTACCCACGATCTCCCTAATCAGGTGATACCGCCTCAAGATGTGCCTAGACTTCTGATGGGACCTGGGTTCCTTCGCTAAATCTATAGCCCCGTTGTTGTCGCAATACAGAGGTACTGGATCAACAATGGACGGAACCACCTGAAGTTCTGTCAAGAACTTCCTTATCCAGACGGCTTCTTTTGCGGCATCCTAAGCAGCGATATATTCTGCTTCCATCGTCGAGTCAGCAACGGTTTCCTATTTGGAACTCTTCCAATACACTGCCCCTCCATAGAAGGTAAAGACATAACCCGACATGGACTTGGAATCATCCTTGTCACTCTGGAAGATGGAGTCAGCAAAGGCCTCGATCTGGAGGTCTTTTCCGCCATACACCAAGAACATCTCCTTAGACCTTCTCAGGTACTTGAGAATGTTCTTTACCGCTATCCAGTGTTTCTCCCCAGGGTTTGACTGATACTGGCTTACCACACTCAGTGCATAAGCTACATCTGGTCTGGTACACAACATCGCATACATTATAGAGCCTACCGCAGAAGCGTAGGGTATAATAGACATGTGATCCCTTTCCAAATCAGTCTTGGGAGACATCTCTTTGGAGAGGGTGATCCCGTGAGAAGCCGGTAGATTACCACGCTTGGAATCTTCCATACTGAATCTTTTCAGTATTATGTCGATGTACCTGGACTGTGAGAGTCCTAATATCCTCTTGGATCTGTCACGATAGATCCGGATCCCCAGAATGTATGAAGCATCACCTAGGTCTTTCTTGGAGAACCAGTGTGACAAGAACCCTTTGACAGATTGTAGCATAGGAGTGTCATTTCCTATTAAGAGAATGTCATCCACGTATAAAACGAGGAATACAACAGTTCTTGCTACAAATCTATTATAGATGCATGGTTCATCTGGATTTTTGATAAAACCAAATTCTTTGACCGTCTCATCAAAACAGATGATCCAACTCCGCGATGCCTGCTTTAGTCCATAGATGGACTTAAGCAACTTGCACACCTTTCCGCTGCTCTCACTCTGAATGAAACCCTCTGGCTGGTCCATATAGACACACTCCTCTAAATTTCCATTTAGAAAAGCGGTCTTTATGTCCATCTGCCAAATCTCATAATCGTGGAAGGCAGCAATGGCAAGAAGGATCCGAATGGATTTCAGCATAGCCACTGGAGAAAAGGTTTCGTCATAGTCGAAGCCAGGTCTTTGACGAAAACCCTTTGCAACAAGTCTAGCTTTATAGGTCTCAACCTGTCCATCTACACCAATCTTCCTTTTGAAGATCCACTTGCATCCTACGGGTTTTACCCCATCTGGAGCAATGTCCGACGTCCATACTTTGTTGGTGTACATGGACTCCATTTCGGTCCGCATTGCATCCAGCCATTTTACCGAGTCAACGCTCTGAATGGTCTGCTGGAAGCTAGTTGGCTCATCACTATCAATGATGCAATCCTCTCTATCCCCGTCTATGAGAAAACCACAGTTTCTCTCGGGCGGATGAGACTGCCTACTACTTCTGCGGAGCGGCGTAGGAATGTCCTGATCTTTCGAACCCTCCGGTTCTACTTAGTGAAAGGTTCCTAGGCACCCTATAGAGGTCTCACAAGGCATCGAACATGCCAATTTTAAAAAATTATGGTGCCGAGAAACCCTAGTTAACGGATCGTTGCTAGAAATCTAGGCGAAAAGATAAACTAGTTAACATATTAACTAAAGGTTAGATGCTACAACCTTTGTAGATCCGGTTACCCTCTTCCTTGGCTCCACGAAGGCATCCTCTCGCTGTCCATATCGATTCCCAAACTCGAACGTTGGCTTCATCGGAGAAACGGGCAAGCTAGGTCGTCGGCTTTGTGTCAAAGACGATCTACCTCGAGGCATCGCAAGTTCAAGCTCCGACTTCACAAACTTGTGAAACTTGTGAAGTAAACACCCAAAACAACTTGGCAAGAGGTAGAGGGTGAAGAAATAGGAGGTGGGTTCTCTTTGGAATTGGATTTTACTCATTTTTGCTCAAGTTGCCATTGATGGCATCTAGTTTTCTCTCTTGAAGAAGAAGGAGAAGATGAAGCTATAATATGATAAGTGTTGTTATAAAAATAAATTAAATCAATACTTATCATATCTAAACCAAGGTTAAGTGTAGAGAAAAGACCATGGTTAATGAGAAGGGTTAGGGTTAAGCTAGAAGACAAAATGGTTTCTTTAGTCAAAGCTTCATGAAGCTTCAACAAGCTTCATGACAAAAAGAAACCATTATGTTTTCATTTATCCATTTAAATAAATGAAGAATGGATAAATAAATGAGAGAATAAATCAAAACCCTAATTATATTCTTAACCATGGTTTAATTCTTTACACTTGACCATGTGAGCAAGTATCATCAAACATGATACATATTTGTGCACAAAAAGTATATCACATATACAACTTGCACATCAAGTGAGAAAATCCGTATAAAGTGAACCAATACTAGTTAATGCAAAGTAATATATCAAATATATAATTATACATTAAATCATTAAATCAACATTTGATTCAATGATCCGGTCATGTCGCACATAACCGACTAGTATTCAATGTATCGATTTATCGAATCAATGATTCGATAACTAGGTCATATCGAATATAACCAATCGAAACATATATCGCGAGAATGAAATGCGGTATCACATACACGCATTATTCTCGGTCCTGCACATATCTTATATGCGCTCCTATTTCGTTTCGCTTGAGCCAGGAAACCTCTGTGTAGGACTTTAAAGACTCGTCAATACGCCGGTAGCAGATGATGATCATATCAAGCACCCACAAGCCGCAAGCGGTCTGCTAAACGTAACGGCCACCCGGGTATTGAGCGATCAGAAGATCGACGAGCTAGCCTGCTCACACTCCTGTGAATCCAACCAGTAACACTTACCGTACAGTCCGGTCTGTTCGTCTGATACGTCGCATATCAAGTCTAGGGGTGGTAAACATCAGACCCCAATACTCGATAAGTCGTGCCGATGTGAGGCTCATAACGGGTCGAGAAACTACTGGTAACACTTACCAGCAAATCTCTGATCAGCCCTGGCCAGGGACTTCCCTGTTACGGCCAATCGAGCACAGCACAACATCAACCCCCAATACCGGGAGAGACAAACCCCTCCTATCGCTCATTGCCTCCATGTGACTCGGGACTGTACCCAAAGACCACCATTTTGCATGCCCTCATAGACGTGGTAAGGTGGAGATCAAAGCACAGTGGGAGTCACACAAGACTCTATGACGATCTCGGGTCTACAGACTAACCTGCACAAGTGTCACCTGAGAACTGCCATCTGACGTGAGGTATAATACCATCTGGGAGTTCTCGGCGAGTCCGTCCAGTGTACCCAGTCTCCACTGAGCACCCGTACACCATCTCTGATGTCAAACACCAATGGATATGGGATCATCCATCGCCCATCACATGGGTCGAGAAGCGTATACGCTAGTCTACTCTGGTATATCGATGCCCCGTCTCGATACTCCCACGACTAGGGACCTTGAAGGATGTACTTATGGACTACCATGTCCCCACTAGTATGATCTGCATCATAGTCCAGGTAGTCAAGTACACATCCTAAGGGCTTTACCAACATGTAACTACAAGACAGTATAAAGAGACTAGTGTACATGTTAAAGTAAAGAGTAACCAGATAGCATACTATCATATCGAGCAAGAAAGTCATCTCTATATATGTCCAAGCATCCAATATAATATACATCATCTGTACAATACTGGCCTCTAGGGCATACATACAACTAACAATCTCCCACTTGCACTAGGGCCAGCTGCTGTAGTATCGCATACCGAGCATCCCGAAGAGTCTCTCAAACTGTGTATGGGGAATGGCCTTCGTGAGTGGATCCGCCGTGTTGTTCTTCGTGTCAACCCTCCTAACCTCGATCTCCCGGCGATCAACTATCTCCCGGATCAGGTGATACCGCCTCAGAATATGCCTGGATCGCTGATGGGACCTGGGTTCCTTGGCCAAAGCCACCGCTCCATTGTTATCGCAATACAAAGGTATTGGACGCTCAATGGATGGAACCACTCCAAGTTCAGTAATGAACTTCTTGATCCAGACAGCCTCTTTGGCAGCATCGTTGGCAGCGATGTATTCAGCCTCCATTGTCGAGTCTGCCACGGTTTCCTGCTTGGAACTCTTCCAGCTAACCGCCCCTCCGTAAAGGGTAAAGACAAAGCCCGACTGCGACTTAGAGTCGTCCTTATCACTCTGGAAGCTCGAATCGGTAAAGGACTCCACTTGGAGCTCTCCGTTACCATACACCAAGAACATATCTCTAGTCCTTCGTAAGTACTTGAGAATGCTCTTCACAGCTGTCCAGTGACTCTCTCCAGGATCAGCTTGATACCTGCTCACTATACTTAGTGAGTATGCAACATCGGGTCTGGTACATAGCATCGCATACATGATAGAGCCTACTGCCGAGGCATAGGGTATCCCTTGCATGCGAGCTCTCTCCAAATCAGTCTTGGGAGACAACTCTTTGGAGAGAGTGACTCCAGAGATCGTGGGCAAGTTCCCACGCTTGGACTCTTCCATACTAAACCTCTTTAGTATGGTGTCAATGTACCTGGATTGGGACAATCCCAAAATCCTTTTGGATCTATCTCTATAGATCCTAATTCCCAATATGCAGGAGGCATCACCAAGATCTTTCATTGATAATCTTTGTGATAAGAAGAGCTTGACCGATTGCAGCATAGGAATATCATTTCCTATCAAGAGTATGTCGTCCACGTACAATACGAGGAAGACAACCTTACTCTCTGCCACGTTCCTGTATATACAAGGTTCATCTGGATTTTTGACGAAATCAAACTCTTTGATAACGACGTCAAAGCAGATGTTCCAACTCCGCGATGCTTGCTTTAATCCATAAATGGATTTAAGCAGCTTGCACACCTTCCCGCTGCTCCCACTGTCTACGAAGCCCTCTGGCTGAGTCATGTACACGCACTCTTCTAAATCACCATTTAGAAAGGCGGTCTTAACAACCATTTGCCAGATTGCGTAATCATGATAAGCAGCGATGGCAAGCATGATCCGGATGGATTTAAGCATAGCCACTGGAGAAAAGGTCTCGTCATAGTCCACACCTGGTCTTTGACGAAAACCCTTTGCTACAAGTCTAGCTTTGAAAGTCTCCACTTTCCCATCTACACCAAGTTTCTTCTTGAAGATCCACTTGCTCCCAATGGGTTTTACCCCTTCAGGAGCAACGTCCAAAGTCCATACTTTGTTGGTGTACATGGATTCCATCTCGGACCGCATAGCATCCAGCCATTTCACTGAGTCCCCACTCGTGATGGCCTGCTCGAAGCTAGTTGGGTCATCATCCTCCATGATTCAATCCTCGCTCCCACCGTCCATGAGAAAACCGTAGTATCTCTTAGGTTGGCGAGGAACCCTACTAAATCGGCGGAGTGGCTGGGGTTCATCGGGAACTAGGGAATCCTCTGGTTCCACCAGATCTTCTGTTGTAGCTTCTGCAGCTGGAACTTCTTCCAGTTCTACCTCATGACCACTAATCTCTTTTTCAAGAAATTCCTTTTCTAAAAAGGTGGCATGCCGAGAAACAAACACTCTTTGTTCCTCAGGGTGGTAGAAGATATACCCTCGCGAATGTTTGGGATATCCAATAAACTTACACAGAATGGACCTTGCCGCGAGTTTGTCCGGATTTTGCGTTTTTACATAGGCCGGAAAACCCCATATCTTAACATAATTAAGACATGGTCTCTTTCCTTTCCATATCTCATATGGAGTGGTCGGCACGGTTTTGGTGGGAACCATATTCAATAGGTCTGCAGTTGTTTCCAGCGCATATCCCCAGAAGGAAATAGGTAACTCAGCTGTGCTCATCATAGAGCGCACCATATCTAATAGGGTGCGGTTCCTCCGTTCTGATACACAGTTGTGCTGTGGTGTATATGGAGGAGTCAGCTGAGAGAGAATCCCATTCTCTTTTAGGAAGTCCAGGAATTCATTGCTTAAGTATTCTCCTCCTCGATCAGATCGTAGGATTTTAATACTTTTTCCGGTTTGGTTCTCAACTTCTTGCTTATATTCCCTAAATTTCTCAAAAGCTTCTGATTTGTGTTTCATCAGGAACACATACCCGAACCTAGAGAGATCGTCAGTGAATGTAATGAAGTATGAAGAACCATCCCTGGCATGTGTAGACATGGGACCGCATACATCACTATGTATCAGTCCCAAGAGTTCGGTAACTCTTTCTCCGTGTCCCGTAAACGGAGTTTTGGTCATCTTGCCTTTGAGACATGACTGGCAAGTGTCATAAGATGAAAATTCAAACGGATTTAAATATCCATCTTTATGCAACTTAGCTAGTCGTATCGCATTGATGTGGCCCAGTCTACAATGTCACAAGAAGGATTCGTTGAGTTCAGAACTCTTCCTCTTGTGTGTGTTTGTTATGCTCAGAACCGTTGATTGATTTAGAACATAAATGCCATTGCACAACGTGCCTGATCCAACCAACTTTTGGTTACGGAAAATGTTCATAACATTGTCCTGTAATACAAAATTATATCCCTCTTTACTTAATAAAGAAACCGATATAATGTTGCATATCAGGTTCGGCATGTAATAGCATTCGTTCAGAACCAATGTATTACCAGTTGGTAATACAAGGTGATATTCCCCGACAGTCTTAGCTGCAACAATTGCACCATTTCCAACTCTAATGTCTTTATCACCTTCTCCAAGTTCTTTACCTTTCCTTAGCCCATGTAACTGATTACATATATGGGATCCTGACCCGGTATCTAATACCCAGGACGTAGAGCAAATAGAGAAACAGTTTTCAGTAACGAACACACCCGAAGAAAATGCATCAACATGTACTTTCTTCATTCGGGTGGCATGGGAATCCTGGTATTCCCCTATATCCTGTTCATTCCTATAACTCTTATAAGAAAGAACGGAACCAACGTTCCCCAGCACAGAATAACATGCGGGTTTGGTCAATACAACCATATTATTATCTTCATTAGGGCATGAAATGGTCGCTACCTGGAGAGAGAGAGAAGAAAACACTTTAGCGTATGCTCGTGCAAGATCAGATTGGTTATTATCTTATCTAATCAGGATGGCTCCCACTGCTTTTTATCAAATCTTCCTTCAAACCCTAAAAGGAAAGACTAGCCGGGATTAATTACACACTACAAGTTCGCCAATCTTTCAGCCAGGCCAGGGTCGGTACTTTGAGGGAGGTCCCCCGTGCTTTCGCACGAACCTAATTAATGTAAACCTCGTTTTCCCAGAGGCGTAACCCCGTTGACACCTTTCTAGACACCTACTTGATCGGCTAATTGCAATGTGTAAAACTCTCCCAGGAGTAACTCTTACTCGCAGTGGGTATCGGGATCCAACTATCTCATAGAAGGTATGCAATCTCATTGCAAATTTCAACACTTGAAATTCCCGATAATACTTTTGCCCCTAGCATCCTATGACCTTGACGCAGGCCAACAAACCATAGTGCGCTAGTCAAGTTCAACCCGTCATTTCCTGATCGAATTAAACCCACCCGTACGACCCTTGACGCAGGCCAACAAAGTCGCACGACTACCCTAATCCAATCTGCATCATATGCATAAGCAGATAAATACTAGTTAGCTACCGCACACTACGCCTTGACGCAGGCCAACAAACGTAGCACGAATACTAACTACTACTCATCTAAAATGACGGAGGGCTACGCCAGGTTTTTCTGAAAACCATAAGCGTAATGAACTTGATATCGTTGTAGAATCAAATGAAGTTTTGAAATGGAGTGATTTTGAGGCTTTTCTAGTTTTTCTAAAGGGGTCACTCCCGGCGAAGGGATCTCGGTCCTTTCCTCGTCGAATGAGGTGCTGGATATATCATATATATCGTTGTGCAAAGCAAAAACCCAAAAGCAGTCAAAAGCAAACCGAGTGTGTAGCATCTGCCAGTTATTTCTAAAGGAATCACTCCCGGTGAAGGGATCCCGGTCCTTTCCTCATCGAATAAGGTGCAGGGTATATCATATACACCGCTGTGCAAAGCAAGAACTGTAGCTACCTGTTTTATTTTAAAATTCGATTCCACAACATCTTAGGTTTCTTATCTTTCATTAATCACATTAATGAAGTCCCATCATTTAAATACCTAAACATCACAGATAGATATGACGTACACTTATGACATCCGCATTCGCCTCGATGTCCCCTCGTGCACCGTTAGGTTAGGTAACTAACGACAGAGCAGGGCAGGGCTAGCGCGGGTGTAAAACATAAGTAACGTCTATATAATATATCATATATACAATATACTATATCCATCACAGAGTCACAACACAGATATCGCAGCAGAATAAACATATGAAATATTGGATATACTAGGACGTCCGTGTTTTCAATACGAGCCAGTATAAAACACGGATTCCACGGTCGTGATGAATAGCCAATCCCACACCCCTAGACCCCTACGAGAGCGGCAAGCAACCCTGCCAATTCTAGGGTTAGGAGACCCGGACTCGACTCCTCGAGTTGTTCTCCCACTGGACCCCAGAACCCGGTTACTTGTGCTCCCCTCCTTGGGTCTATCCTAATGCGGAAAAGTAAATAATATACAAAGGGTGACAACTTCCGCTACCTGGAAGTGCCCCAAATAAAAGAATATTACATACAAGTTTTTACATGAATGAAAATGAAAAACACTCATCTCACATAAAAACCCCCGGCTATTCGAATACGACGATCCAATATAACATATCCAGCAACACATAACATCACATGCCATCAACGTAAGTAAGTATGCATACCCCAATTGTCGTTGATGTATAGCAACGAAACCGGCGATATGAACATACTACACTTACGGTCACAGAAAAGAAAGTGTAAAACTACAACAGTTGGAATCCGCAACTTCCTTAGACATCACATGCCTAATCAAATAAAATACTTAGACATCACATGCCTAACAGTTATAAACCCCGCATTTTAGTCTCATTATCGAAAACACTTTTCAATATAAAGTGAAACTAAACCGCTAGATTTATAACATTCATTCAGTTATCACATAACTGTTTGTGAATTCCAATTATTGTATCACATTCCAGATAAACAGAAAATGTTAAACTTTCCGATCGAACAGTCGAATACCCAAGTTTTCCCGATACAGTCCAACACATGAAATAAGTCTAGCAACATTCAGTTCGTGCCTCAGTACCAATGGTCCAGCCGTAGAAGGGTCAAGCCAACGCCTCACATGTGGCACGCCGTACTGCCCCAAACCCGAAGGTTCAAAGGGCAGTTCAAGACGGTCACATAATCGAGTTAAGGTTTGTTGTCTTCTAGAGGGTCCATCGCGTTACTTGCACTACTTAGAACGTCGTTAAACTACGGAAAAATCCAACACTTGGAAATTTCCCGACAGGGGAAAAGTTGGGTATTTATATCCGGTCGAACTTTTTAACATATTCTATAAATTATCCGGAAAAACACAAAGACGAAATTTGATACCCCGATCGAAACACCGAAGCTCTAAAACAATCCCAGAAAATTCAACTCTTGAATAATTATTAAAAATTCCCAGAAAATCCAGCACTGCAAGGTAAGAATTACTGTGTAAAAATTTTAGAACAGTGGGGCCGTACGGCCGCGGAACCGCCGCACGAGCCATGCTCGTGCCGCGGAACCGCGACAGTTTAATTGAATTATGCTATCGAATTTCACAGTAAATCTTACATTCTCCTGCTGATTTGTCTGCATATTTTTAATATGGAAAAAACCCCATTTTTGGAAAAAGTCCAGAGAGCTCATTTGGTTTAGGGTTTCGGGTTCGTTCGGGCATCAAATTGCGTCTAGACTTCGCCTAAGGCTCTAGCTTGGCTCTGATACCAGTGAAAGGTTCCTAGGCACCCTATAGAGGTCTCACAAGGCATCGAACATGCCAATTTTAAAAAATTATGGTGCCGAGAAACCCTAGTTAACGGATCGTTGCTAGAAATCTAGGCGAAAAGATAAACTAGTTAACATATTAACTAAAGGTTAGATGCTACAACCTTTGTAGATCTGGTTACCCTCTTCCTTGGCTCCACGAAGACATCCTCTCGCTATCCATATCGATTCCCAAACTCGAACATTGGCTTCATCGGAGAAACGGGCAAGCTAGGTCGTCGGCTTTGTGTCAAAGACGATCTACCTCGAGGCATCGCAAGTTCAAGCTCCGACTTCACAAACTTGTGAAACTTGTGAAGTAAACACCCAAAAAACTTGGCAAGAGGTAGAGGGTGAAGAAATAGGAGGTGGGTTCTCTTTGGAATTGGATTTTACTCACTTTTGCTCAAGTTGCCATTGATGGCATCTAGTTTTCTCTCTTGAAGAAGAAGGAGAAGATGAAGCTATAATATGATAAGTGTTGTTATAAAAATAAATTAAATCAATACTTATCATATCTAAACCAAGGTTAAGTGTAGAGAAAAGACCATGGTTAATGAGAAGGGTTAGGGTTAAGCTAGAAGACAAAATGGTTTCTTTAGTCAAAGCTTCATGAAGCTTCAACAAGCTTCATGAAGCTTCAACAAGCTTCATGACAAAAAGAAACCATTATGTTTTCATTTATCCATTTAAATAAATGAAGAATGGATAAATAAATGAGAGAATAAATCAAAACCCTAATTATCTTCTTAACCATGGTTTAATTCTTTACACTTGACCATGTGAGCAAGTATCATCAAACATGATACATATTTGTGCACAAAAAGTATATCACATATACAACTTGCACATCAAGTGAGAAAATCCGTATAAAGTGAACCAATACTAGTTAATGCAAAGTAATATATCAAATATATAATTATACATTAAATCATTAAATCAACATTTGATTCAATGATCCGGTCATGTCGCACATAACCGACTAGTATTCAATGTATCGATTTATCGAATCAATGATTCGATAACTAGGTCATATCGAATATAACTAATCGAAACATATATCACGAGAATGAAATGCGGTATCACAGACACGCATTATTCTCGGTCCTGCACATATCTCATATGCGCTCCTATTTCGTTTCGCTTGAGCCAGGAAACCTCTGTATAGGACTCTAAAGACTCGTCAATACGCCGGTAGCAGATGATGATCATATCAAGCACCCACAAGCCGCAAGCGGTCTGCTAAACGTAACGGCCACCCGGGTATTGAGCGATCAGAAGATCGACGAGCTAGCCCGCTCACACTCCTGTGAATCCAACCAGTAACACTTACCGTACAGTCCGGTCTGTTCGTCTGATACGTCGCATATCAAGTCTAGGGGTGGTAAACGTCAGACCCCAATACTCGATAAGTCGTGCCGATGTGAGGCTCATAACGGGTCGAGAAACTACTGGTAACACTTACCAGCAAATCTCTGATCAGCCCTGGCCAGGGACTTCTCTGTTACGGCCAATCGAGCACAGCACAACATCAACCCCCAATACCGGGAGAGACGAAACCCCTCCTATCGCTCATTGCCTCCATGTGACTCGGGACTGTACCCAAAGACCACCATTTTGCACGCCCTCATGGACGTGGTAAGGTGGAGATCAAAGCACAGTGGGAGTCACACAAGACTCTATGACGATCTCGGGTCTACAGACTAACCTGCACAAGTGTCACCTGAGAATTGCCATCTGACGTAAGGTATAATACCATCTGGGAGTTCTCGGCGAGTCCGTCCAGTGTACCCAGTCTCCACTGAGCACCCGTACACCATCTCTGATGTCAAACACCAATGGATATGGGATCATCCATCGCCCATCACATGGGTCGAGAAGCGTATACGCTAGTCTACTCTGGTATATCGATGCCCCGTCTCGATACACCCACGACTAGGGACCTTGAAGGATGTACTTATGGACTACCATGTCCCCACTAGTATGATCTGCATCATAGTCCAGGTAGTCAAGTACACATCCTAAGGCCTTTACCAACATGTAACTACAAGACAGTATAAAGAGACTAGTGTACATGTTAAGGTAAAGAGTAACCAGATAGCATACTATCATATCGAGCAAGAAAGTCATCTCTATATATGTCCAAGCATCCAATATAATATACATCATCTGTACAATACTGGCCTCTAGGGCATACATACAACTAACACTAAGCTTTCAGTAATAGCTCGTGGTTGAAATTCTTCCAGTTCTATTGCGCTCCCACTTATCTGATTTTCCAAAAACCAAGTTTCCAAGAAGTGGGCATGACAAGAAACAAAAACCTTTTGTTCCTCTTCGCAATATAAGAAATAACTCTTGGAGTTCTTTGGATATCCCACAAATTTGCTCTGTACTGAGCGTGCCTCGAGCTTGTCCGCATGCTGCTTTTTGACAAAAGATGGACATCCCCATGTCTTAATATGATTAAGATAGGGTCTCTTCACACACCACATCTGATATGGTGTAGTAGGCACAGTCTTAGTTGGAACTCGGTTCAAAAGGTATACAGCTGATTCTAGCGCATATCCCCAGAATGATCGCGGTAACTCAGCGTTACTCATCATGGACCGTACCATATCCAATAGGGTTCGGTTCCGTCTCTCCGATACACCGTTATGTTGCGGAGTGTATGGAGGAGTAAGCTGAGAGAGAATTCAATTCTCTTTTAAGTAATCCAGGAACTCGGAACTCAAGTATTCACCACCTCGATCAGATCTCAGTGTCTTGATACTTTTGCCTCTACTTCATTCTTGTATTCCTGGAATTTTCCAAAGGCTTCGGATTTATGTTTCATTAAGATGACATAACCGTACCTTGAAAAGTCATCCGTAAAAGTAATGAAGTAAGAATAACCGCTTCATGCATGCGTAGACATTGGACCGCACACATCGCTGTGTACGAGTCCCAAGAGCTCGCTCACTCTTACTCCATGTCCAGTGAACGGAGTCTTTGTCATCTTTCCTTTGAGACAGGATTGACAAGTTGCATATGATTGATATTTGAACGGATCCAAATATCCTTCTGTATGTAACTTCGTCAACCTTCTCTCATTGATGTGACCCAGTCTACAATGCCATAAAAAAGTCTGATTTGTTTTCGGAGACTTTCTTTTGTGTGTATTCTGGACATTGAAAATCTGTGGTTGGTTTAATACGTATATACCATTGCTCAATGTACCTGACCCAATCAGAACTTGATTAAGGTGAATGTTTACAACATTACTTACAAACGCAAATTCATAACCTTCTTTAGAAACAACAGATACAGAAATGATATTACAAGTTGCATTGGGTACAAAAAAGCAATTATGTAAAACCAAAACATGTCCATCTGACATTCCCAGGTGATAGTCCCCCACGGCCTCAGCATCCATGCTAGCTCCGTTTGCAACTTTGAGGGTCATTTCACCTGCCTTCAAAAACCTACGCTTTCTCAACGCCTGTAAAGAATTACATATATGAGATCCTGATCCGGTATCTAATACCCAGGACGTAGAGTTTATTGATAGACAATTTTCAATAACATACACACTTGAAGCTGAAGCCGTAACATGCTTCAGATCCTGTGTTCTGGCCTTCCAAGACCAGCAATCTTTCTTCCAGTGTCCACTCTTATGACAGTAAAAGCATTCTTCCTTATCCACAAGCTTCCCCGCTACCTTTGTTGCTTTTGCCTTTCCCTTCGTATCCACTTTACTAACACCGCCCCTTGGTTTGGCGGGGGGTTTCTTCTTCTTTCCCTTGGCTTTCGCCATGTACCTAGAAGAGGAAGATCCTCCTACAAACAAAGTGGATGTTTCCCTACCTTTCTGTAGGGTGCCCTCTGCACTCCTCAGCATGTTGAGGAGTTCTGATAGTTCAACTTCATTTTCCTGTAAGTTGAAGTTCAGAATGAACTGGGCGTAAGTGGAAGGAAGGGACTGGAGAATCAAGTCCGTATAGAGCTCATTCTCCAACGTGGTCCCAAGGTCCACGAGCTCCTCTATGTAGCCAATCATCTTAAGCACGTGTTCCGCTACCGATGATCCAACGGCCAATCTTGCCGAAAACAACTTCTTCGACACTTCGTATCTGGTGATACAAGATTGCTCTCCATACAGTTCTTTTGTATGGAGAAATATGGATTCGAGGTCCATATTCTCGTGCCTCCTCTGATGTTCGTTGTCCATAGAGGCAAGCACGAGACGCTTGGCCTTCGCGCAGTCGATTTCCCAGGTCTTAGGGATTTCCTTATCCGCGACGCTGGATTTGGGACATGGGACAGGGGGAGCTTTGGTGGTAAGAAGATACCCCAACTTGTCATAAGTGATTGCCATTTTGACATTCATGAGCCAATCTTTGTAGTTTGGCCCTGTCAGTATGTTTTTATCTAGAAGTAACTTAAGTCCAGTCATGATAAATGGTTGCTGCAATTAGGAGAGAGAGAAGAAAACACTTTAGCATGATGCTCTTGCAAGTTTAGAGTGGTTTTTAATTTGTCTAAACAGGATGGCTCCCACTGTCTCTCGAATCCCTCCTCAAACCATAAAGGAAGAATTAGTCGGGATCAATCTCACCGTACAATACTTGCTTAACCGTTCAGCCAGGCCAGTGTCGGTACTTCAGGGGGGGTTTTCCAACGCTTTCACGAAGTTCCTTAATTAAGTAACCTCTTTTCCCTGTGGGCGTAGCCCCGCTAACACCTTTCTAGACACCTACTTGGTTTATAGCATTGATCGTTAAGTGAGAAAGTTCCGGAGGAGTAGCATATACTCACAGTAGGATCGGGATCCAAATTTCATTGCGTGACAAAACTGAAGGAATCCTACCAGAATCATCACACTCCAAATGGTATGCATCGCTAGCAAGTTTCAGTTCTTTTGAAACTCCCGATGTGGATTTTTGCCCCATGCTCTTATGACCTTGACTTTGGCCAACAAATCATAAGTCACATGTCAAGTTCTACCCGTCATTCTCCAGGTTAATTTGAGCCCACCCGCACATACCCTTGATTTTAGCCAACAAGGTAGAACGACTGCCCCAAACCAACACATCTATCTATGTTGCATATGAATACCCAATTGCTACCAATCACTATGCCTTGACTTTGGCCAACAAACATAGCTTGAATACTTATTGACCATTCATGTGAAAAGACGGAGGGCTACGAATGGTTTTGGCGAAACCGTGAATGTAGTGTACTTGATATAATCGAAGGAACGAGATAGCTTTCAAAAGGAGTGGTTCAAGCTCCGCATTTAAAATTTGGTTTTAAAAAGAACCGAGTGGTTTTGAAAGTGTTCCAACGACTTTTACTTGGTTTATTTTTTCTTGCATTAATTCCAATGTGTCCCATCATTTAATTCTACCATTGCAGAAAACAACGAAAATATGGCGTACCCTTATGCCATCCGCATTCGCCACGGGGTCCCGTCATCACCCGTTAGGTTATTTAACTGATGACAGAGCGGGGGCTGGACTAGCGCAGATGCAAAACATAAGCAACGCCTAAATAGATATCACATAGATATATATAAACATTCGTCACATGCAATGATAGCCATTCCAGATCACAGATGAATACATTGGATATACTAGAAATCCGCAATTCGTACGAGCCTGTCACGAAGAACGGATTACACAGTCGCGATGAATAGCCAAATCCCACCCAAGACCCCTACGGGTGAGGCAAACTACCCGCCAAGTACCCGAAGCGAAGCAACCTCCCTCAACACCGTGAGTAGGCCACTCGGCACTTCGAGATACCCGGTAGTTTGTGCACCCCTCCTTGGGTCTATCCTAGGAGCAAAACAGTAAAAAGAGATTATACAATGACGGCTACAACCCCGACCCGGTTGTGCGGCCATACAAATAATATTACATCAATTTACATATTACAAGAATTGAAAGAATAAGAAAACTCACATCTCACAACCCCCCGGCTATTCATCCGCAACAATCCAATGAATTCATATACACAAATCATCAAAATTATAGATCACAGATATGTATAACCACCACTAATCAACGTATAGCGATTAGCAGACGTTCAATACATATATCACATCACAGATATAACCCATTAGCCAAAGTGTACGGAATATCGATCAAAATAGGGATTTGTAACCACCCTAAAAGTCAATTTGTTCTCTGGAAAACCTGGGTAGAAATGTTCTCTGGAATATCGATTAAAACTCCCAAAACAGCCAACTAAGCACACTGCACCAAACTCGGTCCACGGCCGAGTCAACTCGGCCGCGGATCTGCGGCAAGAAGCATGTTCTTGCCGCGGAACCGCGGTGCTTTGACCGGTTCAGTGGATCGGTTTTGGTGGGTGTCTTTAGAAAACCCTGAGCCAATTTTTCATGTATGTTAAATCACTCTTCGAACAGTACAAAAAATCGGCAGAAAGTTAAATTTTTCGCACTTGTTTTGCGAATTTTTTTCTGATCGATATTCTAAATACTTTGCTAACTTGCTAGTTTATGTTTAGCTAGGCTCTGATACCACTGTAAGTCCATGTTACCTCTCTTGGTTCTTACGGGCTTGCGAAAATGGTGAAAAACGATTTTTAGGGTTTAGGTAACATAGACTACAAAAACGGATCTTGGCTAAACTACACACTAGCAACAAATAAGAGAGTTATCTACTCGGTTGGGGGTTATACCTCAACTTGAACTCCTTCTTCTTGGAATCTTTGTAGTGGTCGGATGGTGCTTTCCTCGTTGCCTTCTCTTGTCGAAGATGGATCCACCTGAGGGTTTCTACCTTGAGCTCCTTTCTCGCTCTTGAGAGAACTAAAGTGTCCGGCTTGCTAAACCTTCAACCTTAGGATGAGTAGGGAGTGGCTTTGGGTGTTTTATCTCCAAGGAGAGGTTTCTCAACTCATGAGAATGATTCTCCTTTAACTAGAGGAGGAGGAAGATGAAAGAAAGAGAGAGAATGGTTATGATAGAATGAGAATAGTTTTTACAACCATAACAATATATGTGAATTATCGAATTAATAATATTAATCCAAAATGAAAAAGGTGATGGTTGGTTTGATGAGACCATTATCATATCACATTAAATGTTTTTTGCAAAGATCAAAGAGCATCTTGAAAAGTAATGATGATGGTCAATGTTTCAACCATGGTCAACAAGTCAACAACCCTAACCAAGACATAATTTCATTTAATTAATATTATTAATTGATATTCCACATATTCATTAGGGTTTGGAAAAACACAACTGTCAACTGTGCATACACACCTGTTCCGAAACCCTAATGAAAAACCTCTTCCTCCGCCTCAATCAACTGTGCATACACACCCGCATTCTTGTTCCGAGGAACATGAATACAATGAGATAAAACTAACCCCAAAACATATACTAGGATCCGGCTCAAACCAGAGCCCGCTAGTAATGACTGTCCGGACACCAAACGTGCACAAGTGCGCGGATGTGAACGAACCCTGTCGCAAAACTATGCGACCTCTACTCTGTTTTGCCCAAAGGCGAATAACCCTCTTTGTGGGACTCTAAAGACTCGGCACTACGCTGGCAGTGGGTTTAACCACAGACCGCAAGCGGCACTAGCTGTACGTAACAGTCCCCAGGTAGATGCCGATAAGAAGACTGACGAGGTAAACCCATCTGAACTCCTACTGAGCCTGAATGTGACAGTCTCCGTACAGTCCGGTCTGTTCGTCTAAGAACATCGCATGGCGGGCCTAGGGGGCGGTAAACGTCAGTCCCCTACTAGCGGTACAAGTGGTATCGGAGTGTAGCCCAGAACACCTGAGATAACACTGGAAACTTACCAGTCAATCTCGCTTGCCCTGGCCAGAGACTTTGTGTAATGGCTCTCCTAGACACAGCGCGATATCAACCCCCAATACCGGGAGAGACGAATCCTGTCTAACCTTCACTGCCTCCAAGTGCTTCGGGACTGCACCCAAAAACTACCTGTTTGCACGACTCCTTTGAGCCGTGGTAGGGTAGTAATCAAAGTACAGTGGGAACACACTCGAGGCGAAGTGACAGTGTCAAGTCAACGGACTAAGTTGTACTCATGTCACGTGGGAACTGATAACTGATGATAAGTATAATACCAACCAACAGTTCCTGACGAGTCCTGTCCAGTGTACTCGGAACCTAACGAGCACCCGCATACTATCCCAAGTATGACGTACTGACGGCTGTGGGACAGACCGTCTCCCAAGATGGGATGAGAAGCGCATACACTAGTCTACTCCGGAGTATCGATGCCCTGTCTCGATATTCCTGCGACTAGGGACCTGCATAAGGATGTGCTTGTAGATTACCCAGCCCCCATGAGTGTGACTGCCATCACAACGCTGGTAATCAAGCAAAGATCCTAAGGGCTCCACTAATGTGTAAAGGCGATATGCTAAAAGAAACACATACACACATTAAAGCAGAAACAAACCAAGTAGCATACTACTATTTTGAGCAAGATTGTCAATACAAGGTGAATATCCCAAGCTTCCATCAAGTAATATACATACTAGTATGATACAGTAATGGCCTCTAGGGCATATACACTAACACTAGTCTACTCTGGAGTATCGATTCCCTGTCTCGATAATCCTACGATTAGGGACCAAAATAAGGATGTGCTTATAGACTACCCAGCCCCCACTAGTGTGATCTCCATCACAATGCCGGTAGTCAAGCAAAGATCCTAAGGGCTCCATCAATATGTTTTTAGCGATATATTAAAAGAAACATATACACATATTAAGATAGAAACAAACCAAGTAGCATACTACTATATCGAGCAAGACTGTCGTAAACCTGTATATATATATACCAAGCCTCCAAAATGTATTATACAAACTAGTTCTATACAATAATGGCCTCTAGGGCATACATATCCAACAATCTCCCACTTGCACTAAAGGCCAGTAATTGGTGTACCGCATACCCAACGTCTGCACTAAGGCCAGCTGCTGGCGTACCTCATACCCAATAGCTCAAAAGGTCGCTCGAACTGTGTTTGAGGGAGGGCCTTTGTGAATGGATCCGCCGTGTTGTCTTTTGTGTCCACTCTCCGTACCTCGATCTCCTGGTGATCAATGATCTCCCTGATCATGTGATACCGCCTTAAGATGTGTCTGGATTTCTGATGGGACCTTGGTTCCTTTGCTAAAGCTATAGCCCCGTTGTTATCGCAATACAAAGGTATTGGGTCAACAATGGACGGAACCACCTTAAGTTCACTAATGAACTTCTTCATCCAGACCGCCTCTTTTGCGGCATCGCTTGCAGCAATGTATTCAGCCTCCATCGTCGAGTCTGCGACGGTATCCTGTTTGGAACTCCTCCAACACACCGCCCCTCCGTTGAGGGTAAACACAAAACCCGAGATAGACTTGCTGTCATCTTTGTCACTCTGGAAGCTTGAATTAGTAAAGGACTCGGCCCTGAGGTCTCCATTACCGTAAACCAGGAACATCTCCTTAGTCCATCTCAGATACTTGAGAATGTTCTTCACTGCCGTCTAGTGGTCCTCACCTGGGTCTGACTGATACTGGCTCACCACTCTCAGTGCGTAAGCTACATCTGGTCTTGTACATAGCATTGCATACATTATAGATCCTACCGCCGAAGCGTAGGGTATAGTGCTCATGCGAACCCTCTCCTCGTCAGTCTTAGGAGACATCTTCTTGGAGAGGGTGATTCTGTGCAATGCAGGTATGTTACCACGCTTGGAATCTTTCATACTAAATCTCTTTAGTACGGTCTCTATGTACCTGGACTGCGAAATTCCCAGTAGTCTCTTAGATCTATCTCTGTAGATCTTGACCCCCAGAAAGTACGAGGCATCACCCAGGTCCTTCATGGAGAACCGTTGTGATAAGAATAGCTTGACCGATTGTAGCATAGGAATGTCATTTCCTATCAAAGAATGTCGTCCACGTACAAGACTAGGAACACGACAGCTCGTCCTACAATCTTCTTATAGACACAAGGTTCATTTTCATTCTAATGAAATCAAATTCCTTGATTGCCTCATCAAAACAGATGTTCCAGCTCCGTGATGCCTGCTTTAATCCATAAATGGATTTAAGCAACTTGCACACCTTCCCGCTACTCCCACTGTCTACGAAACCTTCTGGCTGATCCATGTAAACGCACTCTTCCAAACTGCCGTTTAGAAAAGCCGTTTTAACATCCATCTGCCATATTTCATAGTCATGGAAGGCAGCAATGGAAAGTAGGATCCGAATGGATTTGAGCATAGCCACTGGAGAAAAAGTTTCGTCATAGTCCACACGAGGTTTTTGACGAAATCCTTTTGCAACGAGTCTAGCCTTATAGGTTTCCACCTGCCTATCTACACCAAGTTTCCTTTTGTAGATCCATTTGCATCCAACAGGTTTTACCCCAGGTGGAGCAATATCTAAGGTCCACACTTTATTGGTGTATATGGACTCCATTTCGGATTGCATAGAATCCAGCCACTTATCAGAGTCCCTACTAATAATGGCCTGTCTGAAACTGGTAGGGTCATCTTCTTCTAAGATGCAATCCTCTCGATCCCCGTCTATAAGAAAACCGTAGTATCTCTCGGGCGGATGAGAAATCCTACCAGATATGCGGAGTGGCTGAGGTTTGTCTGGGTTATTGAATCCAGTGGTTCCTCCAAATTTTCAATTACATTTTGTGGTTCATGGATTTCTCCCAGTTCTACCGAACTCCCACTAATTTCTTTTGCAAGAAACTCCCTTGATAAAAAGGTAGCATGGCGAGATACAAACACCTTCTGTTCCTCAGTGTGGTAGAACAGATATCCTAGTGAATCTTTAGGATATCCCAAAAATTTATATTGAACAGACCGTGCCTCTAGCTTGTCCGGTTTCTGTGTTTTCGCATAGGTCGGACAACCCCATATCTTAAATCGCTTAAGATATGGATTTCTTCCACTCCATACTTCATATGGAGTCTTAGGCACAGATTTGGATGGAACGTAGTTCAGTAGGTATGCTGCTGTCTGAAGCGCATGTCCCCAAAATGAAAGAGGCAACTCGGCACTACTCATCATGGAGCGAACCATATCCAATAGGGTACGATTCCTCCGCTCCGATACGCCGTTGTGCTGTGGTGTATAAGGAGGAGTAAGCTGAGAGAGAATTCCATTCTCTTTTAAGTAATCTAGGAATTCCGTGCTTAAGTACTCCCCTCCCCTATCCGATCGGAGGATCTTGATACTTTTGCCAGTCTGGTTCTCTACTTCATTTCTGAATTCCTTGAATTACTCAAAAGCTTCATATTTGTGTTTCATTAGATACACATATCCGAACCTAGAGAGATCGTCAGTGAATGTGATGAAGTACGAAAACCCACCCTTTGCATGTATAGACATTGGACCATATACATTACTGTGTATGAGTCCCAAAAGCTTTGTTGCTCTTTCTTCATGTCCGGTGAATGGAGATTTGGTCATCTTTCCTTTGAGACAAGACTGACAAGTTTCATAAGATGAAAACTCGAACGTATTCAAGAGTCCATCTTTATGCAACTTACTTAGTCTTTTCTCTCCTATATGACCAAGTCTATAATGCCACAAGTAGGATTCATTCGTATCTGAATTCTTCCTCTTGCGTGTGTTTTGTACATTGAGAACTGTATTCTGATTTAGAACGTAGATACCATTACCAGTGTACCTTCTGCAACCAGTACCTTATGAAGGTAAATGTTCATGATATTTCTATCAAGGACAAAGTTATATCCATCTTTATTGAGTAAAGAAACGGATATGATGTTGCAAACCATGGAAGGTACATAGTAGCAATCTTTCAAAATCATAGTATTGCCATTTGGAAACACTAGGTGATATTCACCGACGGCTGCAGCATTAACTTGTGCTCCGTTCGCTACCCTGAGCGACATATCACCAGGTATAACTTTCCTACTTTTTCTTAGTCCCTGCAATAAATTACATATATGAGATCCTGATCCGGTACCAAGTACCCAGGAGGTAGGGCTGACCGTAAAGCAGTTCTCAATTACAAGAACACCTGAAGTAGATGCAAAACTATGCTTCTTCTTCAACTGGGTCTTCTTGGAATCCATACAATCCTCTTTCCCTTGCTCATACTTGTGACAATTATCATAAGTTAGAGCCAAACCGACGTTCCCCTGCCCCGAATAAGAATTCGGATCAGTCAAGCGATACATTTTATTATCTTGATTAGGGCGTGAAATGGTTGCTACCTGGAGAGAGAGAAAAGAAACACTCAGCGTGAGCTCTTACAAGATTAGATTGGTTTATTAATTTATCTAACTAGGATGGCTCCCACCATTTCCTCAAATTCTTCTTTAAACCCTAAAAGAAGAACTAGTCAGGATTAATCGCACATCACAATTCTTGCTTAACCTTTCAGCCAGGCTAGTGTTGGTACTTCGAGGGAGGTTTTCCAACGCTTTTGCGAAGTTCCTTAATTATATAACCTCTTTTCCCTTGAGGCGTAGCCCCGCTAACACCGTTCTAGACACCTACTTGGTTTATAGCATTGATTGTTAAGTGAAATAATCTCCCGAGAGTAATCCAACTCATCAGTGGGATCGGGATCCAACTATCATTGTGCGATGACCTAGATGGAATCCACTCTAGTCACCACACTCCATAAGGTATGCTGAATCTGCAAGTTTCCTGTATATTTGAAACTCCCGATGTGGTTTTTGCCCCTAGGACCCTAGTGACCTTGACGGAGTCACCAAATCAAAGAGTCCTAGTCAAGTTTAACCCGTCATTATCTGGATTGCATTAAACCCACCCGCATAACCCTTGACGGAGTCAACAAGTTTATACGACTGTCCTAACCAATCCCATATACTGCTACAAACAAGCACCTCTCAGCTACCGTACATTACGCCTTGACGGAATCAACAAACGCAACACGAATACTAAGTGTTACTTGTAAGAAATGACGGAGGGCTACGGCTGGATTTTTGGCGAAAAACCCGTTAACGTAATGAACCTGATATCGTTGAAGGAACATGATTGCCTTTTTTAAAATATAGTGGCGAAAACTTTTGCTAAAGAGGTCACTCCCTGTGAAGGGATCTCGGCTCTTTCCTCGTCGAATGAGGTGCAGGATATTCCAAACTGAATACCTCGATGCAAAGCAAGAATAATCGACTATAGTGAAGTTATTACCCTGACGCAAAATTTTGTCTAAGGGGTCACTCCCGATGAAGGGATCTCGGTCCTTGCCTTGTCGAATGAGGTGCTGGGCATTCATAACCGAATACCTCTGTGCAAAACAAAAGAGAACGTCCTTGCAATAACAGCTTTTTGAAAATTGTTCCAACATCTTTTAGGTTTGTTTTCTTTGCATTAATATAATGCGTCCCATCAATTAATCCTACCATTGCAGAAAACAATGAAAATATGACGTACGCTTATGCCATCCGCATTCGCCATGGGGCCCCGTCATCACCCATTAGGTTACTTAACTAACGACAGAGCGGGGGGTGGACTAGCACGGATGCAAAACATAAGAAACGCCTACTAGATATCATATATAGATATATACATTCGTCAGATGCAATGATAGCCATTCCTGATCACAGATGAACACATTGGATATGCTAGGAATCCGCGTTTCGTTCGAGCCTGCAACGAAAGATGAATTACACGGTCGTGATAAAAAGCCAAACCCCACCCTAGAGCCCTACGGGTGCGGCAAACTACTCACCAAGTACCCGAAGTGAAGCAACCTCCCTCAACCACATGAGTATGCCACTCGGCACTTCAAAGTACCCGGTAGTTTGTGCACCCCACCTTGGGTCTATCCTAGGAGCAAAAACAGTAAAAGAAATAATATACAATGGCGGCTACAACCTCATCCCGGATGTGGGCCATAAAAATAATATTACATCAATTTACATATTACATCAAATGAAAGATAAAGAAACTCTCATCTCTCAAAACCCCGGCTATTCATCCGCGACAATCCAACAAGTTCATATACACAATCCAACAATATTACAGATCACAGATATGCATAACCCCCACTAATCGACGTATAGCGATTAGTCGACGTTCAGTGCATATATCACATTACAGATATAACCATTTAGCAAAAGTTTGTAGAACTTCGATCAAAATACCAATTTGTAACTACCCCAAACACAACATTGCTTTCTAGATAATCTGGGCAGAAACAAAATATCTTAAAAATCACAAAACCAACACAGAGAACCCAGAAGAAGTTTGGTGCGCTACTGAGTCGACTCGGCCGCGGAACCGCGGCGGATCGCTTGGATCGGCCGTGGATCCGCGGTCTTCTGATGGACTCAGGCGCCCAAACTTCAGCAGTTTTCTCAAAAAACCCTGCTTGTATTTTTCATGTCACTTAAAATATTTTTGGGCCTATTTTATAAATCGACAGAAAACACAAGTTTTTAGATAGATTTTGCGATTTTTTTCGGATCGAAGTTCTAAACACTTTGCTAACAGTTAGTTGTTGTTTAGTTAGGCTCTGATACCACTGATAGGTCCACGTTACCCACCCCGGTAGTTTCGGAGAGGCGGAATAGGTAAAAATCAAAATTTTCTCACAAGGTAACATGGACCATCCATAAAGGATCTTTGCTAAACAAAAACTAACAAACTAACTACAAGTTTAGCTACTCGGTTAGAAGGTTATACCTAGGTCTTGAACTCCTTCTCTTCTTGTTGTGGTTCTACTCCTTGCTTGCTCCTTGGAGTGGTGTAGACGGCTCCTCCTCCTCGTCTTCTCTTTGCCAAAGAAAGAACCACCCGAAGGCCTCTACCTTGAGCTCCTGCCTCAACCAAGAGGTAACTAAAGTGCTTGGCTTGCTAAACCTAGAACCCTAGAAAGAGTAGAGAGAATTTTTGGTGGTTTTATCTCACAAGCTCATGGTTCTCAACACATGAGAGATGAGAGCTTTGAGAGGAAGAGGGAGAGCTCAAAAACATGAGAGAGAAAGAGCAAGAGAGAATGAGAGTCTTTTTACAACCATATTCTTATATGAGAGAATTATGAAATAATAATAATAATTAAAAGAAATTGTGATGGTTAGTTTTGAAATGACCATTATCGTTTCACATTAAATGAAATTTGCAAGAATCAAGAAGTATCTTTCATGTGAAATGATGATGGTCAAAATGACAACAAGAGTCAACCGGTCAACCATAGTCAAAAGGTCAACAAAAGTCAAATGGTCAACCTAACCACGGCACAATTATTCTTAATTAATATCATTAATCATATTTCTCATTCTCATTAGGGTTTGGAAAAAGTCAACGGTCAACAACCCTAATGAGAATCCTCTGCCTCTGTCAACTGTTCATACACACCCGCATCCGTGTTCCGAGGAACACGAATACAATGAGACAAAACCAATCCCAAAACAAATACTAGAATCTGGCTTAAACCAAAGCCCGCTAGTAATAACTGCCCGGACACCAAACGTGCCCAAGTGCGCGGATGTGAACGAATCCGTCGCAAAACCATGCGACATCTACTCTGTTTTGCCCAAAGGCGAATAGCCCTCTGTGTGGGACACTAAAGACTCAACACTACGCTGACAGAGGGTTTAACTACAGGCCGCAAGCGATACTAGCTGTACGTAACGGTCCCTAGGTAGATGCCGATAAGAAGTCTGATGAGGTGAACCCATCCGAACTCCTACTGAGCCTGAATGTGACAATCTCTGTACAGTCCGGTCTGTTCGTCTGAGAGTATCGCATGGTGGGCCTAGGGGCGGTAAATGTTAGTCCTCTAATAGCGGTAAAATTCGTGTCGGAGTGTAGCCCAGAACACCGTCAGAAACTACTGGAAACACCACCAGCAATTCTCGCTTGCCCTGGCCAGGGACGACTATGTGTAATGGCTCTCCTAGACACATCACGATATCAACTCCCAATACTGGGAGAGACAAATCCTGTCTAACCGTCATTGCTTCCAAGTGCTTCGGGAATGCACCCAACTACTACCTGTTTGCACGACTCAACAGAGTCGTGGTTGGGTAGTAATCTAAGAACAGTGGGAGCATACTTAAGACGACGTGACAGTGTCAAGTCAGCGGACTAAGCTGTACTCATGTCACCTAGGAACTGTTAACTGACGATAGGTATAATACCAACCAACAGTTCCTGACGAGTCCTGTTCAGTGTACTCGTAACCTAACGAGCACCTGCATACTATCTCCAGTACGACGTACTGATGGCTGTGGGACAGACCATCTCCCCTGCCGGGACGAGAAGCATATGCACTAGTCTACTCTGGAGTATCGATGCCCTGTCTCGATAATCCTACGACTAGGGATCAAAATAAGGATGTGCTTATAGACTACCCAGCCCCCACTAGTGTGATCGCCATCACAATGCCGGTAGTCAAGAAAAGATCCTAAGGGCTCCATCAATATGTTTTTAGCGATATATTAAAAGAAACATATACACATATTAAGATAGAAACAAACCAAGTAGCATACTACTATATCGAGCAAGACTGTCGTAAACCCGTATATATATCCCAAGCCTCCAAAATGTATTATACAAACTAGTACTATACAATAATGGCCTCTAGGGCATACATATCCAACACATACTACTATATTGAGCAAGACTGTTATAAATCCGTGTATATATCCCAAGATTCCAAAATGTAATATACAAACTACTACTATACAATAATGGCCTCTAGAGCATATTACACTAACACTATGAGCAACCGCATGTCAATGCAAATGAAGCAAAATAAGGAAGTACGCCCCCCGCTGCTATGCTGATGGGTCAGACCTGCAGGATACTGTGGCACAACGATGGTGAATTGCTAACTCTTAAGTAGTAAGTAACATCTAATAAGGTTATCGTAAGCATGCACGCAAATGCGTCACAACCTACATATACCAATATGATGCGATGCACTAGTATGAATGCAACATGAATGGATAATCAACACAAAATCCAGATATAACTGATATGAGAAGATCGGTATCCTTATCGCAGTAAAACTTTCGTATAATAAAAACTGGAGTATCATCAGTGAAATCGACAGAAAAGTCCATGTCAAGCATCGACACAATATCCTCAATATCTCAGGCTCCGTCAGTCCGGATCGGCCCATATCATCAAATCTCATGACTACGGTCGGTATCCTCCGGATATCCGCTGAGCTAGACATCACCGGTAGGTCATACCCACTGCCAAGCCCATCGTCATCCACACGAATTTCTCGCCCCGGGGTACCTTACCGGGTCCACCATGTACCCGAGACGGTTCATCCTACTCCTCGAATCGGGTTTCGAAAACCAACAGATATCAGGAAAACTCATGGTGGACGACATATACATCATAACACGAGAAAACCACAACTTGCATTTTTAAAATGATAATAGGTTTATTAAATTCTTGCGGTTTTCCCCAAAATCCATAAATCTCATAAACACTGAAATCTCCAAGAAAAATCATAATATATGAACATGTCGGCGATGATGAATGTCTATGGTATCAGTAATATGATATACGAGGTATGACTAGAAAACTATGCATGAATGATGATGCAATGAAGTATATATATATGACTAGCAATCCCACGTTTCCATCCTGATGAATTGAATATACAACTACAAGTTACATATCATAAATAATGCAAATGCTCAGATACTGATTTAAGCAAGTTCTATAGTGTTCGTGATGTAGCAATTACCAATGGCGTGTGTGTTCGCATAAATAGTGCACGTGTGGCATGAAACAATGGTAATGGTGCAAGTATCCTATGAGATAATATCATATATATAAGATGATGCAATGCAATGAGATGAATGACTAGGAGACTACGCATATAAATACAAGCACTACTAGTAATCCTAACTATCGGACGCTTTGAGCCATCCAGACGATCCCCCCATAGATGTGTGCATCTACTCACTGGGACGCCTCGGCTAAACTGATCCAATCACGGCCATTCCTTTCCTTGCCGCGTCCGACGTCTCTGCAACCGATCCTAGAATCGCACAAAAATAAATAAGAGGATATATATTTAGATAGATGTGAAGTCAAGATGATACAAGGTAATTAACGTGCGCTAACTAGACGCGCGCACTTGGTGCACAAAACGCGCACGACATCGCCACAAACTACAACTAGGGGTCGCTATGCGTAGCAACCACCAAACCTAGAACCCAATCGTACCAATCGCGCATTCACATCACACTAAATATTATAGGAAATAGGTTGCAGATCATCACAACCTCAAACTTAATCAAAATCTATTTATTCTAAAAACCTAGTAGCAAACAAAGGGTATTTTGGTGCAAAACTAGATGTTGTAGCAAACCTAGTGGCCACAAATTATACTTAATATCTTAAATAGGCCACACAATTATTAACTAAATTTTAATCTCATCTTTTTACACACTAAACATGAAATTAGTTTGCATAAACATTTAATTAAGATAATTAAAAGTAAAGATTAGCAAGTTAACAACTAGATTAGATTTTGCAAGGTCTTTGGATGTTAAACCACACATTGCTGCCATAATCAAGTGATATAAACTTTAATTTAATCTCAAAACCTTCTCTTTAAAATCCTAATTTGCAATTAAAACCATATTAACACCTAATTAAAATTTGATTAGAACATATATTAATAAGGTAACAATTAGAGTAAGTTTTATACCTCAAAATGGTTTGGAAAGAGATCCAAACATGCTAACAAAAATAAAGACTTGAGCCAAGAACCATGCTTAGATTGAACAAGGAAATTTTGTGATGATTTTGCTGGAATTTAGAATTAATTTTGTAGATTTTTGATTGGAAAATGAGGGGGTTTTAGCATATAAATGAGGTTGAAGAGGTGGGAAAGAGGGGGCTGCAATTTTGGATGAGTATGAGGGGGGAGCTGCTGTTGAAGAAGGAGGGGAGAGAGAGTGCGTGTGGTTTCAAGTCAAGTTACACGCATACCTTATTAATATGCACCTTACCTCAATTATCTTTTCACTTCTTATTTATTTTGTTTTCTATTTTTTTTTTTGAAAAGTCTAGAACCATGGTCAAACATAACAGCATGTTACATGCGAGGTTGATTGTGTCATGGTGCACAAAAAATGTATTAACCCATTCTAATTTGTAATTATCACTAATTTAGTGTATACGTGTATGATTAAAATAATAACTTTAAATAAATAATTAAGGAAAATATTTAAATAAACTAGAAATTAAATAAGTAACTAGTTAAACACCCAAGCAAGCAGTTACATAATTAAAATGTGTATAATTATGTTTATGTGGAAAAATAATTATAACTAGGTTTTACGGAAAACACGTATTATCACTAATTAACACATAATTAACCTAAACGAATTTTCAAAACATTACACTTCCATTTATAAAACAAAACAATACAATCAATACAAAAGACATTACGGGGTTTTGATGGGTTAGACTGGTACGGAATGTGTTAGAAGTGGCACGAGATGGTCACAATAATACACCTAACTTGAATATTCATTGCTGTTGTACCGTGGCTTAACGGTTCCTTGTGCTCTGTATACCTTAGTCTCCGGAATAGTGGGACTCCTCTCGTATACACTGGCATATTCTGTACCAAGATACAAACAACTGCGTTAATATAACAATCAAATAGTATAAAGTTATATTCTTTCTGTCTATTCTATTTCTACCTATCTTTAGGACTTACCGAGCGATTGTTCGCTGACGACATTCCTTCTCTTTTTTCTTTGGAATGTTATCAGGAAGATCGGACTCTCTGGAGGTCGAGCCCAATGCTGAAGACTTGGAGCAGTTCGCCATTAACACAGAGCTCTAGATACTTGTATATGTATTTTCTTTTCAGTTCAGGCCATTGTTCAGGCATTGCTTTCCATTTCTGTATTTACATTTCAGTTGTACTTGTAAAGAAATGTTTAAGAAATAAAAGTTGTTGTTCATTTACACTTCATATCTTCTTGTGTATATTTACATTATATTGCTTAGATACGCTTCGCGTGTTTACTTCTAAGTAAATGTTAGTTATATGTATGCCCTAGAGGCCATTACTGTACATACGATGTATATTGTAATGGATGCTTGGACATATATAGGGAGGACTTTCTTGCTCGACATGATAGTATGCTATCTGGTTGTACTTTGTCTTAACATATACTCTGATTGTCTCTATATTACATGTTGATAAAGCCCTTAGGATATGTACTCAACTACTGGGACTATGATGAGATCATACTAGTGGGGCCACGGTAGTCGACGAGTACATCCTATAACTGTTCCTAGTCGAGGGTGTATCGAGACAGGGCATCGATACACCAGAGTAGACTAGCGTATACGCATCTTGACCCATATGATGGGCGATGGATGATCCCATATCCATCAGTGTTTGACATCAAGGATGGTGTACGGGTGCTCAGTGGAGACTGGGTACACTGGACGGACTCACCGAGAACTCCCAGATGGTATTATACCTCACGTCAGATGGCAGTTCTCCGGTGCCACTGGTACAGAGTAGTCTGTTGACCCGAGATCATCATAGAGTCTTGTGTGATTCCCACTGTGCTTTGATTTCCATCATACCACGTCCAAGAGAGCGTGCAAAAAGGTGGCTTTTGGGTACAGTCCCGAATCACATGGAGGCAATGAGCGATAGGAGGGGATTCGTCTCTCCCGGTATAGGGAGTTGATGTTGTGCTGTGTTCGATTGGCTATAACCGGAAATCCCTGGCCAGGGTTGCTGAGATTTACTGGTAAGTGTTATCAGTAGTTGCTCGAACTGTTATAGACCTCAAATCGACACGACTTATCAAGCTACTGGGGTCTGACATTTACCACCCCTAGGCGAGATATGCAACATATCAGACGACGAGACCAGACTGTACGGGAGTGTTACTGTTTGAATTCACAGGAGAATGTACAGGCTTGCTTATTGATCTTCTGAGCGCTCAATACCTGGGTAGCTGTTACATTTAGCTGACCGCTTGCAGCTTGTGGGTGTTTGATATGATCATCACCTACTGCCGGCGTATTGACGATTCTTTAGAGTCCTACACAGAGGTTTCTTGGCTCAGGAAAAACGGAGTAGGAGCACATATGTGATATGTGCGGGACCGAGGATAATGCGATATGAGATACCGTATTCTATTCTCGCGATATTTGATATCAGCCGGGTCATCGGATCAAGTGTTGATTCGATGAATCGGTACGGATAAATATTAGTCGGTTATATGCGATATAGCCGGATTGTCGGATCAAGTGTTGATTCGATAATTTAATGTATAATAATATATATGATATATTAAATTACATTAACTAATATTTGCTCACTAAAAGATTATTTTTCTCACTCGGGTAATACATTGATATATATGCGATATATGTTAAATGTATTATTTTATTTTGTTACAATAAATATTGTATATGTGATATATAATATTGTAACATGTTATAATTATTAATGCAACATGTTTAGAGGAGTTTAAACAAGATTAGGGTTTGATTTGGGTTAATGATTTCTAGATGTTTCTAGATGGTTTTACTTTGTCTTTGTTAAGATATTATGATAGATATTTCTTTGTGACTCACCCTTTAACCCAACCCAAACCCTAACCCTAGTAAACTCTCTACAATGGTTACTACAACCATGGTTGCATAAATGATTATGATAACTTTTTATTATTCGTCACAAATGATAATTCATTCTCATTCTTCTTCTTCTTCCTTCTTCTTTCTTCATGGAAAAGGCTTACTAGCTTTTTTTTCCAAGTGATGAATAAATGTGAGAAAAAGATAAATAAAGAGAGCAAAAATCCTACTTCATCATCCTCATCTTCCCTTGCCCTTTAGATGAGAGTGTTCACTCAATTTTAGTGAGTGTTAGCTTGTGTTAATGAAACTTCAAGGTAGATCATCTTTGTATCGAAGATCGGAAGCAAGACTGCATCTTTCTCTTCGTGGAACCTCTCGAGAGTCCGGAACCCGATGATCGCAGCGAAGGGACCTTAACACGGAGCTTATGAAGTGAAGGACCGGAACTACAAAGGTTGTAATCCCTCTCACTAAGTGTTAAACTGTTTAGCATGCTAGTTTTCGCCTAAACTCTAGTTTAAAGATCCGGCTTCGGGTTGTTCGGCACGGCTAATTTTTTAATCGGGTATGGTTGATGCCTCATAGACCCTTGTGGCAGTGCCTAGCAACCCTATAGTGGTATCAGAGCCAAGCTAGAGCTTTAGGCGATGTCTAGACGAAATTTAAAGTCCGATCGAACGCCGAAACCCCGACACGGAACCCTCTCTGTAGATTTTTCAAAAATGTGGTTTTTTCTGAATTAAAAATTCTCAGAAAATTAAGCAGGAAGAACTAAGAATTACTGTGAAGTACGGACCTCTAACTCGAAAATTTGACCGCGGAACCGCGGCGAAACCATGGGTTTTGCGGCGGTTCCGCGGCCAAAATTTGGACTTAGTCCCTGAAATTTCATGTAATTATTTTTAGGCCCTTTCTTGTTAATTTTTTCTGGGAATATTTTAATTCCACTCAAGTGTTGAGTTTTCAAGGGTTGTATTGGGGAATCGTTGATTCGATCGGATAATTTAACTTTGTTTAGTTTGTCCGGATAATTTTTAGAAACTGTTAAAAAGTTCGAACGGATATCAATAACTCACTTTTTCCCCTGTCGGAAAATTTTTCAAAAGTTGGATTTTTTCTCGTGTTTAAGAATGTTCTAAGTCATGCAAGTAACGCGGTGGACCCTCTAGAAGACAACAAACCTTAACTCGATTATGTGACCGTCTTGAACTACCTTTTGAACCTTAGGGTTTGGGGCAGTATGGCGTGCCACATGTGAGGCGTTGGCTTGACCCTTCTACGACTGGACCATTGGTACTGTGGCATGTGATGGATGTTTTTAAACTGATTTCAAGTGTTGAGATATATTGGGGAAATCTTGGGTGTTTGATTATTTGATCGGAAAGTTTAACATTGTCTATTTATCTGGAATGTGATACAATAATTGGAATTCACAAGTAGTTATGAGATAACTAATATGAATGTTATAAACACAGCACTTTAGTCTCATTTGATCGGTTGCCACGGAATTTTGATGTGATCAAAAGTCCGTCGCAATCACATAGCATACGCGGATACTTGCCGGGTAAACTTAACAGACAGCCACGCCCCATAGCCCCGACCAAGTGACTGTAGGAGAACCCCGTCGCCGAAAGCATCCGTTCGGGTGCTCGCGGTAGCGGTGTTCCGCCTTGGTGCACTTTGTCGACGGCTTCGGGGGTGCGGTCGTCTACTAAAGTTTGCGACGAGCATTCGATCAGAATGTCGGGAATCCTGTTGAATTGCCCGACTTGATATTGAAAAGTGTTTTCGATAATGAGACTAAAATGCGGGGTTTATAATTGTTAGGCATGCGATGTCTAAGGAATTCATTTGGATAGGCATGCGATGTCTAAGACAGTTGCGGATTCCAACTGTTGTAGTTTTACACTTTCTTTTCTGTGACTGTAAGTTTAGTATGTGGTGTATCGCCGGTTTCGTTGCTATACATCAACGACAATCGGGATACGCATACTTGCTTACGTTGATGATATGAGATATTATGTGTTGCTGTGATATGTTATATTGGATCGTCGCGTTATGAATAGCCGGGGGTTTTATGTGAGATGAGAGTTTTTCTTTTTCATTCATGTAAAATTCATTTGTATGTAATATTCTTTTATTGGGGCACTTCCAGGTTGCGGAAGATGTCGCTGGTGTATATTATTTACTTTTCTGCATTAGGTAGACCCAAGGCGGGGAGCACAAGTAACCGGGTTCTAGGGTCCAGTGGGAGACCATCTCGAGGAGTCGAGACCGGGTCTCCTAACCCTAGAATTGGCAGTGTTGCTTGCCGCTCTCGTAGGGGTCTAGGGATGTGGGTTTGGCTATTCATCGCGACCGTGGAATCCGTGTTTTATACAGGCTCGTATTGAAAACACGGACGTCCTAGTATATCCAATATTTCATATATGTTCTTCTGCTGCAATGTTCTGTGATGAGATCATATTACTACCTGAGATAAATGTTTATATTATATATATGAGATATATGTTATATTGCAGATTTTGTTTCAAAAGAGATGCTTGTGAAGCATAATAAAATGGGACTTCATTGATGAGATTAATGAAATAAAAGAAACCTATGATGTTGTAGAAACTTGTTTAAAAACTGGTAGCTCTAGTTCTTGCTTTGCATAGCGGTGTTCCTTATAGAACATCCAGCACCTTATTCGATAAGGAAAGGACCGAGATCCCTTCACCGGGAGTGACTCCTTTAGCAATGACTGGTAGATGCTACAACCCTCGGTTTGTCCTTTGGTTTCTTCTATAGTTTCTGCTTTGCATAGTGATATTTGTGAAATATCCTGCACCTTATTCGATGAGGAAAGGGCCGACGATCCCTTCACCGGGAGTGACCCCTTTAGCAAAACTAGAAAATCCTAAAAAACACTCCATTTAAAATCGCTCGATTCTACAACGATATCAAGTTCATTACGCAAAAGGTTTTCTTAAAAACCTGTCATAGCCCTCCGTCATTTCAGATAAGTACTAGTTAGTATTCGTGCTACGTTTGTTGACTATGTTAAGGCGTAGTGTGCGGTAGCTGATTAGTGCTTATCTGTATAAGCATATGATGCAATTGGATTAGGGTAGTCGTGCGACTTTGTTGACTATGTTAAGGGTCGTGCGGGTGGGTTTAATTCAATCGGGAAATGACGGGTTGAACTTGACTAGCACTTATGATTTGTTGACTATGTTAAGGTCATATAGCTGCTAGGGGTAAAATATTATTGGGAATTTCAAGTGTTGAAATTTGCAATGAGATTGCATACCTTCTATGAGATAGTTGGATCCCGATACCCGCTGCGAGTAAGAGTTACTCCTGGGAGAGTTTTACACATTATAATTAGCCGATCAAGTAGGTGTCTAGAAAGGTGTTAACGGGGTTACGCCCCTGGGAAAACAAGG
This sequence comes from Agapanthus africanus, assembly GCA_030015575.1. NCBI lineage: Eukaryota > Viridiplantae > Streptophyta > Magnoliopsida > Asparagales > Amaryllidaceae > Agapanthus > Agapanthus africanus. Next base: position 574,736,457 of record JASDDO010000014.1, on the reverse strand, counting down.
TTTACTTTAATTAGGTTCGTGCGAAAGCATGGGGGACCTCCCTCAAAGTACCGACACTGGCCTGGCTGAAAGATTGGCGAACTTGTAGCGTGTAATTAATCCCGGCTAGTCTTTCCTTTTAGGGTTTGAAGGAAGATTTGATTAAAACAGTGGGAGATATCCTGATTAGATATATTAGATAACCAATCTAATCTTGCAAGAGCATACGCTGAGTGTTTTCTTCTCTCTCTCTCCAGGTAACGACCATATCACGGCTTAATCATGATAATAAAACGGATATATTGACCGAACCCGCTTGTTATACTGAGCTGGGAAACGTTGGTCCCGCTCCAACTTATAATTGTTATAAGACAAAGCAAGAAATTAGGGAATACCAGATTTCCCGTGCCGTCCAAACGAAGAAAGTGCATGCCGATGCATCTTTTTCGGGTGTGTTCATTACAAAGAACTGTTTCTCAGTATTCTTTACGTCCTAGGTATGAGATACCAGATCAGGATCCCGCATATGTAATCTGTTACATGGGCTACAGAAAGGTAGAGAACTGAGAACGGGTGATAAGTTTCATGAGATAGAAAACGGTGCAAGTGTTGCAGCCAAGTCTGTTGGTCACTATCACCCTATATTACTAGAATACATTGATTCTGAACGAATGTTATTAGATACCGAACCTGATATACAAAATCATATCGGTCTCTTTATTAGTAAAGAAAGGATATAATTTTGTATTGTTGGATAATGTTTTGAACATTTCCTATATCAAGAGTTGATCGGTTCAGGCACGTTATCTAAAAGCATTGACGTTCTAAATCAAACTACAGTTCTTAGTATACAGAACACACACAAGAGGAAGAGTTCAGAAATGAATGAATCCTTCTTGAGGTATTGTAGACTGGGTCATATCAATGCGACCCGACTGGCTGAAGTTACATATAGATGCATATTTAAATTAGTTTGAATTTACATCTTGTGAAACTTGTCAGTCATGTCACAAAGATAAAATGACCACAGCTCTGTTTATTGGAAACAGAGAAAGAGTTAGTGAACTCTTGGGATTGATACATGCTGATGTATGAAAGTCCCCTGTCTACACATGCCAAGACCGGTTCTTTGTACTTTATTACATTCTCTGATAATCTCTCGAGATTCAGACATATGTTCCTGTTGAAACATAAGTCCGAACCTTTTGAGATATTCACAGAATATAAGTTACAAGTAGAGAACCAAAATACGGGTATAAGTATTATGTCCTTTGATGAGATCAAGGAGGAGAATACTTGAGCACGGGATTCCTGGACTATTCTAAAGGAGAATGAGATTCTCTCTCAGCATTACTCCTCCGTATACACCATAGCACGATGGTATATCGGGACGGAGAAATAGCACCCTATGTGATATGGTGTGCTCTATGATGAGTACTACTGAGTTTCCTATTTCTTTTTGGGAGTTATGCACTTGAGAAGCTACATACCTATTGAATAGGGTTCAAATCAAATCAGTTGCCTACCACTTCATATGTGATATGGAAAGGGAGGAGCCCATATCTTATGTTTGTGAAGATTTGGGGTTGTCCGGGCTATGTCTAAAAGCAAAATTCGGACAAGCTCGAAGTAAGGTCTGTTATGTAGAACTGGAAAGGTTCCAGCTATACAAATTGCAGCTGATGATTTGGTAGAACCAAAGCATTCAATAGTAACCAACGAACCTCAGCCTCTCCGCCGATCTAGCAGGGTTCCTCAACCACCTGAGAGATACTTCGGTTTCTCTATGACAGTGGGAGGGAAGATTGCATCATGAGATGATGACCCAACTAGTTTCGAGCTGGCCATCAGGAGTGGGACTCTGTAAGAATGGCTGGATGCTTATCGATCTGAGATGGAATCCTTATACACCAACAAAGTATGGACTTTGGTTGCTTTATCTGAAGGGTTAAATCCCCATCAGGAGCGAGTATATCTTGAGAAGATTACTTGGTGTGCATGGAAAAGTTGAGACTTACAACGCTATGCTTAAGTCCATCCAGATCCTACTTGCCACGGCTACATACCATGACTACGATATCTGGTGGTTGGGTGTCATGACTGCTTTTCTAAATGATGTTTTAGAAGATAGCGTCTATAAGTACACAGCCAGAGGGCTTCGTAGACAGTGGGAGCAGCGGAAATGTGTGCAAGATGCTTTATAGGATAAAGCAGGCATCGCGGAGTTGGAACATCTGTTTTGATGTGGTAGTCAAAGAGTTTGACTTCATCAAAATGGTAGATGAACCTTGTATATACAAAAAGGTAGTAGAGAGTATGGTGGTGATCCTCGTAGAGTACGTGGATGACATACTCTTGATAGGGAAGGAGTTTCCTATGCTACGCTCGGTCAATCTCCGCTTATCACAAGGATTCTCCATATAGGATCAAAGTGATGCCTCCTAAATCCTGGGTTTTGGATCTATGAGATAGATCTAATTGGATGTTAGGATACTCACTAGTTGTAGTGAGATGGTATCAATCGATCTTGGGCAGAATCACTGGAAAGGTTCCAGGTGATAAGGACGACTGAATGTCAGTTGCAGGCATTGTCTTTACCCTCAGTAGAGGGACGGTATGTTGGAAGAGTTCCAAGCTAGATACCGTGACTTACTAGACGATTAAAGGCAAGATACATCGTTACCAAGGATGCTACCAAAGATGCATTTTGGATAAAAAAGTTCATGAGATGAACTTCGTTCCTACCATTGTGTGACAATGGAGTTGTGGCTTTAGCCAAGGAACTACCGTCCCATCAGAAATCCAGATATAATTCTTAGGCAGTATCACCTGATCATGGAGATGGTTGATCTCCAGGGAGATCGAGGTTAGGAGAGTAGACACAGAGGATAACAGCGCGGATCCACTCACAAAGGCCTTTTTCCCAGTAGAGACTCTTATGGGATGGTTGAGTATGAGATACTTCAACCGCAGCTAATTGTTGGGTATGCGATACCATAACAGATGGCCCTAGTGCAAGTGGGAGATTGTTAGTTATATGTATGCCCTAGAGGCCATTACTGTACATACGATGTATATTGTAATGGATGCTTGGACATATATAGGGAGGACTTTCTTGCTCGACATGATAGTATGCTATCTGGTTGCACTTTGTCTTAACATGTACTCTGATTGTCTCTATATTACATGTTGATAAAGCCCTTAGGATATGTACTCGACTACTGGGACTATGATGAGATCATACTAGTGGGGCCACGGTAGTCGACGAGTACATCCTATAACTGTTCCTAGTCGAGGGTGTATCGAGACAGGGCATCGATACACCAGAGTAGACTAGCGTATACGCATCTTGACCCATATGATGGGCGATGGATGATCCCATATCCATCAGTGTTTGACATCAAGGATGGTGTACGGGTGCTCAGTGGAGACTGGGTACACTGGACGGACTCGCCGAGAACTCCCAGATGGTATTATACCTCACGTCAGATGGCAGTTCTCCGGTGACACTGGTACAGAGTAGTCTGTTGACCCGAGATCGTCATAGAGTCTTGTGTGATTCCCGCTGTGCTTTGATTTCCATCATACCACGTCCAAGAGGGCGTGCAAAAAGGTGGCTTTTGGGTACAGTCCCGAATCACATGGAGGCAATGAGCGATAGGAGGGGATTCGTCTCTCCCGGTATAGGGAGTTGATGTTGTGCTGCGTTCGATTGGCTATAACCGGAAATCCCTGGCCAGGGTTGCTGAGATTTACCGGTAAGTGTTATCAGTAGTTGCTCGAACTGTTATAGACCTCAAATCGACACGACTTATCAAGCTACTGGGGTCTGACATTTACCACCCCTAGGAGAGATATGCAACATATCAGACGACGAGACCGGACTGTACGGGAGTGTTACTATTTGGATTCACAGGAGAATGTACAGGCTTGCTTGTTGATCTTCTGAGCGCTCAATACCTGGATAGCTGTTACGTTTAGCTGACCGCTTGCAGCTTGTGGGTGTTTGATATGATCATCACCTACTGCCGGCGTATTAACTTATATTCCATAGAGTTCTCTAAAAGAAAGTAACTTTTACGTTTAAAACGTTGACACCTTTAGTAAAAGTTATGGATAGATTATGACACCTACAAACTAATTAAGTTTATGATAGTTGACGCCTAGAAACTTAATTAGATACAGTAAGAATAAAATATAGATCATAGGTATTCTAATCTAGTAATTAAATTAATCTAAAATAAAACCTAGAACAAGATATTTGTAGATTCATGGCTTACACATATGCATAGACGGTTAAACCTAGATAGTTTAATAACTAGATTTTGTGTTTTAATTAATTCTAAGTGATATAACATATTTGATAAGGTAAGATTATTTATAATAATTTATCTTATACTTGTATGTTATTGATAGATAATTAATTAACTAGGAAAAAACAAAGTTAACATTTAAACCACATATTAGGAAAGGAAGAACAAAACCCTAGATATCTATTTTATAAGAAAAACCAACTTTTTAATTCCTTGCTTATTTAATTTCTGCATTTTTTAATTTTAATTACAATTTTATTTAATTTTTAAATCAAATATTTATTTAAACTTGTATTTAAAATTAGTTAAACACGCCTCTCTATGGATCGACCCTCAAGTATTACGATTGCACCATCGCATATTTGCGGTTTACTTGGGAGAACTATAAAAATCCTCATCACTATGTGATTTCTTCCTACAAGCATGATGATGTGATTAGCTAGGACAGTCGCATAACCATTTTAACCGTGTCAAGGGATTATGTGGGTAGGTCTAAATTAATAACGAAATGACGGGTTGAACTTGATTAGCGCCTTATGATATGTTGACCGTGTCAAGTTCATAAGCCGTTAGAGGTAAAAACCAATATCGGGAGTTTTAAGTATTGAAATTTGCAATGAGTTGCATACCATTCTATATGATAGTTTGGGACCTTATTCCCACTATGAGTAATAGTAACTCTCGGAAGATTTTCACTGTACAATTAGCCAACACATTATGTGTCTAGAAAGATGTTAACGGAGTTATGCCTCTGCGGAAATGGGGTTATTAAATTGGGTCCGTGCGAAAGCATGAGAGACTTCCTTCGGAGTACCAACAATGGCCTGGCTAAATGGTTAGTGAACTTGTGGGTATATATGATCCCAACTAATTCTCCTTTTATAGTTTAAAGGAGGATTCGACAAAATAGTGGGAGCCATCCTAATTAGATGAATTAATAAATCAATCTCATTTTGATAAAGTGCATGCGAAGTGTTTCTTTTCTCTCTCTCTGTCTGGCAGTGATCATGACTGACGTTAAACTAAAACTAGAAAACCATATTAACCGACCTTTTTACAATCGATGGCTTTGGATTGCTTAGAATGCCCCAATCCACGATATAGTCGCATATGTCCTTGCCTATCCTACTTCCCATTTTGCTTGCTCCAAAACCCTCTGTATCCGGTACAAAGATCTATATTGCTTGGAAAGCCATCGTATGGTTAGATACGAACTCGATGAAATTGTTTCAGTCCGAGGATGGCCACTGATTCTAGAGTAGATAAATTGTTCATTTGTCTCTCCCCTCTACTTTATCTTAAGTTCGAGAGTTTCTCACATGTAAGGAGAGTATACCAGTTATGCTTGTTGGATAGTTTTCTTCTAATCCCGAAACTGATGCTGAAAGGAAAGATAAGAAGAAAACCAACTAGCATAAGTTCGATATACAGAAGGTAAGACAGAGAGACATCAATAGCGGTTGAAGAGAGGGAAAGGAAATTACAACTACTGTCATGAGCCTAGGCAATGGAAGAGACAATAATATGAATACCCGACCACACCCTGAAACATTTTGATTTTTCAGCTTTCCTCTGTGTCTGTTTTTTGAAAACTGTTTATCAATAAACTCTGACTCCTGAGTATATAGATACCGGATTAGAATCCCACATCTGTAGAGCGTTATAGATGCTGAGGAGCGAGGAATTGAGAATGGGTGATTTGATCCTCAATGTCAGTCTCGGAGAAATTGTTGTTATTAAGAAAAATCACCAGGTTTTGCTTAACGTAAAACTTTTGGTTTCTTTTAACCAAAATACAGTTTTCCAATTAACAACCTACAGAAATTGAGTTAATGAAATCTAAGGACTTATAAATATTGATGTATGTTGTCCATTGTCCAAACGGACAAGGGGTTGGTATTAGGTATTCCGTATTGAGAATATGATTGTCTGTCAGATTACTCCTCCGAGAGTGCGCTCCATGATAACTAATGCTAAATCACCTTTTTCAATTAGGGGATATACACTGGATACAGATGCATATCAATTGATAATGGTTTCATCTAAATAAGTGCCTCCGATTCTATATGCGATATAGAATAGGCTCTCATCTTAAGGTTGTAAGATGTGGAGTTATCTGGTTTGTGCTTGAAAACATAAACCGGAAAAACTCGAGGCACGTTTCAGTAACAAGCAGTTTGTGGGTTATCTCAAGCATCTGCAAAGGTTTAACTTCTATCATTTTCAAGATCAAAAGTGTTTTGTTCTTGACTCGCGACCTCCTTGGTAAAGGAATTTCTTGCAAAACAAATTAGTAGGAGTATGGTAGAACAGGAAGTGATTTCAGAATTGCAAATGGTTACCGAAAATTTAGTAGAACCTTAAACTTCAACTGACCCTGACAGACCATAGCTACTCTGCAGATTTAGTAGGTAACCTCCCGAGAGATACTTTGGTTTTTTCATAAACGGTGACAAGGAGACCTGCATCATGTGATGATGACCCTAAAAGTTATCAGCGGGTCATAGGAAGTGGTGACTTCTGACTGATGGCCGGATCCCAAGTTATCCAAGTTGGACTCCATGCACAACAACAAAGTATGGACTTTGTTGGGGACTTTGTTGGGTGCCCTTGAAGGGGGAAATCCATAAGGAGCAAGTAGATCTTTCGAGATCAGTGCAATTGGAAAGGTACTAACCTAATAAAGCTAGGCTTGTAGGAAACGGTTTTCATCAAATATCCAATGTGGATTGTGATGAAACTGTTGTTTCAGTATCTATGCTAAAGTCCATATGGATATAACTTGCCACTGCTGTTGTTCCATGACTATAACATCTTTCTAAATTGGATTTAAAAGTATACGTGTATATGACTCTGGCGGAGGGTTACTTATTCAGTGGGAGCAGCGGAAAGTGTGCGAGTTGCTTAAGTCTTTTTATAGACTAAAGTAGGTATAGCAAAGAATGGATCATCTGTTTTGATATTACGGTCAAAGTGTTTGACTTCATCAAAATGAAAGATGAACCTGGTATTTGTAAGAAGGTTGAAGGGAATAATGATTGGTTCCTCATATTGATGTGGAGGACGTACATTTGATAGGAAGTGATGTTCCTATATTATAATCGGATAAAATATGGTTGTCACAGATGTTCCTCCATATAGGATTTAAGTTATAGATTTGGGGACTAGGTCTATAGAGATAGATCTATATTGGTTTTGGGATTGTCCCAATTCAGGTACTCTAACACCATTCTAAAGGGGTTTAGAATGGATAACTCCCCGCGTGGTAGTGTACTCGCAAGAAGTGGAGTCACCCTATAGAAAAAGAAGTCCTCTAGACTGATTATGAGAGGGACTCACATGAATGACATTCTAATTTCTTTGGCAGTTAGGTCAGTCATGCGATGTCATGTACCAGACCAGATAATGCTTTTGCACTTGCTATAGTAAGCAGATATGAGTCCAATCTTTGAAAAAAATGGGAAGCAGTGAAGAACATATGAGGATGTTCTTGGTGTATAGTAATGGCAGCCTCCATTAGGAGGCAGTTACCGATTCCGCTTCTAAGGTGACAGGGAAGACAGATTGCCTATTGCGAGTTATTAGTTTAGCCTGTTCTGATGAGCAGTATATTGGAAAGAGTTCCAAGCGGAGTATAGGGTAGTCATGGCGCTGGATGCTGATTATGAATCAGCTGAGGATACATCTTAAGAAGTTGTTTGGATAAATACGTTCATTTATGAACATGATTGATCAGTCGAAAATAATGTATTTTTAACACGGCAATTTCCCTATCATTTGCACTCATTTAGAAGCGTTCGGTATTCATATTTCACATATTAGCAAATCAGTCATTAAATATCAGATTGCATGTGTTAGACTCTAGAACCGACATTTCTAAGGAAATTGACTGCATTTCATGGCATTGCATCATCTCTATATTGCGCAACACTTGTCTTGAGAAATTGTGCAGGAAAATCCGGAAGAAAAGCAAAAATTGTCAATTTGCTGATCAAACATTACACCAACTCCAAGTTTTGAGATAATCCAAAGGGAGAAATACAATTCAACATATCAAAGAAAGGCCCACAACTCAAGCCCAACAAGCACCAGAAGAACCAAGCCCTGAAGCTTCAAAAGCGCAGCGGAACCGCGGCGGGAGCCGGCTTGCGCCGCGGTTCCTCGGCGGTTTGGTAAGATCAAGCTTCCATTTTCAGTGCAAAACTCCTATCTCAAGGCCTACACCTCATTTTGACACGTCAAATTCCAGAATTCTCCAGAGTCTTCTGCCAAATCAGCAAAGATCATTAAGCATAGCTAATCTTAATTAAGCTCCTAACAAACTATTTCTAGAAGCTCCCTCCTAACTAATCACATCTAGAAGCTTCTCCTCTAACTACCTTTTGGAGGGAAATTCAAATTTTCTCAACAAACTTTTGGAGGGAAACTTAAAATTTGAAATTCTAGATCTAGGGTTTGGATATCTATAAATAGAAACCTAGACCTAGGGTTAAAGGCGAATCAATCTTGGTTCAATCTTTAGTTAGTTCATTAATTCTTTACCTCTACTTTCTTCATCTTCTTCCACAAGTCTAGTGACAAGACTTATGCAAAACCCTAACCCTAATTCCACTCCAAATTCAAGATCCCGGGTACCAAATCAAGCAAGAAGCCCTTCAACCTTTTAAGAGCGGGGCCGATCTCCAATCGAGCAAGTGATCCAAGCCGATCCGTGACTCACGGAGCCGAGCGAAGCCAAATCGACGATCGAGTTCTTCCTCTTGTAGTTCTTGAGCTAATGTAACGAAATTGTTGATATAAATAAAAGGTGAAATTCTTTAATCTTGTTTTCTTTAAATTCTTGCATCATGATTCGATCTCAATTTGTGATTGTGTTTGATATTGTGATGTTTGAGTAAAACTCCGCTCGTCAAGGAGTCGAGACGATCAATAGAATGATGATGTAACAAATCTTAAAACGATCCTTGAATCCTACGAGTTTTGTAAACCCTAGCAAGTTCAAGAATCGATGACCTAGTTTCGTTGTGATGCTTTCTTGATTGTTATTGCTCGAAATTAGGGATCTACGATCGTTTCTTGAATTTACTAGAGGCTAGAATGTGAATGATATCGACGAAAGAACAAGGGATAAGATGAAACCCTAGTTTCATAAGAAATCCCTAATTCTCGATCGATCATCATCGATCTAGTATCAATTCATCGAAGGATAAGAATACGTAATTGTAATATTACATCACATCTATAGATCCGATCGATTCCTACGAGCCTCATTTCGATTCTTGATATTTGGTTGGAAAAATCATCAAACTATCAATTCTTGATTCTATCTTTTTCTTGTTATTAGATCTATATTTTCTAATTCTTGAACTTCAAATATAAATCATGAATTATTTTGTTTTCTTTCCTTTAAAGTTTCAACTCATCTAATTCGAAACACGAACGATTACACTTTCCCTGTGGACGATCCGCACTCACTAACAATCTACATCCGACACCGTAGTTGATTGCGGTTAAATAAACTTTTGGTTGTGATTTCTCTACAATTTTCTCATTATACACAACAAGAATTCTTTTCAATCAAAATGGCGTCGTTGCCGGGGATCGCACGCTAATTCGTTTTATATCAAAGTTTGAATTGAAAGATTTATTTCATTGTGATTTTTGAGATCAAAATTCGTGCAAACCCTAAACAATTTGTTGTGTTTCATTGCAAGGAGATCTGGAGCTTGCTGGGAATTTGGAAAAAATTTTGGAAAATTCCAGAGAGCTGGAGTTATCAACAGGAAGCTGCTGAAGAATTTTGGCGCAGTGTTCCCATTTTCTGACCGCGGAAGGGCGGCATTAGAGGGCAATTGCGGCGGAACCGCGGCCCTTTGGAGGGTTCTCTGTACAATATTTCTTCAGGTGACTTCTTACCTTCTCCTCTCTCCTCTTTTTAGCTCCAACTAATAATTTTCTGCAGGATTCTTTGCAAATAATCGCAGCTCGCAAATTGCAAAATTAAATTTGTGTGTGATTTTGTTTCTTGGTTGTTTGCATTCTAATACGGATATTAAGGGGCACGGCCAAATCCAAATTAGGTGGGGATTTCATTACCCTTCCTAGGCCCCGAAAACCACAAAACTTGCATCCGCATTGACCCACATTAACTAAAAGAAATCTAGAGAAGACTCTAAGGACTGTCGCGCTCAATTAGGACAAAAAAAGGCCGTGGGTAATTCATTGCTTATCCGCGTTTTCTTGTGGTGTCTAAGGCGAGTGTGTCTAAGGCTAGTGGTTTTTAATTAGGCCCACTACTTACGTAGTGGAGTACCTTCCCACTTACCTGGCACTTATCCGGCCACAGGGGGACAAAGAGGCAGTGGAGGATTCTATCCTGCTACTTGTCTTTTGGCAGTTAGGAGCGGTCTAGAGCCGGACCTAGGTGACCACTAGATTCTAGGGTTTTTGTGCTGCATTTGTTGTGTCGCATCATTTTTTCAAAAATCCATCCCTTTTTCAAAGCAAACACCGCATTCATTCATTTACCCCTAATTATAAGCCAACGCTGCCACTTGTACTAACTCTTTTTAGTACAAGATAAGCTGGACACGGGATTCTAGTGCCCGTTTAGTCCGCGTACCTTTTATCGACTCCGAAGTCGATATTTCTCCATTTACCTTTCCTTTACCCACTACCACACCCACATCGATGGATCCACCTCCATCGAACTTCTTTTCCACTACCCTGCCGCCGTCCGTTGGTGCGCAGAATCCACCTCGCATCTCTCTCCAAGAGAGATGCGATCCTACACGAGGTCCACTTTCCACATGTCTTTCCACTCCACCAGCCAATGGGGAAAATTTTCAAATAAAACCCCAATACATCAACCTTCTACCAAAGTTTCACGGTCTCGAGACTGAGGACGCATACGTGTTTATCACAAAATTTGAAAATGTATGCGCAATGATGGGTACCTCACAGTTGTCTGTGGATGCTTTGCGTCTTCGTCTTCTCCCATTTACCTTGTGCGATTTAGCCGAGAAGTGGCTATATAACACTACCGCACATTCCATTTCAAATTTGGACGAATTCGTCAAAGCATTCCTTAAGAAATTCTACCCACATCACAAAACAGCTCGAGTCCGTAGCGAAATCTATCAATTCACCCAGCTTCCAAATGAAACATTTTCAAAATGTCTTGAACGTTTCAAGGATCTGTTAGTCCAATATCCACATCACGGCATCCCGAGATGGGAACTGTGCCGAATCATTTATAAGGGCATTAATCCTAACACAAGACAGACCCTTGAATCCATGTGTCAAGGCAACTTCATGACTAAAGATGATGGGGAAGCCTGGAAATTCCTAGAAGATTTCGCTGAAAAATCTTTACAGTGGGAGGGTGTGAGTCAATCGTCTAGGGATGGCAATGATATTTCCATAGGAGTTAGAGCTGACATTTCAGCTATGCAAAAGAAACTAGAGACTATGGAAAACAAATTCTTAGCCGCCCTAAATCAAATATCACTCTCCAAAACTGTATGTGGATGCTGTTCTGATCCGTCTCACTTGATGGAAGAATGTCCGTTTCAAAGTCATGAGCATACCAATGCCGCATTTCAAAGACCTAGAAACGATCCATCTTCCTCCACATATGATCAGGGTTGGAGGAATCACCCAAACTTTGCTTGGAACCAATCACAATCTCAAAACACGGTTCCAAACACGAATCATTTCCAAAGGGTCCCTCCACCACAACAGCAGCCACCACTTCAATTGAGTCAGCACCCCTTCCAAGCACAAAACTTTCAAAATCCGGCCAACACTTTTGCACCGTCTAGTCCTTTGCAATTGACTGGTACAGATAATACCTCTGCACTAGCACAAACCTTGGATACTTTCATGAAACAATCCATCCAAGGGACGGCAAGTTTGCAATCCTCCGTCGAGAATGTGATGAAGCTCATTATCTCTCAAAATGAGAACATCAAATCGATGGAAGAAAAAATTGCACAACTAAAAGCCGAAATGAGTGCACGAGAGAAAGGGAAACTTCCAGCTCAACCTTTACCCAATCCTGGCTATTCACATCATGTGGATGCAATCACGTTGAGATCTGGAAGAGTGCTTGACAATCACCTTGGGGAAGAAATTGATGATACTGATAAATCAATCAATAACACCCCGGCTGAGACCTTTCCTCACACACACACTTCTAGTTCTGATCCTTGTTCTTCTACCCCACCACCTTCTTCCGAGCCTATTCTTCGTTTCCTAATAGGCTCGCCACTTCAGCCCGCCTCTTTTACCCCTCCACGGACGATCCCCACTTCTATTCTGGGATCGATTCCACACACACTTCCTTCTCCTATGATGGACCCAGCGCTTATTGCTAAAGCACCTTATCCTAATCGGTTAAGGGCTAACACATCAAGTCCACATATGGAGAAGATCATGAACATGTTTAAGCAAGTTAACATCAACATCCCTCTCCTAGATGCCATCCAACAAGTTCCGTCTTATGCGAAAACTCTTAAGAACCTGTGCACTAGGAAGAGGAAGACTCAAGTGCCCAAGAAGATATTCATGGCAAAAACAGTAGACACGACCTTCCCCCAGCAATTACCGAGGAAACGTAAGGATCATGGATATCCTACTATTTCCATTTCTATTGGGGAAAAACACATTAACCGTGCTCTACTAGACCTTGGCGCTAGTGTTAACTTGCTTCCATATTCTGTTTATGAGCAACTAGGTATTGGAGAGTTGAAACCAACCAATTGCACTATCCAGATGGCTGACCGATCAATCACCAAACCTAGGGGTGAACTGGAGGATGTGTTAATAAAAATCGGGGAATTCATATTCCCTGTGGACTTTTTTGTAATTGATACACAGCCTGTAGCGAACCCACGGAATCAAATTCCGGTGATTTTAGGTCGCCCCTTTTTGGCCACTTCCAATGCAATAATCAACTGTCGTAACGGTTCTATGACCCTATCTTTCGGGAATAGGTCAATAGAGCTGAACATTTACAAGTTGGGAAGTGTACCCTCCGAACCTATTGCTCAGATATGTTCTGTCGACTTAATGGATGTCGACAGCAGCGAATTAGATGATCCTCCTGATACTGATCTTGACTCTTTTCATATGTTGTTGTTTGACCTAACTATGTATCATACACATACGGACTCTTCCACTGAGATGTCCGGGTCAACAATTAACACTAATTATGAACAGCTTTTAGAGTCTGAAGATCACCCCGCGCTTTGTGATGACATTGTTCATCGGGGTATAGATGGAACTTTTGAGGAGATCTTCGCTGATGAACTCGCATTTTTGAATGACACGGGTGTTGAGATGAATCATCTCCCAATCAATGAAATTGAACCTCCACCCCTTCTTCTGAACTGTAAAAAGAATGCGAGTAATCCATCACAATCACTGCATCGTCTCTCCAAAATGAGACGCACACACATTCTACTCCACCACTTACCCTTTCCCCACTTCTTCCACCAACTCGACCACTGCATTGATAAAATTTTTGAATGGTTGGTGTTGACATTTGGTCTTTGCAAAGCTTGGCATCGACCAATGATTTTTGACCCCCTCATATGATTTTCAAAGTTTAACATTGCATAACTCAAGTTTGGGGGGGGCAATTTTTCTGGCTCTTGAAAAGAAAATTTTTACAAAATGATGAGCCAAAAATAAGTTTGGGGGATGATCTTCACTTAAATATTTTGCCCCCACTAATAAATTCCTCCCAAGCTTACAGGTTTTTCGAGATTTAGCAGATGGCAACAGTGAGGACACTGTTGAAAACAAGTTTGGGGGAGGTTTGTGTTAGGTCCACGTTGCTCACCCCGGTACTTACGGGGAGGCGGAAAACATAATAAATAACGGATTTTTATTGACTTAGGCAACATGGACCGAGCTTGTGAGGATCTTTGCTAAACAAAAACTAGCTAAAGCAAACTAACAACTAGCTAGGTTGTAGAAAGGTTATACCTTGAGCTCGAACTCCTTCTCTCCTTGCTCGTCGGAATAGTAGAAAGGCCTCACCTTGCTTGTCTTCTTCCGTCAAAGAAGGATCCACTCGAAAGCCTCGACCTTTAGCTTCAACTCCAAGCTAGGAGTAACTAGAGTGCAAGAAATGCTAAGACTTGAACCCTAGAAGAGAGTAGAGAAGATCAAGTGAAGGTTTTTCTCAAGCTTTTTGTTTCTCAACACATGAGAGGGAGAGAGCTTGAGGGAGTGGATGAGCAAGAGAGAGAAATGATATGAGATAATGAATAATTAGTAAGCCATTCTCACTAATATGTGTGTAATATTTTAATTCCATAATTAGCTAGAAAATTGTCATGGTTTAATCAAGAGGTGACCATTATCATTTCAATATTAATGCAAATTGCAAGGATCAAAGAGCATCTTCCAAATGAAATGATTATGGTCAAGTTGTCAACATGGTCAACAAGTCAATGAAGTCAAATGGTCAACAAAAACAACCATGCACAATAATTAAGCTAATTATCAATTAACAATAATACACACAAAAGCAATAGGGTTAATAAAATGACAATAGTCATTAACCCTAAACAAGGTCCTCTCCCTCAATCTCAAGCAACTGTGCATACGCACCCGCATTCGTGATCCGAGGAACACGAATACACTGAGAAAAACCAATCTCAAATCATACACTAGGATCCGGCTAAAAACAAAGCCCGCTAGTATAAACTGTCCGGACAGCAAACGTGCACAAGTGCGCGGATGCGAACGAACCCTGTCGCAAAACCATGCGACCTCTACTCATTTTGCCTAAAGGCGAATAGCTCTCTGTGTGGGACTCTAAAGACTCGACACTACGCTGGCAGTGGGTTTAACCACAGACCGCAAGCGGCACTAGCTGTACGTAACGGTCCCCAGGTAGATGTCGATAAGAAGACTGATGAGGTGAACCCCATCTGCACTCCTACTGAGCCTGTATGTGACAGTCTCCGTACAGTCCGGTCTGTTCGTCTGATACATCGCATGGCGGGCCTAGGGGGGCGGTGAACGTCAGTCCCCTAATAGCGGTACAAGTCGTGTCGAAGTGAAGCCCAATACACCCTGAGATAACACTGGAACCTACCAGTACATCTCGCTTGCCCTGGCCAGGGACTACTTGTGTAATGGCTCTCCTAGACACAGCGCGATGTCAACCCCCAATACCGGGAGAGACGAATCCTGTCTAACCGTCACTGCCTCCAAGTGCTTCGGGACTGCTCCCAACTACTACCTGTTTGCACAACTCTGTAGAGCCGTGGTAGGGTAGTAATCAAAGAACAGTGGGAACACACTCGAGGCGAAGTGATAGTGTCAAGTCAGCGGACTAAGCCGCACTCATGTCACCTGGGAACTGATAACTGACGATAGGTATATTACCAACCAACAGTTCCCAACGAGTCCTGTCCAGTGTACTCGTAACCTAACGAGCACCCGCATATTATCCCAAGTACAACGTACTAACGACTGTGGGACAGACCGTCTCCCACACTGGGATGAGAAGCGCATACGCTAGTCTACTCCGGAGTATCGATGCCCTGTCTCGATAGTCCAACGACCAGGGAACTGTATAAGGATGTGCTTATAGATTACCCAGCCCCCACGAGTGTGATCGCCATCACAACGCCGGTAATCAAGCAAAGATCCTAAGGGCTCTACTAATGCGTATAGGTGATATAATAAATAAACACACATGTACACATTAAAGCAGAGACAAACCAAGTAGCATACTACTATATTGAGCAAGATTGTCTGTACAACTGTGAATATCCCAAGCTTCCATCAAGTAATATACATACTAGTATGATACAGTAATGGCCTCTAGGGCATATACACTAACAGTTTGTGCTTATTTGCGTATCATTTGCATATCATTTGCATAAGCACAAAATATTTTTTTCAAAACCTATAAAAAATTTTAAAATTTTCAAAAATATAAAAATATTTTTTGTACATAAATAAGATAATGAAAGTTTAGATAGTGAAAAATTACATCCATGATATTAGAAAAATTTAAGAAAACCAAGAAAATTAGAAGTTTTCTTATACGAACTAGTAATAAGTAGTTATGAGCTGTTGTCCCAAGGGTTAGTAAGATGAAAGACGTCACTAATCTGAGGATAAAAATAAGTCTGAAAAATAGTTTCTATTCTGGAAGCCAAACATTTTGAACGTTGATACCCTGCTATTCGCACTTACACACGTCTTAAAGCCTGGGATAGTAGAGGATACCTTGAAATGCTCTTGTCTTAAAGCCAAAAGCATGAAGGAAATAAAAAAAAATGAAGAAAATATAAAGTGATGAGAAAAATGAACACTGGTTTTGTTATCACCGAGGGCAATAAAAAAATATATAGCGAGGGTGCCTCTTCACCTAGTGCCCTAAGGCCAACTGGTCTGGGAGTCACTGCTATGCCTAAGGTGGTGCAAGACGAGGAAAATACACCAAATAAGCAAACACATGAGTAATCGGTCGGTTAGTACCTCAAGAAGTATTAACGGTCGCATGAAAGTGTGTGAGCAATCTCATCTAAATATTCATTAATTAAAAAGTACTGAGGCTGATGGGCAAGAGTATGATAGCTTGAATTGAATTCTCCAGGTATAGGGATGTCCTTTACACACACGCAGAGTTATATGATCGATGTTTGAAAGAAAGATAGGAATGAAAAATAAGACGATGTTTTATTGAGGGAGGACGTGATTTCTAACATCTTTTCATGACCATTAAGATAGGGCTCATGACAACCGAAAAGCTAGCTTAGTTGGAAACCATAATTTTCAAGGCTTTTCTTCTACAATTCTTTTCTTTAAATGTAATATTCATGATCTTTCTTTTATTATTGGATTTTGTGGGTGCAATCCGCTGAAAACCCTCAGGAGACAACACTCCTCCTGCTTGGGACACCTAGAAGTTTAAAGGCTTGTTGCACGTGCTCAGTGCAATCGTGTTGCCTACGAAAGTGTGCTAGTTAGTTTTTCTCTTTCTTTATTTTCTCCTTCTCTTTTTAATAAAACATTCGCTCGAGACGGTCAAAATTAAGTTTGGGGGAATTTGATCAGTCGAAAATAATGTATTTTTAACACGGCAATTTCCCTATCATTTGCACTCATTTAGAAGCGTTCGGTATTCATATTTCACATATTAGCAAATCAGTCGTTAAATATCAGATTGAATGTGTTAGACTCTAGAACCGACATTTCTAAGGAAATTGACTGCATTTCATGGCATTGCATCATCTCTATATTGCGCAACACTTGTCTTGAGAAATTGTGCAGGAAAATCCGGAAGAAAAGCAAAAATTGTCAATTTGCTGATCAAACATTACACCAACTCCAAGTTTTGAGATAATCCAAAGGGAGAAATACAATTCAACATATCAAAGAAAGGCCCACAACTCAAGCCCAACAAGCACCAGAAGAACCAAGCCCTGAAGCTTCAAAAGCGCAGCGGAACCGCGGCGGGAGCCGGCTTGCGCCGCGAATCCGCGGCGGTTTGGTCAGATCAAGCTTCCATTTTCAGTGCAAAACTCCTATCTCAAGGCCTACACCTCATTTTGACACGTCAAATTCCAGAATTCTCCAGAGTCTTCTGCCAGATCAGCAAAGATCATTAAGCAAAGCTAATCTTAATTAAGCTCCTAACAAACTATTTCTAGAAGCTCCCTCCTAACTAATCACATCTAGAAGCTTCTCCTCTAACTACCTTTTGGAGGGAAATTCAAATTTCCTCAACAAACTTTTGGAGGGAAACTTAAAATTTGAAATTCTAGATCTAGGGTTTGGATATCTATAAATAGAAACCTAGACCTAGGGTTAAAGGCTAATCAATCTTGGTTCAATCTTTAGTTAGTTCATTAATTCTTTACCTCTACTTTCTTCATCTTCTTCCACAAGTCTAGTGACAAGACTTGTGCGAAACCCTAACCCTAATTCCACTCCAAATTCAAGATCCCGAGTACCAAATCAAGCAAGAAGCCCTTCAACCTTTTAGGAGCGGAGCCGATCTCCAATCGAGCAAGTGATCCAAGCCGATCCGCGACTCACGGAGCCGAGCGAAGCCAAATCGACGATCGAGTTCTTCCTCTTGTAGTTCTTGAGCTAATGTAACGAAATTATTGATATAAATAAAAGGTGAAATTCTTTAATCTTGTTTTCTATAAATTCTTGCATCATGATTCAATCTCAATTTGTGATTGTGTTTGATATTGTGATGTTTGAGTAAAACTCCGCTCGTCAAGGAGTCGAGACGATCAATAGAATGATGATGTAACAAATCTTAAAACGATTCTTGAGTCCTACGAGTTTTGTAAACCCTAGCAAGTTCATGAATCGATGACCTAGTTTCGTTGCGATACTTTCTTGATTGTTATTGCTCGAAATTAGGGATCTACGATCGTTTCTTAAATTTACTAGAGGCTAGAATGTGAATGATATCGACGAAAGAACAAGGGATAAGATGAAACCCTAGTTTCATAAGAAATCCCTAATTCTCGATCGATCATCATCGATCTAGTATCAATTCATCGAAGGATAAGAATACGTAATTGTAAGATTACATCACATCTATAGATCCGATCGATTCCTACGAGCCTCATTTCGATTCTTGATATTTGGTTGGAAAAATCATCAAACTATCAATTCTTGATTCTATCTTTTTCTTGTTATTAGATCTATATTTTCTAATTCTTTAACTTCAAATATAAATCATGAATTGTTTTGTTTTCTTTCCTTTAAAGTTTCAACTCATCTAATTCGAAACACGAACAATTACACTTTCCCTGTGGACGATCCGCACTCACTAACAATCTACATCCGACACCGTAGTTGATTGCTGTCAAATAAATTTTTGGTTGTGATTTCTCTACAATTTTCTCATTATACACAACAAGAATTCTTTTCAATCAATGATCCCATCAACTGTCCAAACAAAAATTCTAAGGTATGTATCGCTCATTTCGGAAGATGATGTCTGCGAAGTTGAGATACAGAGAGACACAATGAGAAACATTGTATTGGATCCACCCACTGAGGCTGTTTCTCGAACACGGATGTTTGCGAAATTGTTAGTAGAGAAGTTGGGTATACGATACCGTAATAATTGTCCTCAAGTGCAAGTGGAAGATTTTTGGATATAGGTGCTCTCAACGCAATTATCATAATTGAAGGAGGACCTATACGGAGAACAATCTTGCTCGAGATGATAGTATGCTATCTGGTTTTTTATTATCTGTCATGTTTATACGTTTTACTCGTTATCACGTATCGCTAGTACATGAGATAAAGCCCATAGGATCTTTTCTTGAGTACCAGGATTAATGATAAGGATCATACTAGTGGGACCTGGTTAGTTCATAAGAACATCCTTAAATGTCCTTAGTCGTAGAAGTATCAAGACTGGGCATCGGTACTCCAGTTTATACTAGTGTGTACGTTTTCTGACCCGGTTAGATAGCGATAGTTGATCCCATAACTATTGGTGTTTGACACCGAGGATTGTATACAGGTGCTCATTGGATGAGTTATACTAGAAGGACTCACTGAGAACTACTAGATGGTAATATACTAATGTCAGGTAGCAGTTATCTGGTGACGATAGTACAGGGTAATCCCTCGACATGAAATCGCCATAGTGTCTTGTGTGTGTTCCCACTACACTTTGATCACTACCCTACCACGGCTCTACTGATTCGTGCAAACAGGTTTTAGTTGGGTATAGTCCCGAAGCATATGGAGACAGTGAGCGGTCGAAGGGATCTTCACTCCCGGTATAAAGAGTCGATATCGAGCAGTGCATGATATGGCTATAACCAGAAGTCTCTAGCCAGAGTAGTTGGGATAAACTGATAAGTGTTATCAGTTGTATCTCGGATGGTTATGAGTCCACTATCGCACGACTTATCGGGTTATTGAGAGTCTGACAGTTTCTACCTCCCCAGACCCGGTATGCGATACTCCTTGATGAAGAGAACGGATTGTATAGTATTCATCGCTTATAAACTTTATCGGGTCCGGATGAGTTCATTCATTGACATGCCTTTATCTTTCTTATACCTGGGTTGCCTCTAGGTGCAGCTAGTACCGCTAACGTGCTTGTGGGTTAACCCGTGATGGGGTTGAATCTGAAAGTATTTTAGATTCAATCAGATATGATCATGTTTAACCTACTGCCCGCGTACTGACAGTTCTTTAGAGTGTCGTAACGAAAGTGCCTGCTCAGTCGAAATGATGATATGGTGTGCGTATAAGGATACATGCGAGTGTTCGATTAACTATGTGTATGCGATACGCGTGATTTAATCAGACAGTTGACATAGTAGCCGGTTTATTTATAAGACAGAATATTAAGTCATGTGTTGACTTAATAACCGTATTCGTTGATATGGTTTCTAGTATAGTGTATATGATACACACACTCTCTCATTGGTATACGATTCTAATGTATTGTTATGTATGCGATACATAACATGTGTATGTGTATGATACATATATTCTTTCTCTTTATAATTATATTATTATTATGTATATGGATACATTATATGTATATGTATATAGATACATATAGACTCTCTCTTTTATATGTATTGGATACATATAAGGCGAGGCAGTCAGCTTGTACACGCTTCCGGTAGCTCACAACTCTAGCAAGGGTCTTCCGATGGTGATCGGACACGCTATAAAGGTTGTAGCACCCAAACATGATCTATAGGTTTGGCACTAAACTTCTCTTCTCTTGTTCTTTTGCTAGCGCAAATGCGGTCATTCTAGTTCAAATGACCACAGAAACGCAGTGGAATACTGCCTATGATTTTGGCACTGAACTTCTGTTCTCTTGTTCTTATGGTTGAAGGCCCCTGGTTCTCTGTTTGGTAAATCTAGTAGCTCCAGAATTCCCTGCACACTTGCACAAAACTTATTAAAAATAATAGGATGGATTTTTATTGTTTTTTTAGTTTTTAGTTTTTTTTTTTGTTTTACAAGTATATACAAAAATAACCAGAATAACAAGAAGAAATACGTTATCGTCTCCCCGGCAACGGCGACGTTTGATTGGTCTGTTCTTCATGTGTGTTCGGAAGTTCTAAATAACGCAATCAGGATGGTGTTGCATAAGCTAGCCGCGATGAGTACGGGTCGTCCACTGAGAGATGGAACGATTTCGGTTCTTGTTTTAGACGTGTTATGCCACAGAGTTCAAGAATGTTCTTTATTAACTATGTGATATGTAATATGTCCAAGCGTATGTCCAAGCGAACTTATAGGATTTCGGATTAAGTAGTTTTAGTTAGGAATTTTGTACTCTTCTTTGTGCCAAAACTAAAGTTGATGTTAAAGTAATCGGAAACAACGTGGATTAGGGTGCTTAAAAAGGGGTACTTGTAAGTTGTCACACCTTACTAAGTATGTCCTAATTGGCCCTTGTACCTTCATTCTATGCTCTTAGTTCAAACCTTCGATCAACCAAACGCACTTAATCGTCAATTTAGGTCGAAACTACATGCCACTTATAGCGTATCTAAAAGCGAGGGTTACGTTTCTTTAGGACAAAATTTCAATCTAATTATGTGGGCAAAGGATAGAACAAAGGAGTTTTCCATCCCTTGAACTACCCTCCCCTTAGTCCAACAAGTGATAATTATTATTTCATTATTAAGAATAAAATCAAAGAATAAGAATGGATTAAGAGATTAAGGAAAAAAGATAAACTAAAATCAAGAAAACAAAACTCATCTACTTTAACAAATTAAAAGCAAGTTATCTAATGAATTAAAATTGCATAATAAGATAAGAAATTGCAAGATGATAAAAGAACAAGAACAAACCTTTATTGCAAGATAATAAAAGAACAAGGACAAACCTTTATTGCAAGATAATAAAAACGCTCATCATTCATCATCCACTCAAATGCTCTCACTGCAATTTTAATGGAGGACAGATGAAGAAGGAGGCTAAGTAAACTAATTCTACTCCTAGTTTAACAAAATTTAGTCTAAGGTATGATCTCTCTTTAGTGCTTCTGATCTGGTCTATTTATATGCTCTCAAAAATACGTTTAGGTCTATTTTCTGAAGCAATATACAATGACCAAACCACTCAAGAAAATCGTAACGGATGACGAAGTTTTGACTGCTGATCTGCCGCCATTTGCTCTTGATCCACCGTTAATCCGACGGCAAATTTTGGAATTAGTGCTCAGATTTTTGTGCGGTCTTTTGATATTTGATTTTTATGTTTGACCTTCTAACATTTACAAAATTCTTCAAAAATTTTCTCGAATAATTAGCAGTCCAATGTTACGACTAATTTTTTCTTCTTACGACAGTACATCTCCTTTTAATTTTTCAAAACTCATTTAATGCGTCTCCTTCGTGTTCTGTGTTTGTCTGAGACACGAATGGCTGCTTCTTCTATCTTGTCTCTTATACTGGCAGACGACACCTGACGGATTTGAGTCACTGAAATCCGTATTTTATCTGTTTGTCGGTTGTCTGTACTGAAAGCGCCATTTCTGCAGAGAATGTGTTTGATTTGCGTTTTTTTGGACTTAATGCACTTGAGAACCTATAATTTGTAATCATGTAACAAACACGGATCAAAAGCACCTATCTACATGCAAATGCGATTAAGAATGAGTAGTATCGAAATGCAACATTCTGATATAAACAAATACGCCCAAGCTTTTTTTTTGCTCGTACCGAGCAATACAAAATTCTAAACTCACTTTCGCAGGAAACGCGATTGCACTGAGCCCGTGCAACAAGTTGTTCAACTTCTAGGTGTCTCTAGTAGGAGGAGTGTTGTCTCTTGAGGGTTTTCAGCGGATTACACCCACAAAATACCATCAAGCTAGTTTCATGAATCACATTCGATTTTAATCCTAAGATATAGTATCTAAGCTAGAAACTATATCATCCTAACTTAGAAATATTGAACCCTTATTTTTCACTCCTCACTTCTAATTTAACATAAGATCCTATACATCTTTACGTGCTTATGCAAATAGCGTCGTTACGTTTCAAAAACTTCGATTGGATTCTTCATGCCTACAAATAGGGACCATACAAAACTTCAAAAGGATCACGCGAGTTTGTAAAAAGTTAAGTTTTTCTCAAGTTTCATTCTCCAGCTAGGTTTCAAATCTAGAATTTCTATTATCTTTAACAGAAAACTAAGTCTTATTCTTCGCTCCATCTTTTACTTGTTTTTGTTCATACGAACGTACAATAGTCTTTATTATCGTGTAAAACCTTCATATCTCGGTTTAAAATATTTTTATAAAAAACTCATCTTAAGCCAAGATTATTCTCGCACAAAGAACCGTAAAGGAATTTTAATTCGGAGAGAACACTTGCTTGACTTTATTTATGTCCGACTTTTTCTAGATTTCTTAACGAGTTTTGGGTTCACCCAAACCATTTGGTGTTAAGGCATTAGGTGTAAAAATACCCCAGCGGACATAATTTCTCAAGTCACTTAAGCCCTGAAACAAAAGGACTCATTTTAGCGTGAAAATCTGTCATGACCCAAAATTAGGCACATGACCGGTACTTAGACTACGTAACGTCAATAGGCGTAACGCAATTTAAGTAAGCCGAAAACCCAGCAATCTAAACCATTACAAGAAGTAAAGGATAGAAACACTTTTAAAATCTCAAGTAAGAACTTTAAGCTTAAATTTGTTTCTCATTAAAATTTCGACAGCACCTCCTTTGTAAAAGCCAGCCCCGAAACGGGAACAAACATAAGATTTAAGTAAAGTATCCCCAAACGGAAGAAAATCTCGCCCAAAGGCAGAAACAACCACCACAACAGATATACGACGTCGTAGCAAAGACATGAGATAATCAACATAAATAAAAGCCGGCTCACACGAGCACGACAACCGGAGTCATAGGAATATACAATATCGATCCTCACAACTCGTCTCTAAGTCAAAACATGAAGGTGGTAGATAGAGAGTACTAGATACAAAAGATATATAATGACATCATCGGATAACCGCAACCCACCTATAACAAAAGGCCTCACAGCCAACCGTAGCGGTATCTGCAAAAGTAGAGATAAAAAGGCTCCCTGCCGCGACTACTCTGAGGATCAGACCTGAAAAACACTGTGGCACAACGGGGGTGACTTGCCAACTCATGAATAGTAAATACCATCATACTGTAATCGCAAGTATGCACTAATAACGATAATCTATCACATGTAATCTGATAGCATAAGTATGGCAATATGAATATGCAACAATCATGTAAAGGTACATCATCAGGGTACTATAACCACATGAAGCAATGCATATCAAAATAATCCTGGGTGTGGGATGATATAATAAAACCGCATGCAAAAATCATCAGCATGGAAAAACCCCAGTGTCCCTCACTGACACGTCAAATCCCAAAATCCTCAGGCACCGCATCC
Organism: Agapanthus africanus; assembly: GCA_030015575.1. Taxonomy (NCBI): domain Eukaryota; kingdom Viridiplantae; phylum Streptophyta; class Magnoliopsida; order Asparagales; family Amaryllidaceae; genus Agapanthus; species Agapanthus africanus. The sequence continues at coordinate 574,711,720 of JASDDO010000014.1, read as the reverse complement.
TCAGATCGGCCCTCATATCCAATAAGTCTCATGGAACCTGAGTGTCCAACATCGACACCCGAAACCACATGAAAACATATGCCTACATATTTATATGTATATATGTGTGTCCCTCAATGACACATCAAAATCATGGAACCCGAGTGTCCAACATCGACACCCGAAACATCATGAGAACTAGTGCCTGTATATATATGTATATATGTGTGTCCCTCAACGACACATCAAAATCATGGAACCTGAGTGTCCAACATCGACACCCGAAACATCATGAAAACTAGTGTCCAACATCGACACGTAAATACTCATCTGTCAAGCGCCGTCACCACGACCGGCCCAGATGTCATGTCTGTACATAACTGTCACGACCCGAAAAATACGGAACATGACCGGCACTTAAATTACGAAACATCTCGAGGCGTACGTAATCTAAAAACCCAGAAATCAAAACCAAAGAAGCAGTAGAGTGAAGGAAAAACTAATTTAAAGCAAGTAGTTTTAATCAACATAGGCCGAAGTATGTATTTTTAAAATATCAAGTATTTTCTGAAAATTTCGGTAGAGTCTCCTTTGTAAATACTGGCCCCCAAACGGCATACAACATGAATAGTATACGAAATACAAAAAAAAGCATCCCCAAGCGGGAGCTAGCTCTTCGTCAATCGACGGTCACAACCATGCAAGCAATATAATACACAACGCCGAAGGGTGAGGATCAAAACTCAAAAGAAAACTCAAATCAGCATGAAAACCATAATAATACAACGCGAGACTCTAAGGTCAAAAAAAAAACAAGTCTGATCTTCTATCTCTATCAAATATACAATCTGGTTGCTGGTGTTTTCTAGATTCAACAGAAATAATGAATAACAAAAGGTGGTCCTGATGTGTCACGTCCCGAAAGTACGGAACATGACCGGCACTTAAACTACGAAACGTCTCGAGGCGTACGTAATCTAAGTAAACCGAAAACCCAGAAATCCAAACCAAGAAAAGAAGTAGAGTGAAGGAAAACCAATTTAAAACAAGTAGTTTTAATAGCATAAGCCGAATTATGCGGTTTTTAAGAACATCAAAATTTACTGAAAATTTCGGCAGAGTCTCCTTTGTAAAAACAGGCCCCCAAACAGGATACAACATGAATAGTATACGAAATCAATAAAAAGGCATCCCCAAGCGGGAGCTAGCTCTTCGTCAATCGACGGTCACAACCACACAAGCGATATAATATACAACACCAACGGCGAGGATCAAAAACTCAAAAGGAACTCAAAAAAATCACAAGAAATCCGCATAAATAACGCAATCCTAGGTCAAACGATCAATATATATAAACCTCAAATATATGTATAACATGCCGCCTATAACAATGACTAGGGTAAATATCTAACCCGAGTGTAATCTCATGTGCCCGTGTCAGTGCCTCAGGTAGCAATATATCATATGAATGAGGTGTGAATGCATGAAAACAGAATACATGTAAATGAAGAACTGTTTTCATTATTTAGTGAGATTTCCTTTGTATTTTTAAAATGAGGTATCATAATGAAATCAACATAAAACAGTGCCTAGCATCGGCACAAAACATAATCCTAATACCTTGATATCTCTGTATCACAGTCTCTATACCTCAATATCTCTAAATCTCAATGTCTCAATCACAATATCTAGGGCGCCGTCAGTCTAGACCGGCCCCTACCATCCATCTCAAGACCACGACGGTATCCTCCGGATATCCGACGCGTCGGGTAAAATCACCGGTAGGTAGTGCTCCCCTGCCAGGCTCACATCGTCATCATCACGCGCTTCTTGCCCTGGGGTACCTTACCGGGTCCACCATGTACCCGAAACGGTTCATCCGTCTCCTCGAATCGGGTCTCGAAATCCATCAGCAAACTCATGGTGGACGACTCATACATCATGGGAAAAACCGAACTTTTTATTTTAAAAGAGAGAAAAGGTTTATTTATGTTTTTGCGGTTTTCCTCCAAATCCAGAAAATCTCATGGAAATCCGAATCCAAAACCTCAATAACACGTAAAATAGTGAATATATGCATGAGAATCCATGAATGCGGCATAACAATGAATAACAGTATGCATGAAGTAGCAGGTAATAACTACAATGTCTAAACTAACATATAAGGCAAGTACGCTATGTCAAGCAATAATATTTTCTAAGGTGTACGTGACATAGCAATTACCGATGAAGATGTGTGTGAGCCGGCAAGTAAGTGTACGTGGTACATACGCATCATCGGTAATGGTGTTGGTGTCCTAACAATATGATATCAACAATGGAGTATGAAACATAATATAAGCATGCGATGCGAAACGAACCACAAAAATGAGCCGGAGCTGAATACTAGACGCAACTATAACTAATCTGCATTAATCTAATATAAGTCCTACAAATGGTGCCTTTTGAAATAACACAAACCATGGGGTTTTGGAAATAGGGGCTACGGTGTTTTTATGAAAAGATACGTCTTTTGAAATATCCGTAGGATCCCTTGGGCTGTCTTTTAAAATACCCATGATTCGTTAGTTTTTGAAATAGGTAAGAATCGAATCTAATCTAACAACTAAACTAAACTAAAGGGCTAAACTAATAAGATGGACTACAGGTAAGGAAACCGCCTAACATCCGAGTCGATACATATACATATCTGTATATATATTAGTCGGTGATCCCGCCTCAATAATATCATATCCGATACCATATCTATAATCAGACATCCCAAGTCAAGAGTGGGGATCAATCATCAAAATATAGCTCGTACGTAAATCCGTCGTACGGCATCCCCAAATCTGGGTACGGGTCAATATCACATTCATCATACTATTAACCTGGTATCCTCTTTATCAAATATCATGATCGGGGTACTGATCTACGTCTAGTACAATACTGATACCGCCTAAGTATGCATGCACGTGTGTGAAACACTACGTCAAGGACCCGCTACAACGTCATGTCGTATCTCAAATACGAACCCTGCTATATCACCGATCTCACGGCCTCAAATCAAATCTCATCGACTCATCATAAATCCCAAGTACTATCCTCACTATCCATGCATGCGTATATGAATGTACATATGCATAGTCCCATACCCACGCATATATACATATATACACATCCCAATCTACGCACAAGAAAGTAAAGTATGCAAGTATGGGTGGTTGTGTGCATGTGTGGTGCGACCACTACTCTAGGGTTTCGCGATACTAAACCATCCATATTTATCATCAATAAACTCAAAACAAAATATAATCAATAAATGTGTGTATACGTATTCGTATACATCACCACGAACTGTGGGGGTGCTATACGCCATCCACCCGACTTCTCCCCGTAGATATAAATCTACTCACCTGGTCTTCGCTCGCCGGTGCCGACGTCGCCACGCGGTTGCTTGTCGTCTCGAAGTCCACATGGGGGTACCTACATATCACCACGTATCGTATCGCATAAAAACCAAATCCGAAATCGATACGGTATATGAAAACCAATTCGGCACGCGTATAACGCAGAGGTCAAAACCTATCGGCTACGCATGCAAGAATAGCTAAAGCAACCCTCGATGTCGATCTACAAACGTCAAACCATCGAGAAAAACCCAAACACACCCATTTTCACATTCACAAACACTAAACATACATATGAAATAGGGTGAAATCATCAAAATCAATAAATTGATTAAATCGGTTTATTTCCAAAAATTCTAATAAAGGGGGTCGTTAACCGTTTTACTACAAGTCTTGATGTTTTAGCAAACTAGAGTTCACAATACTCACTAATTATCTTAATTAGGCCACATAAGCATTTACTAGATTTTTAATCTTGCCAAATTATATTAAACCAAAAACTAGTTTGCAATTTTTCCAATTTCAACCATTTTAAAGCAAAAATACATAATTCAACAAGTAGGCTAGGTTTTGCACAAGCTAAGGTATTAAACTATCCATTATAATTTCAATGATGTGATGAAACCCTTACCATATTTTAATTCTCAATTTCTTTCATAATATTTAAAAAAAACTAGTAAGCATAAAATTCCAAATTCGGTGCAAGCATCTTAGATTTGCAATCTAAAGATCAAAATCACAAGTAAATATCCAAACTAAACAAACTAGATAACAACTACACATAGCTAATCTAGTTGTGATGCTTAAAACCCTAATTCAAAACCAAACCCTCTTCTTTAAAAACCTAGAATGAAATTAGCACTAAAATTTAACACTAAAACAATTTAATTAAAGGAATTAACCATAAGTGTAAGTTGGGTAAAGATTATACCTCAATATATAGAGATCTAGCATGAAGATTTGCTTCCAAAAACACCTCATTTCTCCATGTTTTAAACCAATTTGGGTTAGAGAAGAGGTAGAATAGGGTTTTGTGTTGAATTTGTAAAAAAATTTGTGGATTTTTGTAGAATTTTGATGGAATTTAAAGCAAAAGAATTGGGGATAAAATGAGGGGCTGCAGCAGGGAATGATTCGGCCAAGGGAAGATGGGAGAGAGTGTGAGGAAATGGTGTGAAAAAAATCCAAGTCAAAGCCCCCCAAATTACCGTAATACCCCCATCCAAAATAATATAATAAAAACCTATATTTAAATCATTTGAATGAGTCAAAGAAGCAAGGAATGGAGGGGGAAGTTGCTGATCCAGCAGTGGTGGGGCCGGCCAAAGTAGTGAGGAATGAGTGAGAGAGATTTTACAAAGAAATTCTATGCAAAAAGACCCCCCACAATGCCATAATTGCAAGTTTAAGCTTAAATTCAATAGATTTCGTTTTCTATAATAAAAATTAGTTAAAACTTAAAATAAAATACTAAAAATTTATGTTACAACTAGATTTTAATTAACATGATTTTAAATCTTAAATTTAGCCCATTTAAATTTATATTTATCGCTAATTTAATGTATTTTCTTACCGGCTTAAAATAATATTAAAAATTGAAAAATTAGGGAAAATTTTTAAACGGCCTGAATTTTATAAGTAACTCATTAGATACTAAAAACTAGCAATTACCTATCCAAATTAGGTATAATTAGGCCTAAACTGCAAAATAACAAAAAGGACGATTTACGGAAAAATACCAAATTTTCACCGATTTTCAGGAAAACACCAAAACGACTTTTCTAGGCGTTACATGATGCAAACAACCCACTTACCAAAGCAATCACCCGGAAGGAACGGTGTGCCAGCAATCCGCAACGAAATATGTACGGCAAAACCTGTAAGGAATTGTGGCACAACGGGGGTGAGTTGCCAACTCGTGAGTAGAAAACATCTACGAGTAGAAATCGCATGCATAACGCTATCCTAGGTCATATCGGGTAATATCCTCAATAAAATCCTGATCCAGCTATGTATAGTGCAATACTACATGCTCGTGTCAGTGCCTCAGATAGCAACATATTAGATATATGATGTATGAATGCATTACGAATGGAAACAGAATATATCATGAATGAAACAACTGTTTTCTTTAATCAATGAGATTTCTATAAGTATGTCAATCACTTATCATCAATGAATGCAACAGAGAAATCAGTGTCAAATATCGACACAAACATAAGTCTCAGTATCTCAGTATCAAATCTCAATATCTCAAATCTCAAATATCAACATCTCAGGCATCCGTATCATCTGCGGGATCGGCCCTCGGGCTCCGGCAGAACGGATCAGCCCATATCATCAATCTCACGGCCATGAACGGTATCCTCCGGATATCCGCCGCGCCAAGTAAAATCACCGGTAGGTAGTCTGCCCCTGCCGGGCTCATCGCCTACTAGTCGAACTTCTTGTCCCGGGGTACCATACCGGGTCCACTATGTATCCACAGACGGTTCATCCAACTCCTCGAATCGGGTCATGAAAACTATCTCAGAACCGAGAAAACATTATGGTGGACACTACTCATCATATCAAGGAAAACCACATTTTTCCCCTTTAAAATGGTTCATCAGTTTACAAAACTCTCACATGCGGTTTCCAAATCCAGAAAATATCAAGAAGAATCCGAAATCATCAAGTCACCATGTCAATAACAATGAAAACCGACATAACGTCCATAATACTGTATAACCAATGAATATATGAATGCATATGATATCATGCAATTAATGCAATAGTTTAACTAGCATATGAAAGCTATAACATATTGCAACATCAGCTATCAATCTATGTCAATGAAATGATATTTTCTAAAGTGTACGTGACATGGCAATTACCGATGATGATGTGTGTGAGCCGGCAAGAAAGTGTATGTGGAGCATAGCATCATCGGTAATGGTGCTGGTGTCCTGACAGCATGATTCATAAACACTAAGTACACAATAAACATGCAATGAGACGATAACAACATGATAAATGGAAATGAGTAGTAATTGCAACAATAATATGCGGAACATGAATGATAACGTAACGATAAGGAATCTACACTGCTACACCTGTATTATACTGTTTTGCCGTTTGAAAAAGTACGAATCGTGGTGTTTTGAAAATAAGGGCTACGGTGTTTTTAAGAAAAGGTGCGTCTTTTGAAATATCCGTAGTATCCCTTGACATGTCTTTAAAATCCTTACGATTCGTTAGTTTTGGAAATAGGTATGATTCGGGTCCAGTCTAACATCTACTGGGTATACTACAGGTCTAACTAACAACCAATCGAAAGGGATATAGAAACCACCTAAATCTGAGTCGATGAATATATATATATATATATATATATATATATATATATATATATATATATATATATATATATACATGTATAATAGTCGGTGATCCCGCCTTAATAATATCACGTAGGATACAACATACCATATGACATCCTCGAATCAAGAGCGCGGATCTATCGTCAATATATAGCTCGTACGGTAAATTCGTCATACGGCCTCCCAAATCTGGGAACGGGTCAAATGTCACTTCTATCACATTAATCATCTGGTATCCTCTTTATCAATTATCATGATCGGGGTACTGATCTACGTCTAGTACAATACTGATACCATCAATGAAATGCATGCGTGTGTATGAAAACACTACGCCTAAAGAACCCGCTAAAATATCATGTCGTATCACAAAATACGGACCATATCACCTCACCGATCTCACGGCCTCAAGCCCAATCTTAATGGCTCATCTCCAATCCAAAGTACTATCCTCATAATCTGTGTATATGTATACGTATATGTCTATACATATTCACATACCCATGTGTGTGTGTGTGTGTATACGCACAGGTAAAAGAATGAATGTATGCAAGTGTGTGTGCGTGTATAGGTGCAACAACTACTCTGGGGTTTCGCAAGTAACACTAGTAATCCATGAACATGTAACCCTATCATTAACATCCATGTCACACAAATAGATATCATAAATATATAGTATATATGTATAACATACTATACATCGAACTGCGGGGGTGCTATACGCCATCCACCCGACTTCTCCCCATAGATATAAATCTACTCACCTGATCTTCGTTTGCCGGTGCCGACGTCGCCATGCACTTGCTTGTCATCTTGAAGTCCTTGTGAGGGTACCTACGTATCATAACACATCGCATCGCATTAAAATCCGACTCCTGACCAAAACGACACACGAAACTCACATAGGTCAAAACCTATGGCTTACTCTCTCAAATCAACTCAAAAACCCTCAACATCGGCGTACAAACGCCGATTGATCGAGAAGAACACCAAACTTACCAATCATGGTTTCACAAATCACTAATTATATATGAAATAAGTTTTAAATCATCAAAACATTAAAATCAATCAAATCGTTTTATTTTCCAAAACCTGGTTAGCACATATTCCCATTTCGTTTCAAAACTTGATGTTTTACCCAATCAAAATATTTTAACAATTCTAATGGCCAAAATGCTCACTTAATATCATAATTAGGTCACACATATATTCACTACTAATTATCTCACCAAACATTGTAACGTTTCAAAAACCTAGTTTGCAATTTTATCCAATTTCAACCATTTTATAGCAAAAATGCACAAACAACAATTTAGCTTGGATTTGCATAATCTAAAGTATTAAACTACAATTTAAAATGTTAATAATGTCATGAATAACCTAATTGTATTTTTCTTTTAGTTATATTCATAGCTTACAAAAACCTAGTTTATATAAAAAAAAAAACTTAATTTGGACATTTTACATCTAACAATTTACATATTAGCAACTAGATTAGGTTTCCATTTCCTTAAGATGATAATCTACACATTGTAACCCTAATGATGTAATAAAACCCTAACTAGAATTTTAGAAACCCTTCTCTTGAAGGTTAAACCTTGCAATAAAAACCATATTTAACATCTAATTTAGTTGAATTAAAGTAATAGCAAACAATTTAACAAAAAGGTTAAGATTTTTATACCTCACAACCCATTGATCCAACTTGAAATCTAGCCTCTCAAATTGCCATCTTGTTCCCTAGATCCATGCTAGATAGGCTCAAGAAAAATAGGTAGGGATTGGATTTTGAGTTTGTGGGATTTTTGGTGGATTTTTGATGCATTTTTGATGAATTTTTGAAGAGAAAAGAGAAGGGAAAATTGGGGGGCTGCTGCTGCTATTGGGGTCGGCCAAAATGTGGAGGAGAGGTGAGAGAGTGAGGTGGGGAAAAAGTCCAAGTTAAAGAACCCATACCCCACATGCTTACACCTTACTTCATTTCCTTTTAATTCTTTTTCTTTTCTTTTCATTTGTTTTCTTTTTGCAAAAACGAGTGGGGAAATGAGGGAAGGAAACTTGGGGCTACTAATTTGGGGAAAGGAGATAGGGTGTGGGTGAGTGTGGGTGAGGAAAAAATGATAAATGTTATACCCCAATATCTATTTACACTAATTTCACTATTTAAGCCATTTTTCTTCGATATTTTCTAAAACCGTTTGACAACTTCATTTCATTTCAGAAATAATATTTTACTTGTTAGTTTAATGTGCCATGATGCACAAAATTTGTATCAACCCATTCCAATTTGTAATTTTCTCTAATTAAATGTATTAGTGACGGCTTAAAATAATATTAAAATAATTAATTTCGGAAAAAATTTCAGAAATTTTGAAATTTTACCAGTGGCTCATTAAACACCATATACTAGCAATTACATAGCTAGAATATGTAAATTTTATTTTATATTAAAAGATATTTATATCCTGACTTTTACAGAAAACACCCCTTATTTTACCGATTTTCCGAAATTTCACCTAAACGATTTTCAAAACGTTACAATCTTCCCTCTTAAAGAAATTCGGTCCCCGAATTTAAATTAAAACTCCCCCTAAATACTAAAACATTTAAGTAAAACTATCAAGTCGTCGGGGCTCCGAAATTATAAATGCATAAAACACATCGTAGCGCAATGCATGCGCATGAAAAACATATATATAAACCAAAATCAAAACTCCGTCAAGCATCCCACAATCATCGGAGTTATGGGGAAGACATCAATGTCAAGATCCAATACGAAAACCAACATGATATACAACATTAAAACATCTGGAAGCAATGCATGCCAAACTTTTTTCAAATCGTCGTGCGATGTTCGCAACACTGCACAGTGGCGGACGTCTATTGTAAGAAAATAACTATATATATACATATATATCCTTTGTTTAATATGCACGTCCCGCCGTTTTTGAAAGCAACCTTTGAAGGGTTTCCTTTATAAAATATTTCGTGTCATCTCGGATACGTAGGTAACTACTGAGACTATAGCTCCTCTTTGGAAATTCCTCGATAACTATCAATGCATGCAAAAATATACTCAGATACTGTCCTCTGACTAGTCCTGTTCAGTACTAAACTAAATGGTAAGTATCAAAATATATACTGCTCCAAAAGAAATCAATCCTAAATATATATATGAATGCCACGTGCGTCTGGTGCGCACGGAAATCGAAATCCATGAATGTGCCATACAGGTGCACAGAAACAAAATCTGAGTGCATCGGGTGTGGACGAAAACACCTGTCAAAGGAAACGTGTGCGCCTGACCGCAAAACCAGGTGCATCTGGTATGCACGAAGAATCTCGATTTAGTGCATCTGGTGTGCGCCAAAATCGCATCAAGCGCCTTAAGTATGCGCAAAAACCAAGTCAGGTGCACAAGGTGCACGAAAACAAATACCGAATATTCCAATCAAAATCGACGGTATATAACATATCTCAATCCAAATCCAAATTAGGTATACCGTGGTATATAATCTCAAAACTATGTGCATCAACTTGCACAAAATCGAATCGAAATACTAAAAGTGCATGAAAACTATGCCAAAAGCATAAGTCAAATCATATGCATGCCCTAGGCATAAAATCAAATATCATGAAACTCGTTCATCAAAACTCAATCATGAAATAAATCGTCTAAAAATACTGAAATCCAATGTGACAGATACGTGATAGTCAACCACAAAATCACAAATCATAAATACTGTCGTCGATATGTCCGTCCTTCAAAGTCGAGAAGGAGTCGGTGCATCCAATGCTAGCAGAGCAAGACATCTACTTGCCTTCTGATCATGGCCAGTCGTATAGTGTCCTTAGGTTCTCGTCTCTCACTGCAGATTGCTAAGTACATAGCTCCTCGGCTCAACGGTCCAATATAGATACGATAACGGAAGCAGTCCGCTCTGACACATCCTCTAAAGATCTCTGGCCAACTCTTATGGTCACTCATAAAATGTCTCGTCGACGATGCTGAACTCTGGCCTGCTGGGTGTGCGTCATATGACCTCTCCTGGGTCCAGGTCTTCTCGTTTAGTATTCCCAGAAAGATCTTGTCGGGGTCACTCCAAAATCTCGTTTCTGCCGAACTGCCCGGAAGTTATCATCTCTTACTAAATCTATATCTGGTTCCGGAATGGTTGCATACTCATCACGACTCCTTCTGCAAGATATATTCATATACAATACCTCTGCATGCATATCACATCTCTGATGTCGGCGGAGGGGAACGCCATTTCATCATGATCTCGTACGAACCACTTACTCCACTTTTCTCTAATGTCGACTGCTTCGGACTTGTCTCTTCGTGGCTGCATGGACTGCGCTCCAACGGCTATACCGTATCTGGAGTCTCCCAAGCAATGCATCTCATCACCTGATATCCAAATGAAGTCGAATCATCCGATCGATTCATTAAAACCTCATAATCCCCCAAGAGCTCAACACCCTGGGTACAGTTTAATAGTATCGAATATATGCCACAGCACCTATGGACCAACCGTAGAAGGGCAGACCCAAGCCTCACTAATGGCACCGCTAAACTGCCGCAAACCCTAAGGTTCACTGGCGTTCCATGGTCATTAAATCTAGTTAGGGTTTCATTCTTCTAGAGGGTCCGTAGAATTTCTTGCATTGTTTTCCGAATACTTTAAACTTGGAAAATGGGTTCCTGACATTCGATCGTCTCTATCGACTCTCAACGTATCAGCGTGAAGTCGTCTCTAGCTGGATCCAATCAGTCTGATGACCTCGCATCGGGGTAGGCAATGAATCACATGTCCTGGTCATTCATCCTCAGGTGACTAACGACCTTCTATCATATCTCGATGTATAACTCGTGCGGCATTAGCTTCAAACATCTGGGGCGATATCTTTTCATTTGCCAAAATCACTGGCTCATTCGTCCGCACGCTGAACAGTGCCTCAATCATCAAATAATCTGTGCTCTGACGATCATCACAATATGGCTGGCCTCTTGAAGTGGCCCAATCCTCTGGTGCTGATATGCACATCCGAGAAATCTCGTAAAAAACAATCCATCAAACGCTCGTGGCATGAAAACACAATAAAACAACGCCTCTATGCAATCATATGCCCCTGGAATCATGCTCTGGTCAGTCCTCGTCCATGACGAGCTCATGCTGACCGAAACTCTAGCCGTAGCTCTCCACGCCCATACAACCGTAATAACAAAACCATAACTGGTACTGATGAAGCCAGATCATAGGAATGAATATAATGCTGTGCAAAGAATTGTACATCATAAGGCTTCTTAAGTGGAGTATCGTATCGTAAATATGCCGCGGAACATACGTACGGTACGTCGCTCTACTCAAGCTACCTACTCCATTAACCAAGGGTCATCGTACACTCCGAAGGTAAAACCTTACGCTTTGATACCAACTCTGTCACGACCAGAAAAGTACGAAACATGACCGGCACTTAAATTACGAAACGTCTCGAGACGTACGTAATCTAAGTAAACAAAAACCTAGAAATCAAAACCAAAGAAGCAGTAGAGTGAAGGAAAAACCAATTTAAAACAAGTAGTTTTAATCAAGATAGGCCGAAGTATGTATTTTTAAAATATCAAGTATTTTATGAAAATTTCGGCAGAGTCTCCTTTGTAAATACTGGCCCCCAAACGGGATACAACATGAATAGTATACGAAATACAAAAAAGGCATCCCCAAGCGGGAGCCAGCTCTTCGTCAATCGACGGTCATAACCACGCAAGTAATATAATATACAACGCCGAACGGGGAGGATCAAAACTCAAAAGAAAACTCAAATTAGCATTAAAACCATAATAATACAACGCGAGACTCTAAGGTCAAAAAAATAACAAGTCTGGTCTTCGATCTCTATCAAATATACAATCTGGTTGATGGAGTTTTCTAGATACAACAGAAATAATGAATAACAAAAGGTGGTCCTGATGCAAAGAACCCACCTACCAAAGCAATCATCCGGAAGGAACAGTGTGCCAGCAAGCCGCAACGAAACCTGTACGGCAAAACCTGCAAGGAACTGTGGCACAACGGGGGTGAGTTGCCAACTCGTGAGTAGAAAACACCTACGAGTAGAAATCGCATGCATAACGCTATCCTAGGTCATATCGGGTAATATCCTCAATAAAATCCTGATCCAGCTATGTATAGTGTAATACTACATGCTTATGTCAGTGCCTCAGATAGCAACATATTAGATATATGATGTATGAATGCATTACGAATGGAAACAGAATATATCATGAATGAAACAACTGTTTTCTTTAATCAATGAGGTTTCTATAAGTATGTCAATCACGTATCATAAATGAATGCAACAGAGAAATCAGTGTCAAGTATCGACACAAACATAAGTCTCAGTATCTCAGTATCAAATCTCAATATCCCAAATCTCAAATATCAACATCTCAGGCATCCGTATCATATGCCGGATTGGACCTCAGGCTCCGGCAGAACGGATCAGCCCATATCATCAATCTCACGGCCACGAATGGTATCCTCCGGATATCCGCCGCGCCAGGTAAAATCACCGGTAGGTAGTCTGCCCCTGCCGGGCTCATCGTCTACTACTTGAACTTCTTGCCTCGGGATACCATACCGGGTCCACCATGTACCCGCAGAAGGTTCATCCAACTCCTCGAATCGGGTCTCGAAAACTATCTCAGAACCGAGAAAGTATCATGGTGGACACTACTCATCATATCAAGGAAAACCGCATTTATCCTCTTTAAAATGGTTCATCAGTTTACAAAACTTTCACATGCGGTTTCCAAATCCAGAAAATATCAAGAAGAATCCGAAATCATCAAGTCACCATGTCAATAACAATAAAAACCGACATAATGTCCATAATACTGTATAACCAATGAATATCTGAATGCATCTGATATAATGCAATTAATGCAATAGTTTAACTAGCATATGAAAGCTATAACATATTGCAACATCAGCTATCAAGCTATGCCAATGAAATGGTATTTTCTAAAGTGTACGTGACATGGCAATTACCAATGATGATGTGTGTAAGCCGGCAAGAAAGTGTATGTGGAACATACGCATCATCGGTAATTGTGCTGGTGTCCTGACAGCATGATTCATAAACACTAAGTACACAATAAACATGCAATGAGACGATAACAACATGATAAATGGCAATGAGTTGTAATTGCAATAATAATATGCGGAACATGAATTATAACGTAACGATAAGGAATTTACACCGCTACACCTGTGTTATACTGTTTTGCCGTTTGAAAAAGTACGAATCGTGGTGTTTTGAAAATAAGGGCTACGGTGTTTTTAAGAAAAGGTACATCTTTTGAAATATTCGTAGTATCCCTTGACATTGTTGGGGTAAAAATTTACACCCCGGTTGACCAAGTCAAAAATCCATGTCAACCCCAAGCCAAGTGGGCCCAAGCCCAGACCCAGTGGGCCCATGCCCGGGTCGAGCCCGAACATGAAGCGGCCGGCCTCCCCCCACGCCAAGATAAAAATTTTGTAATAAACAATTTTGTTGTATTTATTTTATTTTATGGATAAATGTAAGGAAAATAGGCATAAAGCTAAATTTTTGTAAAGCCCATGGCTTATGTTCAAAAAGAAATGGCACATGAGCCATGGGATAGGAAAAATGCCATTTTGTGAAGCCCAAGGGGCTATGTGTAAAGTGTATAGTCTATAAAGGCAAGGATAATGAAAATATCTAACAACTTTTTCTCTCTCCAAAAAAAAAAGAGAATCCAGATCTGCCTCTTTCTCCTTCCTCAAGGTTCTAAAACCTTCTTTTTTTTTGAATTAAATCAAGAGTTTAACTCTTCCTTTCCTCAAAATAAATAGATTTCCACCATAAAACCTACAAAGGGGAGCTCGGATCTCCAATCAGATCTTGAAAAGGGGAGGCTTTTAAGGCTCATCCCTTTTTCTCCAAGATCCCGCCGGTCAAGAGCAAGAAGAAGGAGACCCATCTCCAAAAATCTAACTTTGGACAGACCTAAGGCTCAAAAGAAGAGCAATAAGTCCCCAGGAGTTTAACTCCTTTCTAAATCTGCTGGAGTTTAACTCCATAAATTAATTTCTGTTGGAGTTTAACTCCATATATTTGTTTCTGTTAGGAGTTCAACTCCGAAAATTCCCTTGGGAGTTCAACTCCCCAGCCTAGGGGCTAGGCTTCCCTTTCCGCGGGTTTTCCCGTGGTCACGTGTGCCCATGTGACCCCAGGGCGCTAAGGCGCCCATCGGTCACGTGTGCGCACGTGACCCCGGGGCGCTAAGGCGCCCATCGGTCACGTGTGCGCACGTGACCCCGGGGCGCCAAAGCGCCCATCAGTCACGTGTGCGCACGTGACCCCTGGGGCGCCAAGACGCCCATCGGTCACGTGTGCCCACGTGACCCCGGGGCGCCAAGGCACCCATCGGTCACGTGTGCCCACGTGACCCCGGGGCGCCAAGGCGCCCATCGATCACGTGTGCCCACGTGACTCCGGGGGTCGCCAAAGTGCCCATTGGTCACGTGCGCGCACGTGACCCCGGGCATTAAGGCGCCTACCTGCCGTGCGAGCGTCCTTTAGACGCCATTTTGTTTTCTTTTCCCCCTCGTTTTACGTGCACTCCCCAACAAAATCCCTTCTGGAGTTCAAACCTTTTTTAAATATATATATATATATATATATATATATATATATATATATATATATATATATATTCTTTGGAGTTTAACTCCACAATAAAGTTCTATTTTAGGAATTTAACTCCGCATAAAATTCTTTTAGGAGTTTAACTCCATTTAAAATTCTTTGGAGTTTAACTACACAATAAAATTCCTTTTGAAATTAAACTCCACTTTTAAAAAAAGGGGGGGAGGAAAACGTACACAGACTCCACGACACTGTCTTCCGTTAAAAAAAATTCTAACGGGGCGCTGCCCTGCACCCCGCAAGGGGGCTGCTAGCCCCCTTGACCCCTAGCCCGCTATCCGGGTAGCGGGACCCCCGTAAAAACTCTGCGGGGCCCCCGATATTTCCAAAACCCCTTCAAAACACGATACTGCACATTGAGTTCGCATGACCAGTTTAACCCGTTAATCGGAGGTTCCTTCGCTCCAAATGCGAGGGGTAATTAACGGCAGCTTAGTCCGCGGTTGCCGGAGATTCGGATCCCCACAATCAATAAACCCCGAACTACCCTAGGCAGGGGGAATCTGTAATGCGCCTGACAAACGCGCGCGTATTTCCATCTCAATGGGGTGACGAAAAACACCCTACAGATTCTGGCATGCCCGGTGAGACCAATCTCTCCTCCCATATTTCGGGTTAAGCGTTCATGCGAACTCATTTAACATATACGCCGATGTTTGTACTGAAATAATTTCTTTCTTTCGTGCAGCAATCAACTTTCAATGACGATGTCTTCCAAGACGAATTCGGCTTACGACGCGACCCCGATCTCGTACGTAATCAAGATCAATGCCCGCGTGGTTCTCTCCGCAAGCCTCAGTCGACAGTGGGAGGAACCGCCCCGCCAGTTTGGCTCCGTCATCATCTACCCTGCCGGAAGCGCTCATCTGGCAGAGATCCCAGCGGAACAGGTGGCCAAGCCGGTCTCAAGGGGTAAGAGGCCGAATGTCGTGATCGCCAAGGCACCACAACCGAAACTTAAGATGGTGTCTGAACGATTCTCTGGTGCTCCGGCGGGGGGCAAGAACTTCGGTATAAAGGGCAACATCAAATGTCGCGGACGAGCTCAGGCGATGACTCCAACAAATGCACAATCGATCGTATCTCTAAGGCCCTCCATCGCCCGGTCTGCGGCGTCTTCCCAAAGAGCCGAAGTCTGCCAGGTGCTTAAAACGGAAAAGTTAAGGCAGAAGCGTCTCAGGTATCGAGCCAACAAGAGGGCCAAGGCTTCGGCCAAATGGAATCGTGTGATGTTCCAAGAGCAGGGTTGCCCCGCGACGACGGCTGAGTCGGACGTAAGAATCAGCAATTCCTTCGAGCCTCTGAAGTGGGTTCAGAAAAATGCCATGACCGCCAGAATCAAGAAGACAGCGGTCCGAACAGTGCTACAAAGAGATGTGTCCCGGCCCCAATAGAAAAAGTATGACACAGTCTCTTCAAGGGTCTATCAGGCGCTCTGTGCCGCACGAAAGCAGCGGGGCAAATCCGGAAAAGAAGTGCCAGCACCATTCAAGAACCTGGTTAGGCCAGTCGCCTTCAATCGACTACCAGCTACCGAAGCAAGGGGGTCAAGACAGCGATCCGTGAAATCAGCCGCCAATGATAGAAAGACGGCCGGATATATCATCCATACGGTCTATATGGCGGGCGGGCGCCCCAGCGACAACCTTCGAAGCAAAAGCAAGGACGGAGCCACCACATCCCAAGCCCAATCTAGCTTGAATGTGGTTGCCGCCGCCCAAGAACAGCCGCCCCCGCTGGATGAAGAAAACCCTCTTGATGAGGATGATAGACAGAAAGACCCCTCGGTCAATGCAGAGTCAAGCTCGGACAGCGAGGAAGAGCCGACTTTCCGCCCTAGGACTGTGGAGCAGGAACTGCTTCAAAAGCTTCGAAAATAGCTCAGGAGCAAAGATAAAGAGATGGCCAAGCTCTATTCGAAGATTGACGACCTAACGAACGTGGTGATGCAACTTACGGCTCAAATTGCTCGAGCGCCTCCTAATCAAGCACAAGCCGCTACTAATCAGCCGGGTGATGACAATCCGAGGCAGCCAATGCATGTTCCTTCGGGTCCAAGACTGGTCGAGCCACATGAAAGCCGGCCACACTCCGCCTCTGGGGACGCCTTGGCCCCAGATAGCACTATCCCGCTAACACAGGATCGGATAATGGATTTGGTCACCAGCAAGGTTAAAACATTGGTGGCCGAAGCTGAAGCTCAGAAAGAAATCGACAGTAGTGGGCGGCCATATCCCGCGCAGTACGATCTCATTGAGTTCCCAAGCGGCTACGTCATTCCTAAGTTCGGAAGATTTGATGGAACGGGGAATGCAAACCAGCACGTCGCCCACTTCAAAGCATCGTGAGGAAATACAGGGGGCAATGACGCGCTCCTTCTTCGTCAGTTTGTCAACAGCCTGACCGGCGTCGCCTTCGACTGGTATGCGAGTATACCGGACGGGTCCGTCATTACCTTTGCCCAAATGGAGTCCCTGTTTCGGCAAAGGTTCATGAGTGTCAGTGATAAAATCTCCATTGCCGACCTTGTGAGGACCAAGCCGGGGAAGAATGAAAGCAACACCGACTTTATCGCCCGATAGCGTAATCTCACAGTCAAGTGCGAACCGCCGCTGGAGCAGGACCAGTCCGTCAGCCTTCTCATTGGGAACCTCAGCAATTGGATGGTCCCATTCTTGTGTACAGCGGGCCTCAAAACATTTCAGGAGCTAACCAAGAAAGTCCAAATGCCGGAACGCTCGAAGCAAGAGTCCCCGCCGGATTCTCAGAGAGACAAAACTTGGAAAACCAAGCGGGACGACAACCGTAGAAGCGGGAGTTCCAGCAGTACCAATGTCTTCAATGCCTCCGACAATGAAGAAAAGCGAAGGGCGGGCGAATCCAAAACCAACCGGTCTCGAAAGCCATTGCTGGGAGGAGATGGGCCTTCCCTAGAGGAGAAAAAGAACAAGGTTTA
Source organism: Agapanthus africanus (assembly GCA_030015575.1). Classification (NCBI taxonomy): domain Eukaryota; kingdom Viridiplantae; phylum Streptophyta; class Magnoliopsida; order Asparagales; family Amaryllidaceae; genus Agapanthus; species Agapanthus africanus. Next base: position 574,693,295 of record JASDDO010000014.1, on the reverse strand, counting down.
CTCTTTCAGAAGGGACAAGGTCCGCAAGATATTTAAAGATGCCTTGAACAACGGCCTACAATTGCCGGAGTCGAAAAGACCCCAAGAAGCAAAAATGACCGACAATCCTCTGTATTGCCCGTACCACCGAGTAGTGAGCCATGCGATCGAGGATTGCTATATCTTCAAAGACTGGGTCGAGAAGCAGTACAAGGCTGGAGATCGAGCTGTCCAAAAGCGTGTTGGTGAACAATCAAGTTGCAACCGCCAACTTTATACAGACAAAAGTTGAAGCCTTCTGGGAGCAAACAGCCGAACCCGCTATCCTGAGAAATGAGACCGACTCGCCGCAGCCTCCATGGAGTACGCACATATCTAATAAGACGAAGAAGATGATAAAGCTACTTCGGAAAGAACCCAGGATGGAATGGGAAGAACAGAAGAAGCCTACCAGTCCAGCTGCCAATGCGGCTCCATCAGGCTCAAAATCCAAGAAGCTCAAGAAGAAGAAAAGTGCAGCTCGGCGCGAAAAAGAGTCTGCAGGGAGATCGACCATTCAAAAATATATCGATTCCCTTGAAGAACATGAACAAAAGGAAAGAACATTGATTCAATTGAATGAGTTCTTCCCTGTACAAGCGGCTGAAATTCTGGAGGAGTTAGAAGAAGACTCCAATGAAGAGATCCCAGTAGTGACCTGCTACGCCATCCATCTTGGCAGCGACTCGGAAGAGGAGCTTTGTTTTCCCGAAGAGGATGAGGAGCTCGCCACAACGACCAATCAAATCCAGCTCAGAAGCGGCAGGGCTCTACCGCCAAATCAGGGCAACGCCCCAAAAGGGAAGGAAAAACAAGTCGCTATTGAAGAAGATAGCAGAGAACCGGCTGATGAAAACATAAGTCCTTCCTCGGTGGACTATAATGTCTTGGCGCATCTCCGGAAGCTTCCGTCTCTCCTGAGCATCTACGACGCCTTGGTCCTATCTAAGGAGCTTAGAGATGTTCTCATCCACGCTCTACAAAACCCCGAGCGGTATCAGGCCCACTTTGCGGAAATTAATATGAAAGAAGCCCAGCACGCTTTGCATGCCGCCACAGTCACATTTAAGGATGAAGACTTGCTACTGGGAACGGCTGAGTATAATCGGCCGCTTTACGTGACCGGGTACAGCGACGGAGATCGAATTAATCGCATATTGATTGACCCGGGGTCCTCAGTGAACATCATGAACTTGCGAGCTCTGAAGAGTTTATCAATGGACGTCCAACACCTGTCAAGGGAAAGGATTGTCATTCAAGGCTTCAACCAAAATTGCCAGCAAGTTCTGGGGTCCATAACTCTGCCAATCAAATTCGGGGATCTGCAAACTTAAGCTAAGATATACGTGATCGACGCCGACACGTCTTATAAGATTCTCTTAGGGCGGCCGTGGCTCCACGATTACGGCATCATTCCGTCAACTCTCCATCAATGCATGAAGTATACTAAAAATGGCGAAGAAAGACGCATTGATGGAGACATTCAGCCGTTCGGTATGCATGAAGTCCGGTATGAAGATTGTCGGTACTTTATGAACCACCAAAATGCTAAGCCACAACTGACTGAGGATAGACCGGCCCCAAGACTCAAAAGCAAATCTGCGCCGGCTATCACTTTCAAAAGCAAAATTACCCAAGTGCGCCCGCATTTCGGCAGCGACACTGATGGGTCCGACGCTGGAAGCCCGTCCTTCTGCAAAACTCGCCCTCATTTCGGCAGCGATACGAACGAATCTGTTACTGAAGGCCCATCTAGCAGCAAAGCCCGCCCTCATCTTGGCAGTGACACTGAAGAGTCAGAAGAAGAGGACCTGCCATGCTACAGCTGTGCAGATTGGCCCCCTATGCAGCAAGCGAAACTACGAGAGACCATCGAAGTCGCAGAAGGGTCCCTGGCCGTCACAAGGGTGCCGGAACGGATGTGCAAAGAGCTCGATGCATTGTCAGTCTCCACCGTGGACCAGCTGAAAACTTTCTACGTGCCCGGGAGGAAAAATGGACAGAAGGGCATCCTGTTTTACAGGTCAAACCCCGTTGTGCACCCGGACGACCTTTCTGTCGTGTGCCTTCCCTATCAGAGAGGCATAAGAGCCGTCCTCAATCCCAGATACTATGCGCCCGAGATGCGGGAATACTATAAGAAGTGCGGATGCCGGTTATATCAGACGGAGTCCGAAGCAAAGTTTTACGAAGGGCTATAGTATCCGCCCCAGGTCCGAGCACTCATCGATGGACAAATTCCAGATAGACGGGGCATAGGCTACATTCAACCTGGTCCCAAAGAGTGCTACATGATCCATGTTGGTGAGGCCAGCGAAAGATCAAATGATGATGACGAGATAGCCGAGCCAGAAGAGGCTCCTCAAGAGCTCGAAGATGGCGGACAAGCAACCTTTGATGAGCTAACCGAGATTGACCTAGGAACACCCGGTAATCCAAGGCCGACCTCCATCAGCTCACTATTGTCGGAGGAAATGAAAGAGCAGATAATTGCCCTGCTGCGTGAGTTCGTCGGCTGCTTCGCGTGGACGTACAAAGAAATGCCTGGCCTTTCCCCTGAGGTAGCCGTGCATAAGCTGGCTATATCTCTTGATGCTAAGCCAGTCAAACAAGCTCCTCGAAGAATGAGAAGGGAGTTGGAAGAAAAGGTCATCGAGGAAACCAAGAAACTCATCGATGCCGGCTTCATCAGGGAAGAGAAATATGCAGACTGGATCGCATGCATAGTCCCAGTGAAGAAGAAAAATGGGCAGATCCGAGTTTGTGTCGATTTCAGGGATCTCAACAAGGCATGTCCTAAAGACGACTTCCCGCTACCGGTCATGGAAATGATGGTCGATGACACCTCAAATTACGAACTGTTCACCTTTATGGATGGCTCGTCTGGATATAATCAGATCAAGATGTCGCCTGAGGATGAGAAGCACACAGCATTTCGAACCCCGATCGGAATATATTGCTACAAGGTAATGCCATTCGGACTGAAGAACGCAGGTGCTACATATCAAAGGGCAATGACTAATATCTTTGATGACCTAATCCATAAAGTCGTCGAATGCTATGTTGATGATCTGGTCGTCAAGACTAAGGCCAAGGCCGATCATATCCAAGATCTCAGGACCGTTCTCACCAGACTGAGGGAATATGATCTAAAGATGAATCCTCTGAAATGCGCTTTTGGCGTGTCATCGGGAAAATTCCTGGGCTTCATAGTCCAACATCGAGGGATCGAAGTTGACCCATCAAAGATAAAGGCCATTATAGAGATGCTCACTCCGAAGAGTCTGACGCAGCTAAGATCTTTTCAAGGCAAGCTTGCTTATATACGGAGGTTTATCTCAAATTTGTCAGGGAGATGTAGGCCCTTCTCAAAGCTCATGAAGAAAGGAGCTCCTTTTATCTGGGATGCCGAATGTCAAGCAGCGTTCGAAAGCATCAAACAATACTTGTTGTACCCTCCAGTGCTGGCCGCTCCCATTCCAAATAAACCGTTGATTCTCTACACTGCCGCGCTAGATGAGTCACTCGGTGCGCTCCTCGCTCAGAATAACGAGGAGGGAAAGGAAAATGCCCTCTACTACCTCAGTCGAACTCTAGTCGAGGCGGAACACAACTATTTCCCAATCGAAAAGCAATGCCTGGCTCTGATATTTGCTGTGAAGAAGCTGAGGCCCTATCTGCTGGCTCATCGGGTTATGCTGATCTCCAAGGTCGACCCGCTCAAACACTTGATGACCAAAGCAAGTCTAGCCGGCAGAATGGCAAGATGGGCTGTCATGCTACTTGAGTTCGACATAGTTTATACTCCCCAGAAAGCAGTAAAAGGGCAAGCTCTTGCAGACTTTCTCGCCGCTCATCCTATACCAGAAGGGTCGCCGCTAGATTGTGAGTTACCCGACGAACAAGTGCTGCACCTCTAGGAAGATGAGCAATGTTGGGAGCTCTAATTCGATGGAGCCTCATCAATAAGGACCTCCAGTAAATCAAGCGTCCTGGAGATAAAAGCAGGGATAGGATTGGTGTTCATCACACCATCAATGGGAACCCTACGGCGTTCTTTCGCTCTCACCGAGCCTCGCACAAACAATGAGGCCGAGTATGAAGCTCTGATAGCTGGTTTGGAGCTCGCCATAGAAATGGGAATCCTTCGGCTACGGGTTTACGGTGACTCCCAGCTTGTCGTCAACCAAGTAAGCGGCGACTATAAGATATACAAACCCGAATTAGCTCGGTACAGAAGCCGGGTGGTGGAACTCATGAAACGGTTCACTCATATCGAACTAACAAGAGTCCCTAGAGCATTGAACGGAAAAGCCGACATACTCGCTCGCCTAGCCAAGGAGCTGGTTGATCCTGATATGGATGAAATTCTCATCACGGTCAGGAGCCGACAAATTCTACCCCCAGTCTCTCTACGAGAAGAGGAAAGCGCGGAACAGAAGAGCAGTCCTGCCGAAGAAACCTCGATCATCCAAGACGAGCCCGATTGGAGAGAACCCTTCATAGAGTACCTCCGATACGACAAGCTGCCCGAAGAAAAATCTACGATGATTCAGCTGAAGAAAAGAGCTCTCCGATACGTGTTTGTAAATGACACGTTATACCGCAGGTCATATGACCAACTCTGGCTCAGGTGCCTGTCATCGGCCGAAGCCCAAAAGGTCATGAAAGATGTTCACTCGGGCGTTTGCGGTGCTCACCAATCTGGTCCCAAGATGCGACTTCAAATCAAACGGCTTGGGTATTACTGGCCCACCATGATACGGGATTGCGGAGACCATGCAAAGAAATGTTATATCTGCCAAATTCACGGTGATTTTATTCACAAGCATCCTAATCCATTGCATCCTACGGCGTCGTGGCCCTTCGAAGTCTGGGGCACCGACATTGTTGGCCCAATTGATCCTCCGTCATCCAAAGGCCATCGGTTTATACTGGCCGCCACAGACTACTTCTCCAGATGGGCTGAAGCTGTCCCGCTAAAAGAAGTCAAGACAAAAGATATTCTGACATTCTTCCAGCATAATATTCTATACCGCTTCGGTACACCAAGAAGAATCATTTCTGACAACGGGCCTTCTTTCAAGAGCTTCAATGTCTCAAGGTTCGCTACTCGGCACAAGATAGACTGGAGATATTCCTCCATATATAATCCAAGAGCCAACGGGTTAGCCGAAGCCTTCAATAAGACCCTATGCAAGCTCCTGAGGAAAAATGCTTCAGCCAACAAGAGAGACTGGAATCTCAAACTTCACGAGGCGCTGTGGGCATATCGTATCACTCACCGTACTCCAACACAGTCCACTCCATACTCATTTCTCTTCGGAGTGGAGGCGGTCCTCCCCCTCGAAGTCGAAGTTCCAAGCTTAAGAATGGTCGTTCAGCACGAGTTGACAAAGGAGGAAAACGTGCTCCTTCGGCTTGAAGAGCTCGATGCCCTCGAAGAAAAGAGGCTGGCGGTGCAGCAAAATCTGGAGATATACAGAGCCCAAATGTCACGGGCCTATGACAAGATGACCCATCTCCGCGCTTTCAAGAAAGGTGAATTGGTGTTGGTCTTCAAAAGACCGATCATCCTCAATCGACATGCTAAGGGAAAATTCGAGCCAAACTGGGAAGGACCGTACGTCATCGAGAAAGTGTTCGACGGAAGATCCTACCAACTAATAAATGCCGAGGGAGAAAGGCCCATGCCACCCATCAATGGCCGATATCTCAAGAAATACTACGCGTGAATGATCCAAGTCGCAGGCGAATTGAGCACATCAGCCCTACGGTCTGGATCATACATCCTGTAAAACCGTATACAATCCACGGGCGTAAATGACCCCTACCTCTCCCAAATTCTGCTGGTGAGACTACTTTTAAAGTCCCACCAGCGGCAAAAAAAGGGGGGTATGTCCACAAGAAAAACGGGCACGGATGAAAACCCGAAAGGGCTCCGTGAGTAAAAACAGCAGGACTACCGGTGAGTTTGTGAAAACCCGAAAGGGCACAAACTCGTAAAAAGAGATGAATACACTCTCAAAGTCCTCTCGACCTTGTGAGGAGAAAACCCCTGCGTGAGATCCTTACGACTCACAAAGGAGCAGCACACTTAGGAATCCTGACGATTCCTAAGGAGAACACACACCTGCGAGATCCTCTCGACTCGTAGGGAGAAAATGCTTTTATGAGACCCCTACGGCTCATAAAATTGTAAAGCCTTAGGTGATAGGGACCCAAACCTGTCTCCTAAGCCATCCTCCCCCAACGGGCAACGGCAAATGATGAGTCGCTCCTGGCATTTCGCTTCAGTGTTAGCGGTGCTGATGCCGACCAAGAATCCAAATTCCAAGTCCCCAAACGGCGAATGATGAGTCGCTCCTGGTATCATATTCCAGTGTAGCGATGCAGACGCCAACCAAAATCCAAGTTCTCAAAATTCACCAGCCCTACGGCTAGTCCCCAAATTGACTACCGTATACAATCCACGGGCTCAAATAATTCTCAGCATACCCATGCCCCACCGCAACCACCAGTTACGCGGCTGGTCTCCGCCTTTGGAATTATGCTTCATTGGAAAGACCCACTCATGTGTCCTCACGATGCATGAGGAGAACAAACCTTCGTGAGATCCTTACGACTCACCAAGGAAAATCACACTTAGGAGTCCTCACGACTCTTAAGGAGAAAATACACCTGCGGGATCCTTATGACTCGTAGGGAGAAAATGCTTTTATGGGACCCTCACGGCCCATAAAATTGAAAAGTCTTAGGTGATAGGGATCTAAACCTGTCTCCTAAGCCATCGCTCCCCAATCCCCAAACGGCGAATGATGAGTCGCTCCTGGTACCATATTCCAGTGTAGCGATGCAGACACCAACCAAATTCCAAATCCCATACCCCAATGGCGAATGATGAGTCACTCCTAGTACCATATTCCAGTGCAGCGATGCAGACGCCAACAAAATCTCGAAATATTTTTTCAGCCCTACGGTCTGGATCATACATCCTGCAAAACCGTATACAATCCACGGGCGTAAAACAATCCTAACCTCTCCTAAGTCCTACCGGTGAGACCACATTCAAAGTCCAAAAAAAAAATATATATATATATATATATATATATATATCCTCCTGGGGAAAATGATGAGTTGCTCCTGGCATTATTCCAGTGCAGCAATGCAGATGCCAAACAAAAACCAAAATCCCAAAATCCTCTCAATGACAGATGATGATTCGCTCCTGGTACCATATTCCAGTATAGCGATGCTGATGTCAACCCAAATCAAAATCAACCAGTCAACTTCCACTCCGACACCGCAAAAAGCGGAGTAAGTCAGAATCCAATCTCGACACCGCGAGAAGCGGAGCAAGTCAAGTCTACCCCTGACACTGCAAGAAGCAGAGCAAGTCAAATCAAGCACCGACCGTCCAAGTCGCAAAAAGGGCAGAACCGACCGTCCAAGTCGCTAAAATGGCAGCACCGACCATCCACGTCGCTAAAAGGGCAGCACCGACCGTCCACGTCGCAAAAAGGGCAGAACCGACCGTCCACGTCGCAAAAAGGGCAGCACCGACCGTCCACATCGCAAAAAGGGCAGAACCGACCGTCCACGTCGCAAAAAGGGCAGCACCGACCGTCCACGTCGCAAAAAGGGAGAACCGACCGTCCAAGTCGCAAAAAGGGCAGCACCGACCGTCCAAGTCGCTAAAATGGCAGCACCGACCGTCCAAGTCGCTAAAATGGCAGAACCGACCGTCCACGTCGCAAAAAGGGCAGCACCGACCGTCCAAGTCGCAGAAAGGGCAGAACCGACCGTCCAAGTCGCAAAAAGGGCAGAATCGACCGTCCACGTCGCTAAAATGGCAGCATTGACCGTCCAAGTCACGAAAAGGGCAGAACCGACCGTCCATGTCACTAAAATGGCAGAACCTACCGTCCACGTCGCTAAAAGGGCAGCACCGACCATCCAAGTCGCAAAAAGGGCAGAACCGACCGTCCAAGTCGCTAAAAGGGCAGCATCGGCCGTCCAAGTCACGAAAAGGGCAGAACCGACCGTCCATGTCGCTAAAATGGCAGAACCGACCGTCCACGTCGCTAAAAGGGCAGTACCGACCGTCCAAGTCGCAAAAAGGGCAGAACCGACCGTCCAAGTCGCTAAAAGAGCAGCACCGACCGTCCAAGTCGCTAAAATGGCAGCACTGACCGTCCAAGTCACTAAAATGGCAGAATCGACCGTCCAAGTCGCAAAAAGGGCAGAACCGACCGTCCAAGTCGCAAAAAGGGCAGAACCGACCGTCCAAGTCGCAAAAAGGGCAGCGCAGGATTTCTACAAAGAGGGAACCAGATCGCTCCGGGCCAGGGAAACGTCTATCACGGACATTCCGTCTCGGAGACATGTCAACCAATGACCGTCCATGTCATAAAAAGGGCAGTGCCAGCCTCCCAAAAGCGGGAACCAAATCAGGTCACCACCAAGTAAAAGAAGATCCATCAATTTCATGCACACGACCCACATATGTGGTGTGCATTTATTGATGGGGGGCAATTTGTTGGGGTAAAAATTTACACCCCGGTTGACCAAGTCAAAAATCCAAGTCAACCCCAAGCCAAGTGGGCCCAAGCCCAGACCCAGTGGGCCCATGCCCGGGTCGAGCCCGAACATGAAGCGGCCGACCTCCCCCCACGCCAAGATAAAAATTTTGTAATAAACAATTTTGTTGTATTTATTTTATTTTATGGATAAATGTAAGGAAAATAGGCATAAAGCTAAATTTTTGTAAAGCCCATGGCTTATGTGCAAAAAGAAATGGCGCATGAGCCATGGGATAGGCAAAATGCCATTTTGTGAAGCCCAAAGGGCTATGTGTAAAGTGTATAGCCTATAAAGGCAAGGATAATGAAAATATCTAACAACTTTTTCTCTCTCCAAAAAAAAAGAGAATCCAGATCTGCCTCTTTTTCCTTCCTCAAGGTTCTAAAACCTTCTTTTTTTTGAATTAAATCAAGAGTTTAACTCTTCCTTTCCTCAAAATAAATAGATTTCCACCATAAAACCTACAAAGGGGAGCTCGGATCTCCAATCAGATCTTGAAAAGGAGAGGCTTTTAAGGCTCATCCCCTTTTCTCCAAGATCCCGCCGGTCAAGAGCAAGAAGAAGGAGACCCATCTCCAAAAATCTAATTTTGGACAGACCCAAGGCTCAAAAGAAGAGCAATAAGTCCCCAGGAGTTTAACTCCTTTCTAAATCTGCTGGAGTTTAACTCCATAAATTAATTTCTGTTGGAGTTTAACTCCATAAATTTGTTTCTGTTAGGAGTTCAACTCCTAAAATTCCCTTGGGAGTTCAACTCCCCAGCCTAGGGGCTAGGCTTCCCTTTCCGTGGGTTTTTCCCGCGGTCACGTGTGCCCACGTGACCCCAGGGCGCTAAGGCGCCCATCGGTCACGTGTGCGCACGTGACCCCGGGGCGCTAAAGCGCCCATCGGTCATGTGTGCACACGTGACCCCGGGGCGCCAAGACGCCCATCGGTCACGTGTGCGCACGTGACCCTTGGGGCGCCAAGACGCCCATCGGTCACGTGTGCCCACGTGACCCCGGGGAGCCAAGGCGCCCATCGGTCACGTGTGCCACGTGACCCCGGGGCGCCAAGGCGCCCATCGGTCACGTGTGCCCACGTGACTCCGGGGGGCGCCAAAGTGCCCATTGGTCACGTGCGCGCACGTGACCCTGGGCATTAAGGCGCCTACCTGCCGTGCAAGCGTCCTTTAGACGCCATTTTGTTTTCTTTTCCCCCTCGTTTTACGTGCACTCCCCAACAAAATCCCTTCTGGAGTTCAAACCTTTTATATATATATATATATATATATATATATATATATATATATATATATATATATATATATATATATATATATATATTCTTTGGAGTTTAACTCCACAATAAAGTTCTATTTTAGGAATTTAACTCCGCATAAAATTCTTTTAGGAGTTTAAATCCATTTAAAATTCTTTGGAGTTTAACTCCACAATAAAATTCCTTTTGAAATTAAACTCCACTTTTAAAAAAAAGGGGGGGAGGAAAACGTACACAGACTCCACGACACTGTCTTCCGTTAAAAAAAATTTCTAACGGGGCGCTGCCCCGCACCCCGCAAGGGGGCTGCTAGCCCCTTTGACCCCCAGCCCGCTATCCGGGTAGCGGGACCCCCGTAAAAACTCTGCGGGGCCCCCGATATTTCCAAAACCCCTTCAAAACACGATACTGCACATTGAGTTCGCATGACCAGTTTAACCCGTTAATCGGAGGTTCCTTCGCTCCAAATGCGAGGGGTAATTAACGGCAGCTCAGTCCGCGGTTGCCGGAGATTCGGATCCCCACAATCAATAAACCCCAACCTACCCTAGGCAGGAGGAATCTGTAATGCGCCTGACAAGCGCGCGCGTATTCCCATCTCATTGGGGTGACGAAAAACACCCTACAGACATGTCTTTAAAATCCTCACGATTCGTTAGTTTTGGAAATAGGTATGACTCGGGTCCAGTCTAACATCTACTAGGTAGACTACAGGTCTAACTAACAACCAATCGAAAGGGGTATAGAAACCACCTAAATCCGAGTCGATATATATATATATATACATGTATAATAGTCGGTGATCCCGCCTCAATAATATCACGTAGGATACAACATATCATATGACATCCTCGAATCAAGAGCGTGGATCTATCGTCAATATATAGCACGTACGGTAAATCCATCGTACGGCCTCCTAAATCTGGGTACGGGTCAAATGTCACATCTATCACATTAATCATCTGGTATCCTCTTTATCAATTATCATGATCGGGGTACTGATCTACGTCTAGTACAATACTGATACCATCTATGATATGCATGCGTGTGTATGAAAACACCACGCCTAAAGAACCCGCTAAAATATCATGTCGTATCACAAAATGTGGACCATATCACCTCACCGATCTCACGGCCTCAAGCCCAATCTCATCAGCTCATCTCCAATCCCAAGTACTATCATCATAATCCATGTATATGTATACGTATATGTATATACATAGTCCCATGCCCATGTGTGTATATATATATACATATCCCCACATGCGCACAGGTAAAAGAATGAATGTATGCAAGTGTGTGTGCGTGTATAGGTGCAACAACTACTCTAGGATTTCGCAAGTAACACTACTAATCCATGAACATGTAACCCTATCATTAACATCCATGTCACACAAATAGATATCATAAATATATAGTATATATGTATAACATACTATACATCGAACTGCGGGGGTGCTATACGCCATCCACCCGACTTCTCCCCATAGATATAAATATACTCACCTGATCTTCGCTCGTCGGTGCCGACGTCGCCACGTGCTTGCTTCTCGTCTCGAAGTTCTCGTGAGGGTACCTACGTATCATAACACATCGCATCGCATTAAAATCCGACTCCTGACCAAAACGACACACGAAACTTATATAGGTCAAAACCTATGGCTTGCTCTCTCAAATCAACTCAAAAACCCACGACATCGGCGTACAAACGCCGATTGATCGAGAAAAACATCAAACGTATCAATCATGGTTCCACAAATCACTAATTATATATGAAATAAGTTTTAAATCATCAAAACATTAAAATCAATCAAATTGTTTTATTTTCCAAAACCTAGTTAGCACAAATTCCCATTTCGGTTCAAAACTTGATGTTTTACCCAATCTAAATATTTTAACAATTCTAATGGCCAAAATGCTCACTTAATATCATAATTAGGTCACACATATATTCACTACTAATTATCTCACCAAACATTGTATCGTTTTAAAAACCTAGTTTGCAATTTTATCCAATTTCAACCATTATATAGCAAAAATGCACAAACAACAATTTAACTTTGATTTGCATAATCTAAAGTATTAAACTACAATTAAAATATTAATAATGTCTTGAATGACCTAATTGTATTTTTCTCTTAGTTATATTCATAGCTTACAAAAACCTAGTTTATATAAAAAAAAACTTAATTTGGACATTTTACATCTAACAATTTACATATTAGCAACTAGATTAGGTTTCCATTTCCTTAAGATGATAATCTACACATTGTAACCCTAATGATGTAATAAAACCATAACTAGAATTTTAGAAACCCTTCTCTTGAAGGTTAAACCTTGCAATAAAAACCATATTTAACATCTAATTTAGTTGAATTAAAGTAATAGCAAACAATTTAACAAAAAGGTTAAGATTTTTAAACCTCACAACCCATTGATCCAACTTGAAATCTAGCCTTTCAAATTGCCATCTTGTTCCCTAGATCCATGCTAGATAGGCTCAAGAAAAATGGGTAGGGATTGGATTTTGAGTTTGTGGGATTTTTGATGCATTTTTGATGAATTTTTTAAGAGAAAAGAGAAGGGAAAATGGGGGGTTGTTGCTGCTGCTATTGGGGTCGGCCAAAATGAGGAGGAGAGGTGAGAGAGTAAGGTGGGGAAAAAGTCCAAGTCAAAGAGCCCATACCTCACATGCTCACACCTTACTTCATTTCCTTTTAATTCTTTTTCTTTTTTTTCATTTTTTTTCTTTTTGCAAAAGCAAGTGGGGAAATGAGGGGGGAAACTTGGGGCTGCTGATTTAGGGAGAAGAGAAAGGGTATGGGTGAGGGAAAAATGATAAATGTTATACCCCAATATCTATTTACACTAATTTCACTATTTAAGCCATTTTTTCTTCGATATTTTCTAAAACCATTTGGCAACTTCATTTCATTTCAGAAACAATATTTTACTTGTTAGTTTAATGTGTCATGATGCACAAAATTTGTATCAACCCATTCCAATTTGTAATTTTCCCTAATTAAATGTATTAGTGACGGCTTAAAATAATATTAAAATAATTAATTTCGGAAAAAATTTCAGAAATTTTGAAAGTTTACTAGTGGCTCAATAAACACCAAATACTAGAAATTATATAGTAGAATATGTATATTTAATTTTATATTAAAAGATATTTATATCCTGACTTTTACAGATAACACCCCTTATTTTACCGATTTTCCGAAATTTCATCTAAACGATTTTCAAAACGTTACGGTTGGTTTTGGTGTGTCGCCACACACGTTAGCCATTAGACGAACACTTGTGAGTTGGATATAAATATCACCACACCGATTTTCCGAAATTACACCAACCTAGGTGCCGCAGCTACACAAGATCACGAACCGTGTCGGATAACGTTACACACGTATTCAAAACACTAGATTATAGCAAAGCTATCCCAGATTTTGATACACAAACAATTAGTGAAAGTTGCTAGTTCCACGAGACCACATACAACCCTAGAGACCCCACGACCAAGAATCAACACCCCGGTCCCTACTCTGGCCGTAATTTGCGACCAGAACCATTAAATCTGCGGCCACGAAGAGAGGGATGGGTCTCAAGTTTTTATGGTGGGTTCTAACTCACAACACTAGGTCACTGTGATGGGAGCTTTTCCAAGAAACACCTAGTTCTACAACAGATCACAGAGATTTCAAGTTGACAATAAAAATACGATATTTGCACAAAACTAAACCTTTAGTGTTCTAAACCATAACTATGAGGCAACACAACAAAATAAATACCTAATTATCAGTTAGAGGTCATTACCTAGCCACTCTTGCTCAAAAATCCTAGCTTTCCAAGCTCCAAGGCAACCTAGTGGCTAAATCAAGACATTTGAAGTGTTTTAATGGGATTTTTATGAAGTTTGCAAGGTTTTGGTGATGGGGTAGTGAGGTTTTCAGTTTGGGAGTGAGGAGATGAAGAATATTGAGCATGAGAGAGTGAGGAGAGAATGAGAGAGTGAGGAGAGAAAAGGGTGAGAGGGTGAGTGTAGAGTCAACTTATCCCTTAACCTTACTCTCTCCCTCACCTCCATTAATGCAACCATTAATGCTTCATTAAAGCCTCCATGACTCACCTAGCCACCCCTCTCTCTCTCAATCCAAAACAATGTAGATATTTCTCACACAAATATCTAAGGCAAGGTTAAATCAAGGCATGGGTTAATTAAGGTGTCATGGCTACTAAACAAGGTTAACACTAAACAACCCTCACATTAACATGAGGCGCTGCCCTATTTTTTATGAGGGAACAAATGCCTCCTACCGTTGTTCTCATGTGGCTTGCACGTGAGTGCAACGGTGTCCAGCCTTTTAGCAGTCCGATCCATCTTGGGATATGGGGAATTTAAACGGACACAATCACTTTATAAATAGGGCATTAATCCCTAGGAGACAGTTGCGTCTCCATCTCTTCTTCTTCTTTGAGAATTTTATTCTCCGTTAGAGCTTAGCTCTGTCGTGAAGCTTAGTTCTTCCTTTTTCCTACAAATCTGTATTGCAGACTCACTCTGCAAAAATTTTCTTGGCAAAAGTCTTCTTCAACAGAACTTAGCTCTTACATTTGGAACATTGTTCTTCAGGAATTTTGGAGTTCAACTCCATTTTAGTCACAGAGCTTGGCTCTAGTATATTCCCTTTGGTGATTTCTTGAGATTTTTGACTTCATTTGTTTTCCTACAGCTTAGATCTGATTTTTTATTTTAGATCATATCCCCTTTAGGGATTTCATTTATTTTAATTCAACAGGGCTTTGCTCTAACGCTCTTCAGATTCCTTATTTTGGGGATTTTTAGGGCATAATTCCCCTTTATTCTGTAGAGCTTGGCTCTAATATCGATCATTTTCCTATTTAGGGAAATTTTGGTATTTTATACCATTTATAAAATAAAGCTCAGCTCTGGGAAATTTTATTATTAAAACCAGCCTTAGAGAATCTTTTTAGATTTCAATACTGGGCATATATTCCAATATTAATGAGTCGCCATTTTGATTCTGTGGAGTCCACTAGCTTTTGGATTTAGTGGTTCTAGCATTTCTTGCTCATTTTCCACCTGATTTCTTTTCAGGTACCATGGCTGGTCATTCGTATGACATCAAGAAGATTGTCTCGTACGAAAGATCCGCATTTATGGTCGCCTTCAAGGACAAGAGTATACTGTCGTCCAATGTGATGATGTGATACGTCACTTCCATGATCACAACGGCCGATTGCTTCCCTGTCGCTCTGCCCTTTTGATGATCGTAGTTGGGTTGATCTGGGAAGCTTTACTTTGGCTTGTTGAGGCTATGCCGCTCCAGGCACTCGATGACACTGAAGATAAGGTGCATTCAGTATATCTGATGGGCTTGATCTCGAAGAAACGAAGAGATGACCTTGTGACTATCCTGCATCATGTCTTCTAAAAGAAAGCAATAATATGCTCGTACCAAAGGATGGAGGATATCAGTGGTGACCCCGAAGCTTGCATCCGAGAGAAGATACGTAAAAAGATGGTCGATGAAGCTGAAGATGTTTTCTTCAAACTTGCCTTTGAGTTAGTGAATCTGTGTCCGAAATTTAGCGTTCTACCACTGTAGATCTTGGATGATGCTGCAGCACACTTTTTTGTTTTTTTTTTTAATTTCCTTTGTAGTCGTCCTCAGCCGACAGTGTGTAATTCCCCTTTTTTGAAGTATGAATGAAAATCATCTTTTCCTTTCATATCTGTACTTTTCTTTTTGTGCTGAAATTAGTTTATTTACTCGTTCCGGAGCGTTCAATTCATCTCACTCTTAGGTAAAGACAAACTCAGCCTATTGTCAATCATGCATAACCTTTGTCGATATAGGCGTCCGTCAGGTTTGTGATACTGGGTTAAGTCCGTCGCGTTGGCTGATATTCTGGATTTACAGTCCCTTAGGTTGCTGCTCGAGTAGCCCCGCATCTGTCGTTTCTCTTATCCCTTCTGAGGCTGGACAAGATGTCTTCAAGTAATCATCTTAAGTTAGAATATCCATATTACCATCGGAAAATCTAGCGTTAGGTATTGTCATGGCACTTTACTTGAGGTTAAGCTCGAATTGGAGCCCCGATGAGTCATAACCGCACCCCTCTGGGGTAGGATTATAGGGTTCCTAGGCACTCAAATGAAGTCTCACAAGGCATCAACCATGTCAATTTCAAATTTTACGGGTGCCGAGAAACCCTAATACGGATCGTTAACTAGAAATTTAGGCGAAAGATGCAACTAGTTAACAATATAACTAAAAGAACGGAAATACAACCTTTGTAGATCCGGTTCTCCACCTCCATAGCTCCATGATGAAGTTCCCTTGCTGTCCAAATCCAATCCCGGGCTCTAGCGTCGGCTTCATTGGAGAAATAGGCGGGCTAGGTCATCGACAACGATGCCGAAGATGATCTGCATCGAGGCATCACAAAATCAAGCTCCCACTTCACCAAGTCATGAAACTTGTGAAGAAAACACACTCTACTACTTGGCAAGAGGTAGAGGATGAAGAAATAGGAAGTGGGTTCACTTTAGAATTGGATTTCTCACTCATTTGCTCAAGTTGCCATTGATGAAGGCAAGGTTTCTTTTCTTGAAGAAGAAAAAGAAGATGATGATGATATTATGATAAGATATATAAAAAAGAAAAGAAAATCAATTCTTATCATAAGCAAACCATGGTCAAGTGTAGAGAATTGACTAAGGTTAGATGAATGGTTAGGGTTAAACATGAAGACAAAATGGTCACTTGGTCAAAGCTTCATCAAGCTTCAACAAGCTTCATGAAAGAAAGAAAGAAAGAAACCATTTTGTTTTCTTTTGCCATTTATTTTTAATCTAAATTAAAAAGATAAATGAATGATAAAATAAAAACCCTAACCATTTACTTAACCAAGGTTTAATTATTTACACAAAAACCCTAGCAAACATGTATCATCAAACATGATACAATCAAGTGCACAAAAGTATATCACATATACAATGTGCACATCCGAGTGAGAAAATCCATTTAAAGTGAACCGATACTAGTTAATGCAAAGTAATATATCAAATATATAATTATACATTAAATCATTAAATCAACACTTGATTTAACGATCCGGTCATATCGCATATAACCGACTAGTATCCAATGTATCGGCTTATCGAATCAATCCTTGATTCGATAACTAGGTTATATCGCATACAACCATATCGATACATTCATCGCGAGAATAGAATACGGTATCACATACACGCATTATTCTCGGTCCCGCACATATCTCATATGCGCTCCTATTTCGTTTCGCTTGAGCCAGGAAACCTCTGTGTAGGACTCTAAAGACTCGTCAATACGCCGGCAGCAGGTGATGATCATATCAAACACCCACAAGCCGCAAGCGGTCTGCTAAATGTAACGGCCACCCGGGTATTGAGCGATCAGAAGATCGACGAGCAAGCCCGCTCACACTCCTGTGAATCCAACCAGTAACACTTACCGTACAGTCCGGTCTCGTCGTCTGATATGTCGCATATCTCGCCTAGGGGTGGTAAACGTCAGACCCCAATAGCTCGATAAGTCGTGTCGATATGAGGTTATAACAGTTCGAGAAACTACTGGTAACACTTACCAGTAAATCTCAGCAACCCTGGCCAGGGATTTCCGGTTATAGCCAATCGAACACAGTGCAACATCAACTCCCTATACCGGGAGAGACGAATCCCCTCCTATCGCTCATTGCCTCCATGTGACTCGGGACTGTACCCAAAAACCACCGTTTTGCACGCCCTCTTGGACGTGGTAAGGTGGAAATCAAAGCACAGTGGGAACCACACAAGACTCTATGACGATCTCGGGTCAACAGACTACTCTGTACCAGTGTCACCAGAGAACTGCCATCTGACGTAAGGTATAATACCATCTGGGAGTTCTCGACGAGTCCGTCCAGTGTACCCAGTCTCTACTGAGCACCCGTATATCATCTCTGATGTCAAACACCAATGGATATGGGATCATCCATCGCCCATCTGTATGGGTCGAGAAGGTACACGCTAGTCTACTCTGGTATATCGATACCCCATCTCGATACACCTACGACTAGGGACTTTGAAGGATGTACTTATGGACTACCATGTCCCCACTAGTATGATCCGCATCATAGTCCAGGTAGTCAAGTACACATCCTAAGGGCTTTACCAACATATAACAGAGAGACAATCAGTGTACATGTTAAGGTAAAGAGCAACCAGATAGCATACTATCATGTCGAGCAAGAAAGTCCTCCCTATATATGTCCCAGCATCCACTACAATATACATCCAATGTATAGTAATGGCCATTAGGGCATACATATAACTAACAATCTCCCACTTGCACTAGGGCCATCTGATAGCAGTGGTTGTAGTATCTCATACTCAACCATCCCATAAAAGTCTCTCTCTGGGAATAGGCCTTCGTGAGTGGATCCGCCGTGTTATCCTCTGAGTCTGCTCTCCTAACCTCGATCACCCTGGAGATCAACCATCTCCATGATCAGGCGATACTTCCTTAGAATAAGTCTGGATCACTGATGGGACCGGCATTCCTTGGCATAAGCCACAACTCTATTGTCTCACAATGGTAGGAACGTAGTTCATCTCGTGAACCAATATACACCCAAACAGGCTCTTTGGTAGCATCTTAAGTAGCGATGTATCCAGCCTTTATCGTCTAGTGTGCCACGGTATCTAGCTTGGAACTCTTCTAACATACCGTCCCTCGATAGAGGGTAAAGACAATGCCTGTGACTGACATTCAGTCGTCTTTATCACTTTGGAACCTTTCCAGTGATTCTCCCTAGGATCGATTGATACCATCTCACTACAACTAGTGAGTATCCTAATATCCAATTAGTTCTATCTCATAGATCCAAAACCCAGGATTTAGGAGATATCATTTTGATCCTATATGGAGAATCATTGTGATAAGCGGAGATTGATCGAGCGTAGCATAGGAAACTTCTTCCCTATCAAGAGTATGTCATCCATGTACTCTACGAGGATCGCCACCATACTCCCTACTACCTTTTTGTTTATACAAGGTTCATCTACCATTTTGATGATGTCAAACTCTTTGACTACTTCATCAAAACAGACGTTCCAACTCCGCGATGCCTGCTTTATCCTATAAAACATCTTGCACATGTTTCCGCTGCTCCCACTGTTTACGAAGCCCTCTGGCTGTGTACTTACAGACGTTCTCTTCTAAAACATCATTTTAGAAAAGCAGTCAAGACACCCAACGGCCAGATATCGTAGTCATGGTATGTAGACGTGGCAAGTAGGATCTGGATGGACTTAAGCATAGCTACTTAGAAAAGGTTTCATCATTATCTACGCCTGGTCGATGACGAAAACCTTTAACAAGTCTAGCTTTGAAAGTCTCAACTTTTCCATGTGCACCAAGTAATCTTCTCAAGATATACTTGCTCCTGATGGGGATTTAACCCTTCAGATAAAGCAACCAAAGTCCATACTTTGTTGGTGTATAAGGATTCCATCTCAGATCACTAAACATCCAGCCATGCTTATAGAGTCCTACTCCTGATGGCCAGCTCGAAACCAGTTGGGTCATCATCTCATGATGCAATCCTCTCTCCCACTGTCATAGAGAAACCAAAGTATCTCTCAGGTGGGTGAGAAACCCTACTAGATCGGCAGAGAGGCTGAGGTTCGTTGGAATCTACT
Organism: Agapanthus africanus; assembly: GCA_030015575.1. Lineage (NCBI taxonomy): Eukaryota > Viridiplantae > Streptophyta > Magnoliopsida > Asparagales > Amaryllidaceae > Agapanthus > Agapanthus africanus. The sequence goes on along the minus strand of JASDDO010000014.1, from coordinate 574,673,686 downwards.
GAATCCTTTGGTTCTACCAAATCATCTATTGTAGTTTGCATAGCTGGAACATTTTCAGTTCTACATAACAGACCTTGCCTCGAGCTTGTCCGGATTTTGCTTTTAGACATAGGCCGGAAAACCCCAAATTTTAACTAGCTTAAGACATGGGCTCTTCCCTTTCCATATCACATATGAAATGGTAGGCAACTGATTTGATTGGAACCCTATTCAATAGGTATGCAGCTTATTAAGCGCATAACTCCCAAAAGGAAATAGGTAACTCAGTAGTACTCATCATAGAGCACACCTTATCAAATAGGGTGTATCTGCTCCGCCCCGATATACCATCGTGCTATGGTGTATCCGGTGGAGTAATGCTGAGAGAGAATATCATTCTCCTTTAGAAAAGTCCAAGAATTCCGTGCTCAAGTATTCTCCTCCCTGATCGCATCAAAGGACATGATACTTTTACCCGTATTTTGGTTCTCTACTTCTAACTTATATTCTGTGAATACCTCAAAAGTTTCTGACTTTTGTTTCAACAGGAACATATGTCCGAATCTAAAGAGATCATCAGAGAATGTAATGAAGTATAAAGAACCGATCTTGGCATGTGTAGACAGGGGAGCTTACATACATCAACATGTATCAATCCCAAGAGTTCAATAACTCTTTCTCTGTTTCCAGTAAACGGAGCTATGGTCATCTTATCTCTGTGACATGACTGGCAAGTTTCATAAGATGTAAATTCAAACTGATTTAAATATGCATCTAAATGTAACTTTAGCTAGTCGGGTCGCATTGATATGACCTAGTCTACAATACCTCAAGAAGGATTCGTTCATTTCTGAACTCTTCCTCTTGTGTGTGTTCCGTATACTAAAGAACTGTAGTTTGATTTAGAACGTCAATGCTTTTAGATAACGTGCCTGAACCGATCAACTTTTGATATAGGAAATGTTCAAAACATTATCCAACAATACAAAATTTTATCATTTCTTTACTAATAAAGAGACTGATATGATTTTGTATATCAGGTTCGGTATCTAATAACATTCATTCAGAATCAATGTATTGGTAATACAGGGTGACAGTGACCAACAGACTTGGCTGCAACACTTGCCCCGTTTTCTGTCTCATGAAACTTATCAC